>CM044013.1:22156967-22314467 GCA_024085815.1 Flaveria linearis | reverse complement strand
ATAACTACATAAACACGTTAAAAAAAACAATCATCATCTAGCAATTATCAATATCCAAACCTGGAAAACTTTAAAAGAAACTAACCAATCAGAACCCTAATGATTTGGCACCAAATCTGGAACGAAACCAACTTGAACTTGATATAATCAAATATGAAAAGCATATAAGACAGAACCTAAATGATTTGACACCAAATCTGGAATGCCCTCTTTGTCATCTTCTTCATCGTTCTAGATCTAGGTCGGGGTGTGGATCTGCAAAAGTCAATATTAGAGAGAATCAGTGGTGGTGGTGGTGGTGGTGTTCGTCGTCTAGAAAAGTTGATGTTAAGGGTGGGGTAATGGTGGTGTTCTATCAAGAAAGAGTGAGCGCTAGGATGGAGATGATTGTTGATTTAAAAGATTGCACATCTATCGTGGGTTGTTCATGATTTCGTTGATTATTTGAGATCTCGATTGAATGATACCCAACGATGGATTCTAAAACCAAAATAGATAATTAATTTAAAATCAGATGAAAGCAAATGTAGAGATTTTGTGAAAGTTACCAGGTTCTAGGCGGTCGGTGATGGAGTTAAGTTGAACAATAAACATTGATGATGGTGGTGGTGAGTTGGTTGTCATCTCTTTAGAATTCAAGGAGATGAAAAGGGAAATTAGGATTTATTCTTTAAATAAAAATTGAAATGAAATGGATTGTGTTTGATTGCACAAGTCAAAAAAAGTACAAAACAAAATTACCCATTTACCCTCAAACATATCTAAACCATTGATTTAGAATCTAAATATTTTAATAATATATCAATGGTTATTATGGGGTTATTGGGTTTTTGAGATTCTAGAGGGTTTTCAAATGAACCAAGTCACACACACACATATATATATATATATATATATATGTATATATATATATTGGGAAGGGATCAAATGTTAACCCTGGTTTATTGCGATAACCTATTAACCCAACTAGTGGTCCACAGCAAGCCACGTCACCATTGTAACTTAGAGTTACAGTGGTAAAACTGGTTGTCCAAAACGAACGTTAAAATTTTTTAAAAAAATATAGCAAGACTATACTCAAATTAAAGATATTAAAACGATCTATTTAATGGTGTAATTTGTTTAAAAAATGTCATATAAAAAAGTTAAAACGTTATAAAAAATGGTGGAGTTTTTTAAAATGGAGGGAAAATCGTTACATCAGTGGTGTAACGTAATGTAAATGTTAGTTACAGTGGTGTAAGTGTTCGCTACATTAGGGTTAACGAGTTATCGCAATAAACAAGGGTTAACAAAGGAACCTTACCCTATATATATATATATAAATATATATATATATATATATATATATATATATATATTTCAACTTCCATCACTATTTGAGTAGGCTTAGGAATGCAAAAACCATTTTGCTTCAAGGAAAAAGTAATTGGAGGAGTCACAACTATACCTCTTTACTCTTTGCAATTCATATACATGTCATATAAACTCTAATTTAAACTACAAACTTGCACTTTTTGATGCCAATTACCATAATATTAATAATCGATACACGAATCCTATATGCAAAAGATATTTATTAATCAAATATTTCTTGCATAAGAATCCAAATGAATAGGTACGTCTTTATTTAAAATTTAATACTTGCACATTTTCTCTATTATTTTTTTCCTAAACAGCCAATTTAATTTTTTTTATTCAAGATAATTAGAAGAAGAAAATTTCGAAACGTAATTAGCATAAAGTCAAAAGTTAAACTTAATAAATGTAGGTTCTTGCACTTTGGCCCCCTCGAGTAGCCGGCCTTGTCTATAATAAACGATCGATATTAGTATTACAATAATAATAATTATTATTATTACTAAATATTTAAGAATGAAATTAGCAAGAAATTATAATTTAATATGAGGTTTATCTATTAATAACATGTTACGCTTTTTAGCCAAGAAAGGGTAGTCTTTTATACAAAGGACAAAATTATTAAATAATAATCAAGTTTGAATTGTTCTAATAAGGTCTCTTATATCTTTTCTACTAACAAAGAACACTCAAGTTTTAATATTAAGAAAAGTAGTTTGTGAATGGTAAAATTATTTAAATTGAGCTGCTTAATGAAATATACATGAACACTGGTTATTTTTCGTTCTTATTTTTCTAGATTGTTGTAAACAAAAAAATTATGAAAATTGATTATTAATAGGTATTTTTCTTTATAATTACCTTTATTTAGGTTGATATGAAAAATGAATCACTAAATAGTAACCATGTTTCATGTATCTTTCAGTTAGGTCATTTTGTTTTAATAAATTTTAACAATCTATATTTTTTTCCCAAGATTAGAAGAACAATTGAACTTAAGCGACTTTTTCAAAAGAAAAATAAGTGACTTTGGTAGAATGCCACAAAAACTTAATTACTACTATGTGAAATGTTTGTAAACAAATAAAACAAACCCATTAAAACCTCACTCACAGAATATTATTGGTAACGCATAGAATGATGGAAATGTTTTCTTTTATCCCGAAAGATAGATATGCTGCTATTTTTAGGCCCCGACTCTAAACCCCCTAAAATATTTCAATTTGTATGAATCTAAGAACATACTTAACTATTTTAGGAGTTGTATAATTAAGAGAAGTAATAAAATAATAGATAATAATAATAAATAATAAATAATAAATAATAAATAATAAATTAATTTAACTTCTATTAGAATTATAAGCCGTTACATTTGCATAATAATGTCATCATGGAATATATAATTAGACATGTTTGGTTTTGCGTGTGTTCTCCGCGTGTAGAAGAGTGAGAAATAGTCGTCATCACTTGTGGGTGTGCTATGTGTTGGTTGGTGCCTTCTAACCATTTTCTTTATTTTATTTTCTTTGTTGGATTGTTCTTTGTAAATTAGTAATAAAATAAAGTTAAAGTAACAATAAAAATAATATTTATTCTTAAAATATTGTATTAAATTAAAATTACACGACTAGTAAATTGATAGATTTGAGTTTGAATTTTTCGTGACTTCTATAAAATTACGAATTTTGTTCGAGTCTTTTGAAATCTTGTATAACATGTTTTATCTTTACCGTAATCTTTTAAATTTAACAAAAATATATTAGGATATTATTGTCGTTTTCCAAAACCATTTTTTGTAATCTTTGTTACCTTGCTCAACCCAAAGACAATAATTACCCTTCTCTTTTTATTTGCTCATTCCAAATATCAACAAAAGTTGTTTATATAGCTTGTGACTCAAACATATCCCGCTCATAATATAGTCAAATAATTTTCAAGCCGATCTGAGTCGTTTAAATTTGAGTCAAGGTAATAAGTGAACCACAAGGATATATCTATGTGAAAAAAAGTACCATAGCATCTGATAATCACAAACATAGAAGCTTCAGGTAGTCCATTCACAAAACAACACCTGATAATCTTGAGATAGTACAAATATGCATAATCGAATAATGCACATATGCATAATGCCATATGTCCATAAATGCATTTATGCATTATTACATATATGTCATTCCTCAAGTTTATGCCCTTTCTCTCGTTGGCCCACATGTCATTTTTTTATAGTACTTTGGATCATATGGAACAACCTTCCCTAGATAGTTCCTCAGATTCAAATTCAAGCAATCGTAACAACAACAAATATAAGAATGACATTATATACAACAAGGAGTATAAAATTTATCAAGATTGTAATATAAAGCCAATTAGCCGTCTCAATATATCTTGCTTTTAGCATCCTAGTAAGAATCAGGAAGTACCTTTATAAACTCTAGGTAATTCTGTAGATATAAATAATGAGATATTATTACAATTAATAATTAAGATAACTTGAAAGTTTGAAAATCAAATTACCCTTATGTTGATAAGGTAATTCTTCATACATAAAAGCTCCAAATGCATAGTAGCATTATGTTAAAATCAGTTAGATTTTTATCATTCCTTCATCATACCTAAAATGTAACAAAACACAATTCTAATATTTACTCATAATAGTTTCTTTAAGATAACACCCAAATACATACAAGAATACATTTAGAATATGACAATTTAAGGATACCTCTTTTATCGTTTCTTGAGATCATATAATCAATATCTAACTTTTTTAAAAATAGGTATTTTGTAGAGAGAGAGTTGACAAGAGGAGAAATTCTTTTTGGGGATTGACCTTAAGGATACCCGCCCCTGGCAGGGGCGGGTCTTCAATCGAGGTTGCATGTGTAGGCTTTGTGCAGTGTGCATGTGAGTGTGTGCATCGGGGAGAGACCTCGCCCTTGGTAGGGGTGGGTTATCCTCCCCACAAAAATTCCAGCCACACATTTAACCTACCTCCCTCAACAATATTTTCCTATAAATCATCCGACTTCTATTATTGATACATTCGACTTCTATTATTGATACATTCGACTTCACATTAATTTCATATTCAATTCCCACATTTAAAAGAAAACTTAGTCATTATCATGTCTCGTCCTTATTTTTTACAAATATATTGGGGTGGTGATATTTCACTCGAAAATAAAAATATCATATGTGATGTTTCTACTAGAAGTTCAATTCGTAAAGAGTGTCATACGAAGAATTTGATTTAATTTATATTCATCTTCAGGTTCAAAAAAAGTATTATAATTTGAAATTAAAATTGTATTACTCATATAATGGTTTCTCTCAAACCTCTAAAATTTTCAGTGACTCAAGTCTAGAAGTCTTGTATTATTTGGGAGAAAATGTTGAAAATTTCCGAGGAAATGTTTACGTTATCATTGAGCCGAAAATGTCTGTACAACAATCCAATTATATGGATCTCATACGCGGTTTCTTTATATCAGAAGCACCTGGTCCATCAATCAATTCTCATTATCAAGGCAATGTAATATCACATGATTATCAAGTGGGCCCGTTAATCAATTCTCATCATCAAGTTGATGTTGATAACGGAGGTTTTGATAAGCCAGATAATGGTATTTCAGACAACAGTGATGATACCAAACTCATTCCATCACAAGAAGAATCCAGTGATGATGACAACAAAAGCTATGGAGTTTCAAACAATTATAATTCTGATGGTAATCCAGGATCTTACGAGGAGGTGAACTATTCTAAAGATCCTCAAGAGTTAAGAGATTATGAAGCTGCTGATTTTGACGATGAAGACCATATGGATATATGGAATGAAGAGTCAAAAGAAATCCGTATTGATATGTACTTTAAATCGAAAGATGAGGTGATGCATGCAGTGCGGTTATGGAATCTTGCACGTAACAGAGAGATTGTAGTAGTTGAAAGTAAATGTACAAGATGGAGAGCAAAGTGCTAAAGCACTAGCCCTAATTACAACAATAATCTTCATAATGTTCCTCCATATACATGGTATGTTTATGCTTCCAAGAACCACGATCATCATATGTGGAGAATTTCAAGATGGGTGAATGCACACAACTGCTTTGGTACTGTTGTTAGTAACAACAATAGAAGTTTCAAATGCAGAGACATTGTTACCCGTATCATCTATTTTATTCGTCAAGATATTGCTTTTCCCATCAATCAAATCCAAGCACATTTAAAAGACACGTTGAATGTTGATGTTTCATATAATAAAGCCTGACGAGCTAGAAAAGCTTCTATTGAGAATATTTATGGTAGCTGTGACAGTAACTTTGAGCAATTACCTACGTACATCAACGCATTACAAAAAAAGAACCATGTTATCGTGGAATTGTTACATCATCCGACCGGTACATCTGCTTATTACACATTTAAATATATGTTTTGGGCATTCGATCCAATAACTAAAGCATTCAGCTATTGTCAGCCGGTGATATCTGTTGATGACACTTTCTTGAAAGGTTCCTGCCGTGGTAAAATGTCAATTGCAATTGCCAAAAATGCAAACAACTATGTAATGTAGGTAGCTTATGCAATTGTAGATGAAGAGACAGTAGAAAGTTGGAGTTGGTTTTTCCAACAATTTTGGTCACACATTGCAGTTCACCACAATTCTATTGGTTCGGGAAAAAAGTTATGTGTTATTTCTGATAAGCACAAAGAAATTATTCATGCAATGAATACTCTTGAAGAGTGAAAAAATAATGTTGTGCATAGATTTTATCTCCGATATGTTCGAAGTAACCTCATGCAAAAGTTCAAGGTTTCTAGCTTAAAAAGGCTATGTTGGTCAATCAGAAGCACCACCCAACAAATAAAGTATAACTATTGTGTAAGTCAATTGACAAGCTTCAATCTAAAAGTGTGGGAATATTTAAAAGCTATTAAAGAGAGTAAATGGACGCTTCTACACGATAAAAATCATTATCGGTTGGGTAACGTGACGACGAATATTTCAGAAAGCTTCAACAACACATTGCGAGGTGTCATGCTTATGTTAATAAAAGCTATTATTAATTGTACATTCGAGAAAACAGTCGAACGGTTCATAAAGCATACTGACATCGCAACCAACTTCAACACAACGTTACCCCCCTCACATATGGCGTTTGCTAATGCACGTGATATTAACTCACAAGAACATATCTTAACAGAGTTTGATTACAGAGAGGTGAGGTATATAGTTTTGTCAAAGATCCAAACAAATGAAGCTACCGTGGAATACAAAAACAGAACTTGCATGTGTGGTAAATGGTAGATGCAAAGATTACCGTGCTCACATGCAATTGAAGTTTTCCGCCATAGAGGTGAATCATCTCATAACATTGTTCATCAGGTCTATAGTACTGTTGTTTATCAAGAACAATATAACGGTTATTTTTACCTGCTTCATCATCCTGATTATTGGACGACCCCGGGTTGGAGGATAAGAGGCGATCCATCAAAAATCATCATCACGAGGTAGGAGACGCACGAGAAGGATACACAACGAGATGGATGTTCATCATCTAGATGCACATGTTATGCGTAGATTTTCAATATGTAGACAAACGGGTCATAACATGAACAATTATCCAAACTCATATTCATGAGGAAATTGTTGCATATCAATTTTATTTGATGTTTACTGTTTATTATTGTTTAACAATATTATGTTAGTTTTATATTATAAAATATAAATATTAATTATAAAAAATAATTATTTTATTCTAAAAAAACTCTTATAAATATCACCACCCTTCTCATAATGTCACATCACATTTCACAACTTTCCTTCCAAAAAACACCACATAACCCATAAAAATGGCACACCGACCTGGTAAAGAACCAGTCCATGAACTCCGATTGACGAGTTCAATTCTACAAAAGGTTGATGTGGCCTAAGAAGCAACATGAATTATCTTCATTAGAAAACAACCCGGTGCATAGCCATTTTTAGTTACAGATGAAGAAGAATCCAAGAACTGGTCAAAAATGCTATTGACTTCTATAACAATGGGGATGCGCCAGATTGTGTTTCAATTCTATTTGATGGTAACTGGCTTGGGAAGGATTTTTAGGGTGCTTTATTAGGCTAGAACGCGATGGTCGTCTTTCTCCATTGGTTGAAACATTTCAAACTATCTTAAAACCCTAGTTGAAATGTGAGGCTCAACAACTTCCTAACATATAAAGTATGTGTCACTTCTCCAGCTTTAATATTCACTTGTGCAGATATCAGATAGAAGGTGGATGATAATATATAAGGCCAACAATTAAACTAATATAAAAAATATGAATTAATATGTTTTCACAATGTTAATTTATACAAAATAATATTAGATTAATATTAATACTGTGACCTCGCTTAATGAATGCAGCTGAGATCGATACGCGCTCAAACAGTGCGGAGTGGTGTTTACATAACTAAGTTCACCCTTTCATTTGTAATAAAGTTTTCAAATATATCCGGTTAACTAGAAAAATATAAGATTACTGAAAAATAGTTAATTTATAAGTTTTTTAAACATATCGTGCACCATATGATAATCTAAAATCAATCGCTCAAGTATTTCAGGGACATATAAAGGTAATATTTCCCATGCCCTTAATTGCAACAAGAATAAAGGCCCACCAACGTCTCGATTTCTGACACTCGCTTTCTTACATAATTTTCTATACAAAGATGTTAAAACTGTACTTTCTCAACTAAGTCTACCACAGTTATTTAAATTTTCAATATGACTTAAATAATTTATGTGCACCTAGTTGATAGAAGTATCAGTAAATAAAGTGGCACCAATCATAAAAATATAATTAATCTAGCTCGTTGGATGCACTGAAAATCTGTGGCATTAATAGGGAATGGTTTTATTATTTCATCTAAAATAAATCTTAGGTTTAACTTATAACCATTTACAGTACTTGTAGCGAGTGTACAGCCTGTTAAATACTCAAACCTCATTATAATTTCAGATGCACTCATAGCATAATCATTGCCAGAAACAGCATCACCTTCCACCATCAAATCCCATAAAACTTGTACATCTTGAAGGGTTATTTTGGTTTCTCCAACAGGTAAATGAAACGTGTGTGTCTTCGGCCTCAATCTCTCCACCAAAGCTGAGATTAGAGCACGGTCAAATTTGTGATAACCACACTCGATCACACCCGTAAAACCAACCAACCTTATATATCTCATAATATTATCAGGGATAGGCTCTTCATCAATGTAATCCCAAAAAACTTTATCACCTTGTCTAACACGTAAAATTCCTTTATCGCTTTCTGGATCTCGAAAATAATAATTAGCTCTATGTTGACCACTTAAAAATAACAAATCGTTATTTAGTGGACCTGGTGTAATTCTCCGGCTCATTTTGATTTTTGAAATAAAGTATGGAATTATAGAAAAAATTAGATGCAAAGATAGTAAAAATTAGATTGGAATGAAGGAAGAATAAAATTTTATTGGTTTAAATAGGATAAATGGGGTTGGGGGTGTAAGAGAATTAAAGGAAAAAAGGTTGGTGGGGGTGTTAGTTGGAAAATTAAAGGCGAAGACAGGGTTTCAGAACCCGCCCTGCCAAGGGCGCGGTCTCCGCCATGTCACATCAGGTAGGTGGTTCTAATGTGTGGTTTAGATGGGTTGTAGCAAGTAAATAGGACGGTGGAGGTCAAAAGGAGAACCCGCCCTTCACATGGGCGTGCAGAACCCACCCCTGCCATGGGCGGGTAGCCTTGAGGTATTTAATTGATAAGAATTTTCCTTCTTGTCAACTCTATCTCTCTAAAATACCTATTTTAAAAAAAAAATCTCAATATCTAGCATTTAATTTTAAATTGTTTAGGTTAAACTAAAATTTTGGAATCAATATAATTTGTTCATAAAGTTATCACCATATAGAAATCAATCAATATGTTTAAAAGAACTAAGACTTGAAATTACGACCGGTCAAAAACGTGTTTTTTTTCACGTGATTGCCTATTACTAATTTCCCAAATCAGGTAATATGTACCTATTTGGTAACATGGATATATGCATCCAATGACTCGTATAACTAAAGCATTGATTTATAAATATACCCACATTTTAAAAGAAATGATTCACAAGAATAAACGTATACATATAAATCAAATTTACAAGACAAAAAACAGGTTTATTAAAAACATGAAGCAACAGTAAAATTAGTATACCTAATAAATAGGTTTATTGAAAACATGAAGCAGCACTAAAGTTAGCTTACCTAATAAATAAAATCCTCGACCATCCTCTATTTTTTTTGAACAATGAATTTTTTATAGATTCACCAAATGAAAATATATCTCACTATCAAAGGGCTAGAAAAGATGGAACCCAATACAAAATTATAATATTACATCCTATCGAAGATCCAAAACATATTTTTAGATATTACAAATAATCCAAACAATAACCTGTACTATAACCAAGTAGCCTTAAATCTCTAGATGTTTCCTTACATATATACACACCATCTGCCAATTAGTTCTAGATCAACTAGTTTAGATCAACTAATTTAGGAGGAAGCACCTTGTAACTTTTCAAAGTGGAGGTTATAGGTTGAAGTCTTACTAGATATAATATACTTCAAGTAGAATAAGGGTTTTACCACAGTGGGTCTTTAGGTGTTGGGTTTCCCTCGGAATGATGAGCGAGCCGGGTCACAAGCATTGTCTGTGTTCACGGGGGTGGGTGGTCTTTCGCCAATAGGTTTACTCGGGTGACCAGACTTAAAAATCATTCGTTGTTCCTTCAAAAAATATACACACGATCTTTTATAGAGCCGACATTAAATTCATCCACTATTTTAATTACCCATTGCAGGCTTTTCTTTATTATCTTCTTTACTGGATTTAAATAGCATTAAATAGGGGCAGTTTCATCCTTAAATACACCCGCAACATCTACTTGAAAGGAATCAATTACCCATTAATCACTTCCAATCAATTACCCATTAATCACTTCCAAATAACTCGCATATATAAGTTGTATGGGGAATCATATCGATTCTAATTTTTTCCTTTGTCGCATGTAGAATTAAATCCACGATCGACTTTATGTATCTGATTGTCTTTTTTTTTGAACGGCGAATAGATATTATAAATAGAGGCTAGCAAGTAACTAAGAACTCCGAAAACATACGAGACAAATTAAGATATAAGAGCAACTAAAATAAGTATAACATCAACTCAACCCGGATCTAGAAGAAAATTCTCTATTACCAATGGTTCCTTTCCTTTGCACCTTACTTTTAACCACAATGAAACCGCCACCTTGATCTCACTTATCACCTTGTTGATCGACGGATTCGCCTTCTTGAAAATTTTTTCATTCCTATGTTTCCATATGCTCCAAGTGGTGACCATGAATATAGCGTGAATCGCTTTCTTGAATGAATCATCCCCCTTCAGTGTATAAGGACTGTCCATTAGATCACGAAAAGAAAAGGCATATACATGGCCAATGTTGCACGCCGAACTTACGGTCTCCCAGATCTTAATTGAGAAGGCACAGGAAGTAAACAAGTGAGCAACAGATTCCTCCACCACGCCGCAAAGAACACAGTTTGCTGATTCAACCGTGACATTTCTGCGTATAAGTGAATCAAGAGTGGGTATTCTATTCAATTCAGCCCTCCAATTGAATATATTAACTTTTCTGGGCACCCAACAATTCCAAGGAAATTTGTAACATTCACCATCAACACTTTTATCGGCAAGAATGGCTTTTATATAGGATGAGGAGAATTCCTTTACCTCTAAATCACACCAACTCCATGAATCTTTGCAGTTCGATGGTTCCACTGTTAACAACCTCATCATTAAGTGATCAATCTCAATCCTCTCTTGACCTGGTGCAATTTCTCTCCTCCATCTCCAGACCCAAACGATTTTATTATTATGCATCTTAAAACATTCGTTGACCAGAACATTTTTTGAATGTTCAAGGCATAGTTACATGGATCGCGGTACGTTCCGGTACGCGGTACGAAAACGGGTACGCGGTTCGTCAATATATAAAATTCGGTACGCGGGGGGGGGGGGGGGGGGTAGGTTCATTCGGTACGCCAATTCGGTACGCGGTACGGTGTACCATATAGTGCGATACACCGTATCCTATAAAAACAATCTATATTATATTTTTTAAAGATAATGAATGAATTACATATTAAAATAAGTAAATAACACATTTTATAATCATATTAAAAAACCTCTGTAACCAAACTTCAAAACAAATAGTAAATTCATAAAACAAATAGACTCCAGCAGTCTCCCTCACTACTCCAGTAGTCATTCACATCAAGATTTCATTGTAGTCAAGCCTCTTTCTTTTTCCCTTGAGCAGCCATTCACATCTTCTTCTTCTTCTTCAAGATCTTCATACCTTGTACTAGGCCCTTCCAAGTAATCTTCTTCTTCTTCTTCAAGAATTCTGTTTCTGTGTATTCTATTTGGATTATTAGGTTCCAATTTATAATGAAAGCAATGAAATTGGAGCCAAAAATATCAACGGACATTGCCTTTTCGATTAATTAACAAAATGGAAAGTCTAAACGTTGCCTTTTCGATTCCCAATCGCATACCGAACTGATCGAATTCACGATTTTTTGCGATTTGATTCACGAATCGTTGCGAGTCGGTTCGCGAATCGGAGTAGCATGGTTCGATTCCCACTGAAAACGAAATTCGCCTATTTCAGCGAACTAAATCGCGAATCGGAGGGCGATTGGTACGCGAATGTACCCGAATCGGGTACGGGCGATCCGATTCGCGATTCGTGGGGTGGGGGAGCGAATCCTGTGACTATGGTTCAAGGGCAAATAGCATCAGATATTTATCTTTCAACGGTACCACCGCCACCCATCGATCAATCCAGAATCTGATGCTGTCTCCTTTTCCCAAGATCCCCAAAAACATGCAGTTCAGGTTGATGTCCATCCCTTGGAAGTCCTCACTAATTTTGTAGATGTTTCTCCAGACCCCCGAGACGGTTATTTTTGCGGGAATTGGGTTCCAAGATCTAGAGTTATGATGGATAGCCCATATCACGTTCCACCATAATGAATGTTTATCATTTCAAAACTTCCACCACCATTTTGAGAGCATGGCCATGTTTGATTATTTTAATGGTGTAATGCCCAAACCACCTTTGTCTTTTGGTAGAGCGGTTCTCTCTCTGGCAACCCAATGTATTATCCTGCTGTGACCGTCACCACCCCACAAAAAAATCATTCTTATTCCTTCCAAAGTGTTAATGACTTGGGCCGGAGCATGGTAAAGAGAGAAGTAGTAGGTGGGAATTGATTCAAGAACCGATTTAATAAGAGTAAGTCTTCCCCCAATGGACAATGATTTCGCTTTCCAATTTGATAATCTTGATCTGAAAATGTCAATGACGGGGGACCAATTTTTGACAAGGTTCATATTTGCACCAACTTTTAGTCCAAGATACGAGAAAGGAAGACAGTCGGGTTTACAGTGAAGAATTGAGGCAATGGATGTGACGTCCTCGTTTCTTATGTTGATCCCATAAATTGAGGATTTGATTAGGTTCACCTTGAGACCCGAGAGTAGGAAGAATCCCCTTAAAAGCCTTACAATGTTTCGGACACCCCTTTCACTCCACTTTCCGATGATAATGACATCATCAGCAAAAAGGAAGTGTGTGATTCAAGATTGCAAAGCAACATGAATAATAGATCGTATGTTGGTTTTGTAGAGGGATAGAGCGGTTATTTACTAGCCCACTAACCTAAATTGAAATTGTTAAATTACATGATTGCTCCTCTTGGTAATTACTTAATTAATAAAAACTTAGAATATTTATAAAAAATCTTATTGGCTGATTGGAGTTGTTTTGATTTTTTACAAAAAATTAGTTCTTATTTGAAAGTCCATATATATATATATATATATATATATATATATATATATATGTTGTAATATCACAATAATTAACACAAGATTATTGTTATAACCTTAAAAACTTTAGAGATAATAATTGTAAGAGCAAGAAGGAGAGAAATGTATAACTTATGAAAGTGTATACAAAAGGTGCATCTTCTATTCTATATTGAGGTGGTATTTATACTATAAAGATCAATCATTTTGATAAACAAGAAAAACTATTTAGTAGATAAGTAGCATAGTAAACTTATCTACAAGTTTGACAAAGAGTTCATCCACTTTCTATGTAAATAATTCATAATACTCTCCCTTCGATGACACTTTTCAAACTTCAAGAGTTTAAGTACTGCCTCATTAAAAAGCTTGATAAAGAAAAAACCCACTGGGAAAAAACCTTAGCTAAGAAAAAAAGAGTGCAACTTATAACTTTCCCTCAAATTGTCTTCTGTAGATCATCACATTGTGTGTACGTGCCGTGTGCCAATATTATAAACATGTTTTTGGAAAATTATTTTAGGAGGTGCTTTTGTGAAAAGATCAACTAAATTATTGCTAGATTGAACGTATCTTATTTCCACTTGTTTATCTTTAATAAGGTCTTGAGTGTATGAAAAGAATCTTGGTGGTATATGCTTTATTTCGTCACTTTTGATATACCCTTCTTTCATTTATGAGACACAGACTGCATTATCTTCATAGATTGGTGTTGTATTTTTATCTTTCTCCAATCCACAAGAAGTTAATATAAGCTGTGTCATAGATGTTAATCATATACATTTTCTTGAAGCTTCATGTAGTGCAATAACTTCAACATAATTTGAGGATGTCGCAATGATTGTTTGTTTCTGAGAACGCCATGAAATCGTAGTTCCTCCATTCTTAAATACGTATCCAGTTTGAGATTTTGCTTTATAGGGATCAGATAAATAACATGCATTTGCATAACCAACCAACCCTTCTTTTGAATTATTAGGATAAAACAATCCTAAATCAAAAGTACCTCGAAGATATCAAAAAATATATTTAATCCTATTCTAGTGCCTTTTAGTAGGGGTTGAACTAAATCTTGCTAACCAATTAACTGTAAAAGAAATGTCAAGTCTCGTACAGTTAGTAAGATACATAAGAGCTCCAATTGCACTGAGATATAGTATCTCTGGACCAAGAATCTCTTTATTATCTTCATAAGAACGAAATGGATCATTATCAATATTAAGTGATCTAACAACCATGGTGTGCTTAAAGGATTTTATTTCTCCATATTGAAACGCTTTAAGAGTTTCTCTGTATAAGTTGACTGATGTATAAATATTCCATTATGCATACACTCAATCTACAAACCAAGACAATATTTGGTTTTTCCAAGGTCTTTCATTTCAAATTTTTTCTATAAAAGAGAAATTGCTTCATTAATTTCCTTTTGCGTCCCAATTATATTTAGATCATCAACATACACAGCTATGATCACATATCCTGATGTTGTCTTCTTAATGAAGACGCATGGAAAAAAAAGATTACTTGTGTATCATTTACTTGTCAAATAATCACTCAAATGATTGTATCACATCCTTCCAGATTGTTTGAGTCCATACAAGGATTTTTTTGTAATTTGATGGAATACATTTCCTTAGGCTTTGAGCTTAGTGATTTGGGGAATATAAAACCTTCAGGAATTTTTATATAGATGTTACTGTCTAGTGATCCATACAAGTAAGCTGTGACAACATCCATAAGACGCATCTCTGAATTTCTAGAGACTGCTAAGCTGATTAAGTATCTAAAGGTTATTGCATCCATAACAGGAGAGTATGTTTCCTCATAATTAATCCCTGGCATTTGTGAAAAACCTTGACCTACAAGTCTAGCTTTATACCTTGTAACTTTATTTTTCTCATTTCGTTTTCGTACAAAAACCCATTTATACCCTACAAGCTTTGCGACCATCGGAGTAATAACAATACGTCCAAAGACCTTTCGTGTAAGGCCCCGTTCCTGGGCACCTCACAGTTAGTCAAATCATTGCACATAAAACATATATTATTACATTAACATTTATAAAACGTTGCAGAGGAATAACTTTTTATTCAATTTAAATGCTTTTGCAAGTTAATACAACATTCGTTACAAAACATCGTCTGTTCGCATTACAATGCAAAAACATTATACAAAAGAATGCCATCCAAAAATAGCATAGTAGCCGCCCCGTGCCATCCTCAGCAATATTACCTGCCAACTGGAAACACATAAAAAGTCAGCGTTGCTGAGTGAGTTCTAGTTTTAAAGTAAAACATACTTTACTTTCGATTAAAACCGTATTTTTCATTCTTACGCGATCCAGCATCATACGTACACATAGGTAATATCATTATTATCTTCATCATTCGTTCGTTAACTTTCGTTCATTCAACGTACATCATTACCATTCACGTTTGTTACTTTCATTCACATTCATTCATAAATTCTTACTTTCATTCGTACGTTCATTACTTTTGATGACATGTACAATACCCCGAACATTGTGCACGAAGCCGGTTACTGGGCCTGAGGTCTTTCATAGAGCTCGAACGTTGTGCACGAATCTGACTCCAGTACCTAGGGCAAGTACATTCACCACTTATCTTTTCTCTTTCATTATGGATCAATGCCATGTGCTATACCTTGAACATTATGCACGAAGCTGGTTACTAGGCCTGAGGTCTTTCATAGACCTCGAACATTATGCACGAAGCTGACTCCAGTGCCTAGGGCAAGCGGCAAGGATCCCATACATATGGTCAATCACAGGGATTGGACCCCAATGTACATTTGCTTGCAAGCCTTTCTTACTTTCATTCATTTGTTCGTTAATGCATGCATTCTTTCATTTCATTCCTCTTTTCATTATTTTCCACTTTACGTTACATAATACTTTTCATTTATTCATAAACATTCAACGTAAAGCCACGGGAAAATAATCATACATAACAGGAACGTAAAAATAAACATAACCATACCAAGTCATCACCATACAAGGCACCATCATACATACATATCATACATCTTACGTAAACATGCAACATCATCATGCCCAACATACCCTCTAAGACTCCAACAGTCATCTTACTTGAACTTACGGGAACCTCCACGTCAAAACTTACATCTGCACTTTCCCCCGAAAGTCAGAAATTAAACTACAGTTTCCTCAGGTACATCAGCCCTATTTGGGTGTATGGACACCCTTCAGTCACATGGCCTCCAGGCGACTGAACATCATGCGAATGGACCAATGCGGATGAACACCAATACGGATGAACACCCCAATCGTGCGAATGGACCTCATGCGGATGAACACCAATGCGGATGAACACTTATGCGAATGGGCCCTCATTCTCATGACTCCCCATGCGACTGGCCCCCCAATCGTACGAATGAACCTCAATCGTGCGAATGAACCTCAATCGCACCCCATTCGGCCGTATGGCCTCCAGTTGGTCGTCTAGCCCTAACAGATGCAGAATGCAGTTCATCCCAAACCCAATCTGCCATTTTCGACCTCCAAGCTCATCCAAACCCATTCTAAGCCCAAATCAACCATCCTAAACCTTAGGAATGCATACTACAACACCATTCAAGCACACACAAGCCCGAACACAAACTCCAAACGCATCACACGCAAACACATACAAATGGGTCAAACACACACACATATAAAACGGGTTTCAGATGTGTTCTAACCCTAAAATCATTCAAGAACGTGTAAAAGAGGGGTCCTAGAACTCACACAAACAACACCAAGAAGTAGAGCTTCAATTGACCCGCTACACGACGATTTTCGCGCTCGAATCCACCCGAACCAACCTTTTTCTCCCTTTTCTCCCTCTCTTCTCTCTTTGGCTGAATTTTGTGAGTGTGGGGGAGGGTGTGGGATGCCCTCCCCTCTTAATCCCCCACTCTTCCAAACTTTCTCCCATTTTGGCAAGTTTGGTCCCTCGACTTTGGGCTTTATTTCTTTTCTTCCTTTTTCTTTCTTCTTCTTCTTTCTTTGGCTTCAAAAGAAAATAACCGGGTGTTACAAGTCCACCCCCCTTATATAGGTTTCGTCCCCGAAACCTGTCATTCCTCGAACAAACGTGGGTAATGATGTCGCATCTCTTCTTCAGTCTCCCACTTAGACTCAGATCCCTTTCTGTGCTTCCACTGTACACGCACAAGTGGGACAAATTTATTCTTCAACCTCTTCTCTTTACGGTCAATGATTGCCACTGGTTCCTCCACATAATTGAGCCGTTCATCTATCTCGATGTCTTCCAGCGGTACAATCATGTCTTCATCTGCCAAGCACTTCCTTAGATGAGACACGAGGAATGTCGGGTGAATTCCACTTAACTCATCTGGTAACTCCAATCTATAGGCCACCTCTCCTACTCGCGTAATGATTCGGAAAGGGCCTATGTATCTTGGGGTCAACTTGCCCCGCTTTCGGAAACGAATGATACCCTTCCAAGGTGAGACCTTCAACATAACCCGGTCACCCACCTGGAACTCAATCGGTCTGTGTCGTTTATCAGCATACGACTTCTGTCTATCTTTGGCTACCTTCATGAAGGCTTTGATCCTTTCAAGCTTTTCAGTCGTAGCCTCAATCACCTCAACGCCCCCTAACTCTTTATGGCTGATATCACCCTAACAAACGGGTGTTCTACATCTCCTACCGTATAGCATCTCATAAGATGACATACTAATACTGGCATGATAACTGTTGTTGTATGAGAACTCAGCTAACGGTAAGTGGTCATCCCAACTTCCCCTAAAATCAATAACACATGCCTGAAGCATATCCTCCAACGTCTGAATGGTCCTTTCCGACTGACCATCAGTCTAGGGATGATAAATCGTGCTAATGTGTAACCTCGTCCCCATCGCATCGTGGAATTTCTTCCAAAATTTGGATGTGAACCGGGTGTCACGATCAGAAACAAAAGACACCGGCACACCATGACGAGTCACAATCTCCTTAATGAAAAGATCCGCCAACCTCTCGGATGAATATGTCTCGCGGATCGGTAAAAAGTGAGCACTCTTTGTCAGACGATCAACAATCACCCATATAGCATCATACCCTTTCAGGGTAATCGGTAGCTTCTTAATGAAATCCATGGTGATGTGCTCCCACTTCCATTCTGGTATATCCAAAGGTTGGATCTTCCCATACGGCTTTTGATGCTCGGCCTTCACTTGCAAGCAAGTAAGGCACTTACATACTCCCCTACGTCACGCTTCATACCCGGCCACCAATAATCTTTCTTCATGTCTTGTTACATCTTTGTAGCATCGGGATGAATAGAGTATAGAGTCTTATGAGCTTCATCCATAATCCTCACCCGTAGATCCCCAAGACGAGGAATCCACGTTCGTCCAAACTGGGTTCTAACACCAAATGTGTTTTCACCCAACTCCGTAACCGGACCTCTTATTCTTTTAGAGTTAAGATGATCTTCCTTTAATGCCTCATCTTGAAAATCCTTGACTTGCTTTATCACGTCAGAGGTCATAATCAGCTGGTACGCCTTCACTCGAATCGACTCGGGTCTTTCCTTTTGGCTAAGGGCATCCGCCACCACGTTGGCTTTGCCCGGATGGTATTGGATCTCACAATCATAATCTTTTATGAGCTCCAACCATCTCCTCTGCCTCATGTTCAAGTCTTTCTGCTCGAAGAAATACTTCAAGCTCTTGTGGTCAGTGAATATGGTGCACTTCGTCCCATACAGGTAGTGCCTCCAAATCTTTAATGCAGAGACCACGGCTGCTAGCTCTAAATCATGAATAGGGTAGTTAACCTCATGAACCTTCAACAGTCAGGATGCGTAAGCTATAACCTTTCCTCTCTGCATTAACACACACCCCAACCCTGAGTAGGAAGCATCAGAATAAACCACCAGATCTTCACCTCCATCGGGTAATAACAATACAGGAGCTTGAGTCAACCTCGCCTATAATTCCCCAAATGCCTTCTCCTGAGCTTGATCCCACACAAACTTTACATCCTTCTGGGTCAACTTGGTTAGTGGAGAAGCGATCTTAGAGAAGTCTTGAATAAACCTTCGGTAGTGGCCTGCCAAACCCAAGAAACCACGGATCTCGGATGGTGTCTTTGGAGACTTCCATTGCATCACCCCTTCCACCTTTGCCGGATCCACCATAATCCCCTCTAGATTCACCACGTGACCCAAGAATTGAACTTCGTGCATCCAGAACGTGCATTTGGAGAACTTGCCATACAATTTTTCCCTTCTCAACGTCTCCAACACCTCTCGAATGTGACCGGCATGCTCTATCTCGTTCTTCAAATAAATCAGGATATCATCAATAAACATAATCACTTATTTATCCAACATTGGCCGACACACTCGATTCATCAAGTCCATAAAAGCAGCTGGTGTGTTGGTCAAACCAAAAGACATAACGAGGAACTCATAATGACCATAACACGTGCGAAAAGCTGTTTTAGGAATATCCTGTTCTTTCACCCCTAGCTGATGGTAGCCAGATCGAAGATCTACCCTTAAAAACCAACTAGCCCCTTGAAGCTGGTCAAACAAATCATCAATCCTCAGTAACGGGTACCTGTTCTTCATCGTTAACTTGTTCAACTCTCGATAGTCAATACACATCCTCATACTACCGTCCTTCTTCTTCACGAATAACACCGGAGCACCCCAAGGAGAGATACTCGGTCTAATAAACCCCTTATCAAGCAGCTCTTGCAATTGCTCCAAAAACCCTTTCATCTCAGTCGGAGCCAACTGATACGATGCCTTGGCAACAGGTTGGGCACCTGGTATCAAATCGATCTGAACCTCGATCTCTCGGTCAGGTGGCACTCCTGACAAGTCTTCGGGAAACACATCTGGAAAGTCACACACAATCGGTACATTAGACAGTTGTGGTGTGGGCGTATCCACATCCTTCACATAGGCCAAGTAGGCGCTACATCCACGCCTCATACATTCTCCCGCCACCGCCATTGAGATTACTTTCGGGTTCGTCGTGACTCGATCCCCATAAACAGTTACCGAACTCCCGTCAGGCGCTGTTAAACGAATCATCTTCTTGCGACACACAATGTTTGCCTCGAAGTCCGCCAACCAATCCATCCCAAGAACCAAATCGAAACCACCTAAGGTCATCACGAACGTACTAACATGAAACTTATGACCTTCTAGTTCCACATCATAGTCTTCTATCATCTCAGAAATCCTGGTAGACTTACCTATGACAGTTTCTACATCAAAGGGCGCATCAACATGTCTACTACTAACCGACAGCTAAGTACAACAGAAGCTAAAGTTTGGTTCACTAGAAGCGTACCGGACATAACATCAGGGTCCGTCCTAGCTTCCTCTTGTGTCATGGTGAATGCCCTGGCGCTCGCCCTCGGTCCTTCACTCCCCGTTTTTTTCACCCCCGAACCTTCGGCCCTTGACTTCTTGCAGTCTCGGCTCATGTGGCCCTCCCCGCCACAGTTAAAACATCTCCCCGCTTTGCACTCCCGTGCCATATGACTTGGCTTCCCACATTTGAAGCACACGTTCAATCCCCACCTAAACTCGTTGGTATGCTCCTTCCCACACTTTTCACACATCTTCACCCCCGCACCAGATGTGACCACACGGTGGTCATCCACCCGTGCACTCTTGTTACTCGTCGAGGCACTACCCCGACCAAACCTTTTCCCATTCCAGTTCCGGTCACCTCCACCTTTCTTACTAGCTTCAGAATCCACCACCGTTCGTTCGTCATACAACCTTCCCACCAAGTCCACCGCCGACCTAAACGTGCTCGGTCGGGCAGCGATCATGTGCCTGCGAATATCCGCTGGCAAACCCTGAATGTACCTCTTAATCTTCCATGATAGAGGCGTCACCTGATCCGGCACCAGACGTGCCATCTCGTTGAACTTCATGGTTTACTGCTGATGTGTCATGGTTCACGCCTCCAGTTGCAGGAACTCCCTCTCAACCTTGTCCATCTCCCGGTGAGGGTAGAACTCCTCAATCACCAGCTTCTTCAACTCAGACCACCACATTCTTCCAATTGCCCGACTACCCTCGGCTTGGACAATATTGTCCCACCAACATAGAGCCGAGTCCACAATATTGTCCCACCAACATAGACCACCTTATTCTTCCAATTGCCCGACTACCCTCGGCTTGGACAATATTGTCCCACCAGCATAGAGCCGAGTCCACAAACGAGTGGGTAGCAAAATTCACCTTCTTGTCTTCTTGGCACTCGCTGATATTCAGAACAGCTTCCATTTCCCTCACCTATCGGTGAGCAGCAGCAGCAGTGCCATTTCCATCAAAGGTAGGGGGCTTACACCTTTGAATACCCCGTAGTTACAGTCTCGTACCGGCTCCTGCACAGGCTCTTCCTCCTCCTCCTCCTCGTCATCGGAGGGAATCGTCTCAGTCTCCGGTTGCTCCCGGCCTCCCGAGGACCGGTTCCCCTCCCTTCTTTCTCCTTCCCTTACAGCCTTAATTACTTCGGTCTCCACAGACGGTAAGATCGTCTGCATGACCTGATGAACTTCTTCCACAACAGCCTCCTTTACTGAGGCTCTCAAATTGGCGCTCTCATCTCCACCCTCCGGGTGAGGGGTCTCAGGTCCTTCATGAACCACCTTTTCAACCCTAGGTCTTCCTCTTTTAGGCCGCGGTTCAGCACCAGGCCCACCACGACCTCCACCCCTCGAAGCTTTAGAAGATCTACCATCGACCATCCTCTAACACACATTGAAAGATTCAAACACTAACACGGTCATTCAAGGGAACAACTCAGTTTATGTCAAGTATAGTAAGTCCCTAATTACAGTGGCCAGTTGTGATTAGCCACTCACTTTACTCTTCATACCCCAAGCATTACCTGTCCTGACTACTCGTCATACAAGAATTAAGCAGATAGTAAGATATAATTATTAGAGTCTATATATATCAATAAGCATTGTGATACAATAAAGCGGTAAAGCTATAAACAAATATAAAAATAAGAAAAGTTTAAATTTTTCAGGTGGTAGTTCAGCAATGGGGATAAGGATTAAAATGGACATTATGGTTGCCAGTACTAAAACCGGGTGTATCATCTTTGAAAATTGCCTTGAATAAACTTGAGGAAAGAGATAATCTGTTTATTGAAAATAGGTCGATAATGTACAATTTATAGTTTAAATTAAAACTGTTTGTACGGCTATGTACAACGGCTATATAACCGTTTATAACGGCTATATAGTCGTCGTGTGTGTATATATCGAAAGTAATTTTAAATAAAATAGATTAGTATAATTTTGTTATAAATACATGAATTTAGTTTATAAAAACAAAAAAGAATAAGAACGACAAGTTAGAATAAGACGTTAGTACGAATAAATGTTAATAAACATAATCAAAATGTTAGTTATATAAAGTTAGTTAACATAAAAAGAAATGTTAGTTGTATAACTAAATATTAAGTAAAAGCTAGATGCATAAGTAAATGTTAGCTGTATAAATAAAAGTTAGATGCATAAATAATATGATATTAGTTGCATGATCAAAAGTTAGATGCATAAATAAAAGTTAATTTGTTAGTAGTTCCATGGTTATTAAGATGTTCATAATAGATCTCCTTTATGTTTACTTTATTTATCTTAGTTATCTCAATATAAAATATTATATATTATTATTTAATAAAACTCTTACCTTGATTAATGGATGACTTTGTACTTTATTGATATTCTTGATTAGAGTTTAAGAGCTCTCGTGCTGATAACGTGTTGTAATATCACAATAATTAACACAATATTAGTGTTACAACCTTAAGAACTTTAAAGAGAATTGCAAGAGCAAGAAGGTGAGACATGTATAACTTATAAAGTGTATACTAGAGGTGCATCTTCTCTTCTATATTGAGGTGGTATTTATACTATAAAAATCAATCATTTTGATAGACAAGTAAAACTATTTGGTAGATAACTAGCAAAGCAAACTTATCTACAAGTTTGACAAAGAGTTCATCTACTTGCTATGGTAATAATTCAATATATATATATATATATATATATATATGGTAAGGTTCAAATGAGAACCCTATCTTATTGTGAGAACCCTTTAACTAATTGCGGTCCATTGATTTACTTCTATCATCTTTCATCTAATGGTGCTAAATAGATTATATTATAATATTAATGTTTAGTACTTATTTTGAATAATAGAGGATAAATGAGTAAATTTACAACAACAATTAATGACAACAATTAATGACCTGCAACCATCAATCTACTTTAGAAAAAAGTAAACATCAAATAGTCATTATTTTTATTTTTTCTTTCAAAACCTTTAAAGAACACTTTTTCAAGAGTTTCTTCACTTTATATTTTTCTTAAACGTTTTTCTATTAGTTCTTATTCTATGTGATGAACAATTTACAAGGCTTTCTTTACTTTAATTTCCAAACCATGAGACATGTGAAAACGATCGCTCAGATCGTGCATCATTTTCTTTCTTGAATACTTGTGCTGAAAAATATGGATTGCCATCATCATCAACCATGTGTTTTTGGCCTTGAACTTATAGTTTAAAATGGGTGATATTGCAGGCAAGAGAGAGAGAGAAAGAGAAACAGAGGAGTGTATTTAACATGAAGAGTTTTTGAGTATTCATTGGGTTGATTCTAGAAAACAAAGAAGATGATAATGATAGCGAGGATGTTCGATTGAGAGGACGGAAGCTTGATGACGGTGGTAGACAACAAATCGATAGCAAAGAAGATGATCTAGAGTTCGGGTCAAACAAAAATGGCCCCAATCTCTCGATTTTTGCCAACCTACTTTAGTGTAAATATACTATAACACTACTACAATTCTAATATTAGACATAAACAAAGTATTGGCTTTTAATGTGTTGTTTTTTTTACTTATTTATGTTAGCCAATATAGACATGTATATTGTTATGAATTTGTATAAATTATTTCACCATTTTAGTTATCAAAACAAATAACATGTAATCATGTTTTAAATTATAAGCTTAGAAGTATGAACATGGTAACTACATTAGTGTAAGTTGTACATGTATAGGTGTAAGTTGCAAATGTAATGACTTAAGATAGATTACAAGGTATTTGCTTAGGACAAACGAACAACAGTTACATTACGTACAATACAATAAAAATAAACACAAATTTCACCATACATAAAATAATGTAATGTTAGTGACTAACAATGTATATTACTAAATCCACTGCACATGTAATGTCATCGTAATGATGTAAAATACTATGATGTAATATAATGTACATCATATAATGTCATTGTAATATGATGTACATCACGTAATGTCATTGTAAAGTGACTAACAATAATTTTACTAAATCTACCACACATGTAATATCATTGTAATGTGATGTAAAATACTATAATCTATTATAATATAAAAGATAATTTAATTATAATGTAATGTAAGAACATGATGGAATCTATCTTGATTGATATATACTATTTCAAAAGCAAATACTTTAACTATCTAATACTTTTCTTTTTAAGTAGGTTATATATAAAACTTTTCTTTTACATCGGTATATGATATAACATATTTTTATTGTATTAAAGTGTGTGTTAGGTTTGTGAATGTAACTTTCTAGTTTATTGAGTCAATCGAGTGAGTTATATATCGTTCCGATTAAATTGCAGTATGTAAGCCATAACATCTCGAGGTTCATTGGGTTTCCAAGCTGGGGTGGGATTTAACATGGAAAGAAAGGGTTATATGTTCTATACATTAACTACATTAGTGTAGATGGGTGTAAATGTAATTAGTTTTAGGATATAGAAAAATACAAATTCTAACATTTATAGTGAATTACATCACATTGTCATTACTTACATTGAATTATATTGAAAAACAAATATAAAAACCAACAAGGTGTTGCATTAATCTAATAGATGAGTTAACAAAAAGTTTCAGATATTATATAGGCCAAATTTATTTTGTTACAATTAAATTAATTTATAGCAAAAACATGTTGGATTACATTCCATAATAATAACATTAAAAATCTAATATACGGTGTAAACTAATGTAATATAATGTAATAAGATATAACATACGTATACGTATGTAAGTGAAACTAAAAGTAATTAAAATGTGATGTACAAAATGCCCGCATAACACAATAATTTATGCAACTACAATAATGATAGTTGGACAACTTATATTAATGGTTATTGTAACAAAGAGAAATATGGGTTGCTCTATTTTATAGTTGCTAACATGATAAGTCATTTTACGTGGGGTAAGTGTTAGTGTAAGTAAATATACACGTGTGAATAAGGTTACTTTCATTTACATAATATAATATAATGTAACAAAATGAAGTATAACATTACATTAAATAATAAAAGTACACTTAAGTAATTTACAACAAATAACTAATATAAAGTGTAAATTTAATGTAACGCAGTGTAATAACATGTAACGTATAGAAGTAAAAGATAAACTAATTAAAATATGATGTTAAAAATTATATGATAACGTGTAATTTAATATAACTATAGTAATGATGGTCAAACAACTTAAGTTGAAGGTTAATGTAACAAAATGAAGTATAGCATTGCATTAAATAAAATTAAAAACGTGTGTATATGGTATTTTCATTAATGTTAAATAATGTAATGTTGGTACTTAACAATGTAACTAAATGTGGCACTTGTGGATATGGGTACTTTCAATTTAAAAAAATAATGCAGATTGTAGTAAATCGCAGTGTAAACTCCAGTAAAATTAATATAACGTCACCATTACATAAATTGACATTTTTTAATAAATTCACTAAAAAACATTGGATTACATTACATATCACTAACAGTAAACATATCAAGTTTGCTAAATTGAACATAAACATATCAAGTTTGCACTAACATTACTTGGTCTCTTGCATTACATTATATACATTACATTGTATTACATTATTAATGTTCGCTTACATTACTTTAAATCATAAATTACTTACGTTTGCTTACACAGTTTACATCCTAAATACCATTACTGCATACATAATTTTTTTTTCATTATAAATAAACTTATATTACAAACACACAAACTTACACTACAACAAAATTCATTATTTGTAGGTAATCTGATATAACAAATCAATATACAAAATGACATTTGTGTTGTATATAATCATTATCTTGTAAGTAATCTTATATTGCACTTATTTGGCATAAACTAACAGTAATGAACTGATATAAGAACACTTAACATCTACTAAGATTAGTTGACATCAACTACTAGAAAAATATCATTTCTTAAAATACATCATATTAAATTTTAAATCTAATATAAAATGTAATTTATATGTAATGTAAGGTGGTTTATGTATTGTAATATCATTTTAATATGATGTAAATATTGTAATGTAATGTAATAACTTATTTCAACTAAAGTCATCTTAGTAACACAACTTATATTTCTTGTTTATGTAATAAATACATTGGTGTAGTATAAATACACTACTTACAACATTGTCAAGTTGGAATTATTATTCAATACTTATGTATTGTTGTAACACTAAACCCAAACAAACCCACCTTCTATTTGAGTAAGGTTGGAAAGAATGCCCTTCAAGTTCATATAAGGAATAATAAATATAATATTATCTAAATATAAAATGTAAATTAATTGTAATGTAATTTGATAACATTAAATTACACTAGTTGCAACTAGTCAATTTACTTTGGACTATTTAACTAAAACACAGTGTTATAAACTATGTCTTTGAAGATAAATATGTAAAAGAACTTATGAAATTTGAAGGATACTATTCTAATGAATTTTAATTTTCTTTACTACATGTGATTACATTAAGTTACACTACTTCATTAACACATAACTTCATGTCCATTATGTTCAATTACATTAACTTTCACTATTGCATTAACATGTGAAAGTTAATTAAGGAAAAAACATGTTGAGTAGGTCTGAGTTAAAAGAGTACATGTTAACTAGATAGAGTAAAAAATAAGTAAAATTTTAAAAATCAACAAAATATCAAAAATAATGATGGTACAAAGCAATTTTCTGTTGATGCATGTTTAAAAATGATAGAATTATCACGGGTATTGTAGGTCGAGACGAAAAAAAATGTTATGCATGTTGAGTAAAAATAAAAAATAAAAGAAAGGATTTTCATAGATTTGAAAATGCATTTTGAGTGAAAAAAGAAAAAAAAGGAATTACTAAATCTAATAAATTTATTATATTTGAAAAATACATGTTTAGTGGAATGTTTACAATTTTATATGCATTCATTAAAAAAATTATTTTGTTGCTTTGAACCATTTTGTATGGTTACTAGGCTTTTCTTAATTATTTTTTTATAACTTTCATCACTATATTAGGTCTATTAATCTTTAAATTATTGTCTTGTCTTTGTAGTAATATATATTGATTATTTTGATCTTATTTAATGATATCCAACTTAAAAAAAAAAGTTCTTGTATCATAAATAATTAAATTTTTATATTAGAAGAAAGAAAAGATTTCACTGTGTTTTTTTATTTTTCTATTTATATTGATTTCTTATTAAATTTTATGTTCCCGCAAACTAAATTATGAAATGACCCACTAACATGCAATTATAGATGAGCATGACTTTATTTGTCAGCAGTCCTCATTTACACCATATACGTTTTTACAAATAATTTAATAATATTTAAAGACATTTAAATAACTAAAAAAATAAATTTTTAGCATAGTGATTTTAAAAATGATTCCTTGAAAAGATATAGAGATAGAAAAATAAAAGATGAGTTTTTAAAATAGATAAAAAAAAAATATTGAGTTTGATGATAAGTAATATACTGACAAAAAAAGTCAATATAGAAAGATGTGAGCTAAGTTACCAGTCAATCACTTTAATTTCAATATTTTTAAATAGATAAAAAAACATTGGGTTTGATAAAAAGTAGTATACTAAAAAAAATAATTCTTTTGAAAAGACTTGTACTGACAAATAGACTAGGTATACAATTTAACTATGATACCCCTTGATAGATCTTTGAACCACATATATGGGTTAACAGGTTCTTACAAAAAAGATGAGATAAAAAGAGTTAGATGCCGTTGTCAACCAATCGAGTTTGAGCTTAAATTTTTATTTTGATCAAAAATTCATGTAGAGTCAAGCTGGCTTGTATAGTTTCAAGCTCGAGTTAAGCTTAGATAAACTCCACTAGGACATAACTACCCTAAACATCCATGCTTCTTCACCAATCATATGAAAAGATGTCCTATATAGCATTTGATACTCCTTTTTTGTGTCATTTATGTATTAGGTAGTTGAGTGACATTAATTCAAAAATTCCACCACTAGTATATATATTTCTTGCGACTTATCCGTTCAAATAAAAGAAGTTACATATACTTTCTACAAACTGGAATTAAGGTAAATCGAATATAAAACTGATGACAGGAAAAGTTTTACCCGAATGCAGAACATCGAATGGCATTAATAAAAATATAGAATTGGTAAAATTCACATTGACAAAAATATGTAGTTTCCTACAAAACAACCTCAAGCCAACATTATGCAATGTTGAGAGGTTGGAGCCTAGAATCTTGTTCCATGCCAACATTAGAAGCCTTCAAATTTTCATTAACAAATACAAAATATAATCGCGCAAGCTTGTGCACACACATATATATTTTCTAAAAGTAACTTACAATAATTAGTCACTGCTTGGATCTTGTAGGCATTTCAATTCCAAAATTGCCACGTTCACTTGTAACCTGGACAAAATATAAGATCCCAAATAAAAGTGAGCATTCATGACAACTTTAACTGAAAACTAAAAAGGTTTATGTCTATGAACTAAAAAAACTACTTTTTCACCAAAATCAGTTTATGTAAGTGATCACTCGATTAAACTGGATATCAATGTTGAAAAAGGGTAAACTCAACTCGTCATTTTCCATTTGGGTGGAGAGCAAGTTCATGTTCCATTTAAAGCATGAATTGCTGATCCAACTGCATCTCCTGGTCGCTTTGTGTTGATAGATTCATAATACTTTTCTTCTCCGTATATATGCCTGAAATTAAGCAGATCAACACCACAAACTCCAGATCAGCATGCAAAAGAGGTTTTCCATGAAGAAAATAGTAACAAAAACAGATTAAAAAACTTATAATGGTTTGGATTGTTTGGTAAGTGGTAAAGATAAAGTTTTATATGTTTTTAATATTATAGAAGATAATTTAGAATCCGTTAACTATAACATACGCTATATCGGCCAAGTTTTCTGATCTGGTCACAGACTTTCCTTCTGGGAGCTCCAAAGAAGTATAATGCATTATCATCTCTTTCAATGTGTACTTTGTGCTTTTGATATCATGATCCCATAAAATGCTCTGAAACCAACAAAAAGAGAGATCATTTGTGCTTTTGATATCATTTAGTATATATATACCCCTGAAAACTTGCATAACACCATATTTACTCAATAAAAATTATATCAAATATACCAACTCAAAATACTTAAAATTTCATATTTACCCATGTCACTAAGTACAATTTATATAATGGCCACTAACATCATACCCTTTTTTCTCCTTACCCTCCAAACTCTCATATCCTAATGCAAGTTTAAGGGAAGGGTATAATTGTCATGAATCTGAAAATCATGATTTTTTACTGACTAATTGTGATATTATACCAAGCTTAGATATGGATATATCAAACTATCCCAAATATATATTTTAATTTAGAAAATAAATACTATACGTGTAAATCTTATCAAAATCGTAACATAGATATTAACTAGTGATTAGTTCATATACCTTCCTAACATACTCTCTTTTCACAACTTCAATGGGTGATCCCACGGGGTGGAAAATAGAAGCATTCCAAAGAGCTCCTCTAGCAACCATCACAGACGAGGCGCCTACAATAAAAAGTTATCAGCAAAGGCATTTTCACACACAATATATTTAACCAATGAGTAATTGCTTGCCTACCTGTCACAGCCCGAATGCGCTGAAAATCATCATACTCAAATACATCACCATTGGCAATGACTGGAATCGAAAGAGCATCTACAACACTTGCGATTTCACTCCAATTAGCCGGATCTCTTGGCCTATCTGCAACTCTCCTGCAATTAACTTGACAAGAAACATAAAAGATATTACCAAATTGTTAAAATGAACAGAAAAGTTCATCGCATAAATAATAAATTATTACCTTCCATGGACAGCTAAAGCAGAAACCATGGTTTTTTCAATTCGTCTAGCCAATTCTACAGTATCATGAGTTGAATTTAACAGGCGTATTTTGCATGTTACTGGTATGCACAAGTTCCTCTTTAATGTTGTCAAGATCTGGATTGAGGGTTAACGTTTTTGAAGGATCAGCTATAAAATATGAATATTAAATAAAAAGAAATGAAAATGATGAGCCGCATACATCATGGATGAGGTCTGGTTTCTTCAATAGTGCAGCACCCATTCCCCCACTAATAGAGAATGCCTTAGGGCAACCCATGTTAATATCTATGGCTGCAACATCTTTACACCTGTGCGAAGAGACACAAATGAGGAAATTGTGCACTTATAATTAGAAGAAAAAGAATACATGGATACTCCCTAAGGTCTTGATAAGATCACGGTGTTGGTCCCTAGCTTTCGGAATTACACCATTAGTCTTCAGGTTCACTCACAAGCAACATTTGGTCCTTGTAGTGGATGTCAGTTAATATTTAGTTAGAACTTAGAAGACTATTATACCCCTTGTAAAAAAAAATCACAAGACCCTAGGGCCCGACCCCTCTTCTTCTTCATCCAAAACCCCCATCACTCCAGTTACAACCATGGCTAAACAGAGGCATACTAAGCAAGGTCCACCGGTGGTTACTGCTCTGTTCGATCGGCAAGGGTCGCTGATCCTCTCTTTCTCTCTTATCACTTAACCACTCTGTATCTGTAGGTGTATGAAGAACAAGCGAGATTGAACCCCTGACAGCCTGCAATCATTGTGTAGTACTACTCTCAACTCCACCATCCATTGATTATTAATCTTTTATAAGAAAGTCAACAAAAACAGCAACAGATAGTGGAGCCAGCGGAGAAAAATTTAGGGTTTATGAGTGTGTTTATATGGACGGCAAATAGTAGGAGTTATCGGAAACAAATTTAAGGCTTCTGAATGTGTTCTTATCAACGGCGAACGATCTTTGCAGCCGACAAGGCTACGTTTTGTGGTAATCTGTGCTTATCATCCGTCTAACAAGTATGCCAAGGAGTAAGAAGAATTCCAGCAGCAGCCATAAAAATAAAAAAGGGCCTTGGTCATCCTTTTCTGTCCAGCCGCCTTCGCAAAGATAGAAGCAAATGCAGATAAATCATGGTGTGAAACAGAAGAAACTGGGCATGAAAGGCTGAGTGAGTGATGAAGATCAAGAGGAAGGCAGCAAACTTGGTTCATCTTCTGAGTCGATTTCAGATCTATTGAACAGATCAGTGTCATCATCGGAGGTTTTTGGCTAAAAGTTTTCAAAGAGATGAATCTAGATTGGATAAGAATAAAGCAAAGCAGGTTCGACGGGTTGAAGTTAGTGAAGAAAACTGGACAATCTTACGCGAACATTGGGTCTGTACTGGAAATCGATCCGTTGGCGGTGGCTCTGGAAAACGTGAAAGCGGCATCAAATGAGGTCTCAATTAGGGCTGTTCAAATAGCTCGACGCTCGAAACTCGCTCGAACTCGTTCGAAAAATGCTCGGAATTTTGCTCGTTCGAATTTCGGCTCAATTGTAAATGAACCGAGCGGCTCGGTTCGGTTTCAAAACGAACCGAGCATGAGCGAAGGGTCGCTCGCTCGTCGTTCGCTCGGTTTCGCTCGAATTATTTTTTAGTTTAGTTTTTATATATTATATACAATTATATATGTCAATTTTATATATTTAAACTTTAAAATTACAATTTTACCCTTAAAACCCTAGCCTCAAATACCCCCCTAAATCCCTAATTGACCTCATTGCATCTCCAATGAACCTTCCCCCCACCCAAAGGTCCCAAATTGACCCGCTGCTGCTGCTGAGTGCTGCCAATCTGCCATTGAACCTTCCCCCCCCCCAACCCAAATTGACCCCCGCTGCGGCCTCCCCTGCTGTGATTTGCTGCCTTTGAAGTTTATCCCCACGGCGGCCTCCCCTACTGCGATCTGCTGCTGGCTAGCCTGGCTGCGGGCTGCTGCGATCTGCTACGATCTCCTGCGATCTCCTGCGAATCTGCGACCGCAACCCTCATCTCCGACCGCAACAGCGCAACCCTTATCTGCAAGACACTGACCTCATCTGTTGCGACCGCAACCTTCCCCCTGTTGCGACCGCAACGGCGCAACCCAAAACCGAGCAAAACCGAGCGAAACCGAGCGCTCGGTTTAAAAGCGAACCGAGTTCGAGCATGAAGTTTGTGCTCGAATTTGTAAATTCGAACCGAACCGAGCCGCTCGGTTTGAAACCGAACCGAGTTCGAGCGAAGCTGCGTTCGGTTCGGTTCGGTTCGTGAACAGCCCTAGTCTCAATTGGGGTGGGGGTTGGGCCTAGTGGTAATAGGTGTGTCCCACAACCAAAAAGTTGTGGGTTCAAGCCTCACCCATAAAAAATTCTAGGTGATGGTGTTCAGATAAAATAAGGTCTCAATTGATGTATGTTCAAGATTTTAGTGAGTTTGCTGCGAAGATTTGGCTAGATGTCGAAATGGTGACCGGACATTCGGCTGGTCCCCAGAGATATTGTAGTGAACAGGGGAGTCAGCTGCTGGAGGGGGGAGATTTGGGTTTTCAATATTTTTTCTCTCTTTAAAATTTATTATTTTTTATCCTTTTCTTTTTCATATAGGGGTTGAAATTTTTACATATCTTTTACAGCAAAAAGAAAATTATTTCTTCAGCGGCAATTCGTTCGAGCAAACAATGAGGAGCAAAGGTGTAAACCTAGGGACCAAATCCATAGTATGAACATACCACAGAGACTATCCGTGTAATTCTTCTAATTAAAATACCACAATTTGTTCATTTCCAGTTTCAACCTTAACTAAGCAAACAAACTCCATTATTGTCTTTTACCAACAACAAGCAAACAAATGTAAAATGCAGAATAAAACTAAGCAATAAACTCCATTTGTATTTGTCAAAGGTTAAAATGTATTGATAGGAATCACAATAAGATCTATGGTTATTATTACAATTGCCACAAAAGCTCAAAAGAACAAAAGCAGCCATCCTGAAAGTTGAAAACAGTCGCATGCAACTACATTTGAAACTAAGATGTGCCATATAATTGCTTTAACCTTTTAAATGCATCCACAATTTGGATGACAGCCTCAACATCTGGTTTCCATTTCCTATTCCAAATTTAAATGTCTACTAGAGATCAAAATTTTCCAATTAAGGTTTATGTATCTTTGTGAAGTGAGACATCTTGCATTTTTTTAGTTTCAAATTCCAACAAGTAGTCTAGTATATTTATCTTTTTGAAGAGAACTGGCGGTTTTACATGTTACTTAATGGGATGTAAGGCGAAGTTTTGGCAAAAGAAAAAATAAATTCCAACCAGCATATTTGTCTCGTTGGGAGAATTAGTGGTTTTGCATGTCACTTAATGGGATGTAATGGCAGAAACGAAGAAAATATGATCAGGTTGTAAACTTTCTAGAACAATATGTAGATGATTAAGGGATATGGTAAGCAAGTTGTACATGCTTTATTAGTCCTTTTATGGTTATAGCAGAATCCTATGGTTCCCTGATCTTTGATCAAGATCCTACACTAGCTTGTCCTTGAAGCTATAATTATCCAGGATATTATAAAACATAAAACCATACCCAAATCTAGCACTTAATTCTCGGATAAGAATCCACCAGAAATAAACAGGTAGTCAACTAAGATTTAGTATGAGTGTACAACAAATAATACACAAAATAAAGTCGCAGAAATCATTGATGTAATGGTGAATCAAACTTCCTGTTGAAAAACGATAAAACTATTTGCTAATAACACATAGAATAAAGAAACTTACACCAGCTGAGCTGCAGTCAAAGCCCTAACAGCATCTGAAGTGCCCAATTGAAATACCACCTGATTTCTTTCTTCTTCACATGTTCTAAAAACAACATTTTCCGTGCCCTTCTCCACTATGTCAGTACAACCAAGAGCATCTAGCAGATATAAATAAATCAAAACTGTCAACCACTCTTTTATCATAAATATTGCGTTATTAACTTATAATATAGCTAGTTATACACACCATACTCAATATCATATACCATGGTAGTTTATTGTTCTTGATCTAGATAAATTATTACAGCTATGATATACTATTATCCCCGTCACAAACCTATAATACATCTCTTTTTGTGGTCAAATAACTAGCAGGTAGCTTGGAATAAGAAGCTGACACATTATTTTACTTTTGAAGGTGAACTAATGGTTGCTTTTAGCATTTTGCAATCTAAGATTACATCTTTCTTTTCCTCAGTCCTGGATAATACATGTAAACTTTGAACCATAAAAGTAAAAACCTATCAATAATTTTGGAACAGATATAGCATTAACACTCAACATTACAACTAGGGAAAATCACATTCTCCATTACTTCTTTTGCCCCATAAAACACGTAACTCTTTCATCATATGTAAATATGGCTGCAAAAGGCAGTTTATGAGTTTGAGTTGGGGACGACCTTGTATAAACTGGAAAAAAGATACAATTAAGAATAATAAAAGAACTATATTACTGCAACTATTGTTACCATTTATACGCCGTTCACACTTGAGTAGTTTATGATCAATAATCTCCTCCCCATATGTAATGTCTGCACCATATTGAGCTGCCAGCAATCTGAATGGCAATGTCCCTGACCAAAAAAAAACACACACACATAGAGTTGCATAACTAAACCCCTATTCATAACCCAATTTACCAAACACCAATTTACCAATTGCAACAAAAAACAAAGAGAGAGGGAAAACACTCCACATACATTATGCTTTGTTTTTGTACCTTTCATCCCTAAACCAATACATATATAGAATACTGAAATTGTTAATGATTGCAATCTAGAAGGCGAAATTAAAACCTAAGTGCAACGATAACAATTGAGTGGGAGACGAGACTTACAACTCGAACCATTGGAGCAAGAACAAGTTTATTCCGATACTCCATCGTCGCCGGAGAATCGCACTCTAAACACTCGATCGGGCGGAGATGTGGTGGAATTTGATCGGAGAGTCCACCGGGTCAATATGGTTGACCAGTTTCATGGCCATGGTGAGTTGGTGACTCTTAAGTCTTAACTCTTAAGTGGTTGGTATTGAATGATTGGGCCAAAAGAATTACTTACTACATAGTGGTGGGCTTTGGGTTTCTGTATGTGGAAAAGCCCAGATTAGTTTGGAAATAATAATGTCGTTAAAGAATAAAGCTTTATAATGTTAACGGACCATGTGATTTAGTAAAAACATAAGACAACTACATGAGCCCAATTGTGTGGTTTTCAATTTGTAGTGCATTTAGGAACCAAACACCCCCCCCCTTCACCCTCTCACCACCATTCAACAAGAATTTAACAAGTGACTAGTGAGATCTGGGTGAAATTGACGTGCTCGTCAAGCCAACCAATCATACATCCGTCAAGCCCAACTTGTCGATTTGACAATGGAGATTTCTGGCTTAAAATTAGGTACATTTCGTCTCCTTCTAATTCGAGGTGTTTTGTAGGCATGACAAACGATGAAGCAGCCACAAGTGAAGTGGTATTACATATTGAGATAAAAAGGTGACCCACCATCCACCGTAGTATCATTATTTTCTCTTCTCCCACCCTGAAACCTAGATGTTGACTTATTGGATGTACTCGTCATATACAATGGAAGGCATACAAACACTTTATCAAGTTTAAGAAAACTTACAAGTTGTAAAAAACAGAGTTAAAAAATTTAATACCTCAATTACAACTAGAATACCAAATTACATAAACGATGTGATATTACCCATCTTACACACTTAATTCTATATTAACATTTTATTTAATTTATAAGAATTATTTCTATTTCTTTGAACAATAACAATTAACACTTTGGGATTGTTGTGACAATCTACAACACCAATAGAGTGAATACATTTAAGCTTTTTAAGCACTATCGTTTGACCCTTTACGGTCACGCATCTTTGCTAGTGTTTTCATATGTTGTTTTTGGGCATTTATGCATAACAATATTCAACTGTCACAAGACTCAATCATATATCAACATAAAAAGGTCTTAGACGTCTAGCAACATTTCACTACTTCCAACGAAGTAGGTTACTTCTAATATTCATCTATTATCACCAACCATTTTAAGCACACTTACTTCATCTCTTGATAATTATGTTCATTTATCAACTATCCTTTCTGTAGTGACATCTCATTCAATATGAGACACGAATCAGAATCTGATGCAGTTACGGAAGCGATCAAATGGCTTAATAGTAAAAGTTAATTAAAGTATCAAAAGGAACCACAAAGGTTCAAAAACACAAATGTTTAATACAAACTCAATAAAAAACTAATAACAAATGTTAACCTGCCCTTAGTATTTATACTAAACTCTAACAATCTTAGAGATAAACATGAATAAATCAAATAAATACGATAACTTTAAATATAATAGTAGATGATTATGGTAAAATTAATATATTCTAATCTCTGAATAATTTTCAACTCAAATCCCATTAAATATCATCCCAAAGCCTGGTTCAGGTCATTTGTTTCATCATTCTTATATATCATTTAATTATTCTCATTCTCTATCAATATTCAAAGTGTATTTAAATGTAGTTTGACCACGATCATCCATTTATTGGAGTAAAGGAACAAACCCTAATTAACTACATACAACTCATGTCGTACCTCTTATTGTACTCAACAATGGTCCTTACAGCCACGTAGTAAAGAACAACGTTAACCATGTCAGGAACAACGTCCACATAATCAAGTTCTAGTATGCATCTCATGTCAATAGGTTATAAAAAGGATATCATATTCAAAACCTACTTATGATGTTGATCCATGAAGCAGTTTTGAAGCGATCACGTTTAATATTTATATTCTATAATTTTTATTGTGAATTTAATGTAGCACTTTACCTACTGTTATCACTATGATAACCAACCAACCGAAAGATATTAGTAGCAGCGATAAAAGAAAATCGTGTTAGCGTGGTAGGGTGACATTGAAATGGGGTTAAACACATATTTGGATGCCTTTAAGAAACTAAACATATGAGTTTGTATGTTATTAACCAATAACAACAAGTCTGGTTGGTTTTACAAATGCAAAATGTATATTTGATTCTTATACTGGTCGATCTCAAACTGGATGTATATTACATATGGAGGGATTACAATGTCATGTCGTTCCGTGAAGTAAACAATCACCAATTTATCTAATTCCGTAGAAATATAAGCAATTCAAGAAGTAGTTGAAAAAATGTGTTTAGTTGTGGACTGTGATATAAAACATTCGTGGATCATGTGGTATTTTTAATGGCGACGAAAGGTCAACAATCTTACATGAAGACACGACAACATGCTTGCACAACTCAATCTCACATGATGTTGTCGTACAACAAATTAATTCTGGCGAAAACTAAACAAACTAATTTACGAAATCACTTTTGACCTCAACATTCAAGAAATTAATTTACATTATGAGTATGTGTTGACTAAAGGAGCGTAACAATCAGAGGGAGAAATATGAGATGCGGTATTTTTCTCTTATCTATGTTTTTTTTCCTATTAAGTTTCCTAGCAAAGTTTTAACGAGACAAAATCACCACTTGTAATAAAAGAATAGTGTAATATTATATTTTATCACGTGGATAGTCAAGGAGCAAGTGTTATAAATACATATGTTAAAGTGACTATTCACATGTATGCCCAAGACCAAAGTTAGTAGCTTAGGGCTTTGAGCGCTTAATTTTAAAGACCCTCCAAATTATCTATTCTAATTAATCTACTATGTCGGTGGATTGTTTTGATTTTTTTTATTTTTTGATTTTTTTTATTTTTTTATTTTTTAGATTTTTTGATTTTTTGATTTTTTTGTTATATATTATATATATGTCGGTATTATCGGTATTTCACATAACCTATCAGTCCTTATCTTCATCAAAATTCCTCAATTCCTTCACCATCAACAATCGTCTGCATATCACTCCCTTATCTTCACCTACTCGCCGTCGTTTGATCGGAAGTTTACGGTGTCCGTTCACGATTTCCGGTTTATCGGCGGAAGCCCTAACGAACCACAACCTCATCGATCCGGCATCGCATCGCCTCGAAGACATCGACGCTTGTTCCGCTGAGTGTGAGGTCAACATCGCCGAAGAGTGGCTGGAGAAGCTCCACCGTCGTCGCCTTCTCTTTCTTCGCCTCCAACGCCGTCGCCTCCTCCGTCGTGGCCTACGCTCCGCCACCGTCAATCCGATTCCGATTCAGGTGTCGTAGAACCTCTCGCTTGCTCTCGGAATCACCAACACCCACCTCCACCATCGTTCTGCTCAGCCTCCGGCGAACGGTTGGTGTCGGCCGCGAGAGACGGTGATTTCGGGTGGAGCAGCGGGCGGCGACGGGGGCTGAGCACACGAGAGGCCAAACTTGTTATTGATCCGAGAACTCAGAGGCCAAAGGGGTTTGGGTTTGTCACCTTTGAATCAGATGTTGATGCCCAGAATGCATTGAAACCGATGAATGGGAAGGTATTTTATTATCTTTGTAGGTTATATTGATTTAAGTTGTATGAAAGAATTTAAATCTTGAATTTCAGAATTTGGAGTCAATATACACTTGGTTTGGATTGAAGTAATTGACAGACCTATTTGATTTTATAGTTGTATGATGTGAAGAAGTAAAGATGATAGTAGGGTTCCAATGAGATTAGAACATCTTGATCTGTATCGTGAAGAAACCAATGTTTTAGCATAAATTGATGTTAGATGATTTGTGTGAATCATGTATTTTCTTGAGTTTCTTATGGGATGATCTTAAACCTGTGATCCTGATGGGGTGGAATAAGCGTAAAAGGCATCTACTGGTTTATTTGCAGGCTCAAACATAGGGATTAACTATTGGTTGAACGCCCCATTTGAATTATGAAGAAAGAAGCTCAATTTATAATAAGTGAATAAGACTTCATCGACTAATATTTTATTCTTATTATGTAAAGACTTATTGTTGTTACAAGCATAACACTATCTTTATCACCTGGTGACTTATATTTTGCTTGAGGAAATGAATATGTGATTATGGTTCCATTTAGAAGGAAATATTATGATCCAACCCCAAAATGGAATTAAAGAATAGTGAAAATATTGTAAAAGATATATATTTAGGAAAATTTAGATTTTAAAATCAACAAGATTCCAAATTTAATTTTACTGAATGAAGATTAAGTTTTAAGTTATTGCGAAATGATTAGTCATTATGCATCTTAATTATATAATCTAGAAACATGATGTTTGGCATAATCTGCTGTTGGCTTCATATGGAAGCACTTAAACTCATGAACTGTGTGGGTGGAATAAGGGAAAAGAATTCATCTTTTGTTGTCCAATCTTAAAAATAAGAATTAGCTATTGCTCAAGATCAAGTTCCATGTTCCCTTGGGGAAATTACTAATAAGTGAATCACCTCCCAAAATATGAACTGTAAGGAAAGGATCTCTTTTTAGTAACTGAGGTTTATGATATCGAACATTTTATATTATCATGCCAAAGCCTGTTGTTTTAGCAGACTTAATTTGTCTTCTTATTGCTTAGTAATCACCATGTTAGAAAACTCTCCATTGTTGTTATATATGATGATTCAATTTCTGGTTGTTATATCCTCCATTTTGTATTTTTGGCTTTAAGGTCAAACGTAGTATTTTTCACATGCAAAACAGGATACAGCTTTTCTTCACGTTTTTTTGATAATTTCTTCTCTGTACTATGTTTGTTATGTATTTTCCTGTGCTTATTAAACGATCTAGCAACAAGTTTGGCAATAATATTGAATGCACATGCAAGCAGAACAATCTCACATCATCGTCATTTTGGCTCCCAAAGCCTATTCTTTTCTTCATTATTTTGACTTGCATAGCCTACTATGGCTCTTTTTTGGTCTAAAAACCTACTTCTAACCGGAGAGGGTGTTGGCGTGGCAAATTCCCATGTTATCTGCAGCCCAACAACAACACTTCACTCCAAGGCCCATTTACCAATTGATTGGAGGGTTGGTGTTTGCTTTGGCTGCAAAGAGAAAAGGGTTTGATGTTTTGGTATTTGAGAGAGATTTGAGTGCAATCAGAGGTGAAGGGCAGTATAGAGGTCCGATTCAGATACAGAGTAATGCTTTGGCTGCTTTGGAAGCTATTGATTTGGATGTTGCTGATGAAGTTATCAAGGCTGGTTGCATCACTGGTTAGAGGATTAATGGATTGGTTGATGGTGTTTCTGGTAATTGGTAAAGTCTTCTTCTTTATCAATTTCCTCACTTTGATTTGCTTATCATAGTTTAACTAATGATTTCTGTATTTGGTAGTTATAAGAAAATAAATGTTTGTTTCTGTTAAAGATTGTATGGATCAGAATCACTTAATTGGTTGCTTATAATCAGGGTATGTGTGTAGTTTTATATAGCCCTACTTGGAACTGAGTTTAATTTTGTAGATAGATCTTTAAGTAGGTTGAAATTGTATGGTGCTTTGATTAATTATGTAGATGCCGACCAAGGGTCATTAAACACTTAAACCGGATGGTGGGTTTTGAACCAGATGGTGGGTTTTAGTGAGCAATAATTTCAAATAAAATAAAGGTACAAGGATGAGATTCTTGATTTTTAGGTAGCCACTGTAATTTACAAATATTGAGTGTTTAAACATATTAGTAATAAATTATTAGATATCAATTTAAAAAAAGATTATAGTGTAGTGAAAGTTTTTAACATGTTTAGGATATTGCTGGGAATTTTTTAATTCAGCATGGTTGATATTCTTTTAATTAGTTGAAGTATGGATAGAAGTATGTAGATTGATAATGGTTTCTACAAGTTTATTTTAAAGATGGATTAAATATAATTGAGGTTGGGTATTGACTTGGATCCTTTTGTTACTGCAGGTACCTGGGGAACCAAATATATCATATATTTGCTCAAGATATTATACGGCTCCTGAGTTGATCTTTGGAGCAACGGAATACACCAATGCAATTGACATGTGGTCTGTAGGTTTGCTCTGAAACCCTACATCGCTCGAGATCCGATTAATGTTGCTTATGTTTCTTTGGCTATGATGACTGTGATATGGGTCGTTGCTTGGCGTGGCATAAACGAGGATGGCAAGTGAGATGTTTTTCTCTTGCAACCCGTGTTGCAGCCACATCGATTGTTAATGAGATCTAAGCCACGTTGTGTATGCCGCTTTTGTTTCTTTGGCTGTGATGACTGTCATATGGGTCGTTGCTTATGGGATCTTGCTACAGATTCAGGTAACATCTTTTAATTTCCATTCTAATGGGCTGTGATGAGTTGATGGGTCTGAGTAAAAATTGATTGAGGACATTGTCTAGCCCTGGAAGGGGTGTAGGATGGCAGGTTATTGCCTGCAACCCGCCCTCCGGCATGATGGAGTCATTTCTTTACACACTCTGAGCCCGACATTAAAGTGGAAAATTGTTGATTTTAATAGTCTCAAACTGTGGTGTTACTGACATTTTATAGTCAACGTGGTCCTCTCGGTGTGATCTTGCTGTCTTAGATAGTTTACAGAGTATCGATTTACAGCGTTTTCAAGACGCGCAACGCGCGTGTGGATATTAACACTAGTGTTATAAATACATATGTTAAAGTGACTATTCACATGTATGCCCAAGACCAAAGTTAGTAACTTAGGGCTTTGAGCGCTTAATTTTAAAGACCCTCCAAATTATCTATTCTAATTAATCTACTATGTCGGTGGATTGTTTTGATTTTTTTTATTTTTTGATTTTTTTATTTTTTTATTTTTTAGATTTTTTAGATTTTTTGATTTTTTTGTTATATATTATATATATGTCGGTGGGGATTTTTTTATTTTCACTTTTTTATATTATATATAGTAAAACTGAGACATGCAAGGGTATCTAGCTTGCTGACTTGTGAGCTCTTTCAATATACATAAGACCCGGGTTCGAGTCTAACATTCACTATACTTTATATGCTTTCTTAATTAATTCATATTTTAGTTTCTCTTATAATAGTAGTAGTAGTTCAAATTATATCTATCTTAAAAAACTTTATTATATAATATTAAGTGTATATTTTATGTGTAAATTTTGTTTGGAACGAGTTGGGTCAAATATTATAAATTTATTTCGTTGGTATAAATACAAGTTACTCTATGTTTTGATGTAAATTTTGCTAGGAAATGTGTTAGAGCGAATGTAATCTATACTTTATCATGTCGCCTATGTCTTTCCCGCACTTGCTTATTTTGATGTACATTTTGAGTTGTTATACGTTTTAACGTAAATTGTGTTTTAAATATAGTCGATTTAAATAAAATATGTTTTCATTTGATGGTACAAATTCGTGTTACTCCATGTATTACGTAAATTTAGTTCGAAAACAAGTTGAGTCGATTATATTTTATACTTGATCATGACACGTACATTCGCTGCCGCAGCAACGCGCAACGAGTAAATTACTAGTTTTATATAATATGATTATATGTGTAAAAAATTTGATACTTTATTAATTTAGTTGGGTCTCCAATGTAATAAAAATGTACCCTCTTATGAAAATGTACACTTTATTAATTTACTTGGATTTTCAACATAATGAATTCGCATCATATAAAACTAGAAAAATAAATTTAACCTAAACATTTATACATATATAATACTAGTTTTAGTAAACCCGTGTATTACACGAGTTGAATAAATAAAATATTAATATAATAAATTTAATAATTATAAAATAATATTTTAAGATATGATATGACTGAAATTACGTATAAAAATGACTATAAATAATAAAACAGTGATATCAACTTTTTAAAATCTTTTAGAAAAATAAACATTTTATTCTAAAACAAACTGTATAAAAATATTATTTTTAAAATAATTTCTTATTACAACTCCCAAATTTGATTATTTTTTGTTTTAAAAAATTGACTTTTTAAAAATTTCAATTTATTTAGAAATAACCTTAATATATAAATTTCTTTCTTAATTTATTATATATTAAAATAATTTTATTAGTAATTAAGGTAATTATTTAATAGGAGAGAGAGGCGGGAAAAAAATGATAAGAATGATTGTGGTGCTGACACGTGACACCCTCATTTACCCTTTTATTAGAGTAGTAAGATAAGATATAGAGTTAAGTTCGGTTTTGCTCCATGAGTTTGACAAAAACAATAATTTTCCTTCATAAGATTATGAACATCAATTTACCTTCAATAGATAAATAACTTGTTTCAATTTAAACCTAAAAGTTTTATTAGTTGTTTCTATTTAAATCCAAAATAATAAATCTTTTGGATTGAATAAAAATAATTTATTAAACTTATGGAGGTAAATAGATATTTATATCTTTGGGAGAAAAATAGTTACTTTTATCAAACCTTAAGAAGAACAATTGAAATTAACTCTAATATATAATTAAAAAATTATCTCCGCCAACTATAAGCGTATTAGTTTAATATTGTCGATCCCAAACCCGGATAAAAGAGAAGGACTAATAATTTTTTTTTAAAAAGAGTCCCAATTTGTTAGTTCGATTGGGGCTTTTAAAAACGTTAAGTCGGCGCTACATAAATGCACCGTAACATGGTAACTCTTAATCTATTTAGCTGTCATCTTATGATTATATATTCTTTTATTAATTTAAGAGCCTAGAAATAAAGATATCTTTATACTCATCAATCATTCTCCATTTATCCTCTCTCTATATTGTTAACTAGTTTAGTCCCCGTGTAATACACGTATTGAAAAAATAAAATATTAAATAATTATTAAAAAATTTATGCATCATAAAATCATGCTTGAAGATAAAATATGATTATAAGTACGTATAAATAGTTACTTTAAGTAATAAACAATAACGTATTTTACTTAAACTTTTATTTTATAAAAAAATTGTGATTTTTAAATATATTGTTTAAGAAAAATGATTTTTTAAAAAAATTTTCATTGTATTCTGTATTTTATAAAATTTATGTTTTTAAAAAGTGTGTTTTTAATAAAAAATAGGTTTTTAATTTATTAATTATAATTTTTTTAATTTGAAAATGGTTTGAGTAATATTATTAGTATTCAGTATATTATTAATAATATAGATAAATGAGAAAGTAAGTATAATGAGATTTATAATTGTTGACGCTTATTTTAGTTTTTTATAGATAGATAGAGAGGCTAAACGCTCATTAAATAAACAGATTAAATTTTAATATAAAAGATATATGTAAAATAAACATGAATAGTTACAATATAATATTTTAATATAAAATATAACTAAAATTATATATAGGTAATAGTTCAAGAAATAAAATAATTATACCATTTTTTAATCCTCTTATGTAAATAGTTTTATTTTTAAACATTCCTTTTAAGATTTTTTATAAAAAATATTTTTTATAAAAATCTTGTTTTAAAAAAAACATAATTTGTAATCATTCTGGTTGTTTTGATAAGATTGTTTTAAAAAAATTCACATGTTTATAATTTTTTTAAAAATGAAATGATTTTAAAATATTTTGTTGATAAATTTAATGTTTTAGAAAATTTCTTATTATATAAAACTTTAGTTTTTTATTTAGATTTTAATTAAAGATGTTATTTTTAATTTTCTTCATAAAATCTATTTAAAAAAGATAGTTTGATTTTTAAAAATAGATAAGAGAGAGAAACATAGTAATTAATAAAATTTATTTTTAATAAGAGAGAGAAATTTTTATGGGTATTTAAATTACTATAACACTTTTTTTTGGGGGAAAACCTGATGTGTCGATGTCTTGCAAAATGACAAGTGGCAAAAAACATGAGTTAAAATAATGACAGGTGACAAAAGAAATTTTACTTTATTAGAGGTTATAGATAAGTTGTTATTGTTCTAGCATATTTTTTACTAATAATAATTCATTTATATTACGGTTTTATTTAATAAGTAAATATTACAAATAATTAATATTAGTCTTTTATTTTTTTTATTTTATTCAATATATAGGTTTAAAAAATAAATATCACTTACTAACCACCACTAACATACACCTCCTCACCTCTTGAGTGAGTGAGACGCTAACCTAAGTGAGTTTGTAGTTGCGTACATGACACTTATCTAACGGGCACAACGCTGTTTTTCAAAACCAACCTATTGGACCGAGAACCAATCTGGTTGTGTGTATTAGAACCGTTTTCATCTGAATAGACTGGTTATTGGTCGGGTCGATAAATCGGTTGAACAACGCAGGGTGGTCAACCCAGATTTCAAAATCTTTTTTTAATTATTTCAAAATCTAATTTTCTGATCAATTTATTAATTAATTACACATAACTAGTTACTAAAATGTTAATATGTAATAAATCTACTCTAAACATAAACTATTTCCATATTTTGTTTTTAAATTAGATATATAAAATATAATATTATTTTTTTATTTATAACGTAAACTAGTTGGTTAAATCCGGTTCAACCGATTCGATCCGAACATACTTAGAAAGTTTAAAAAAAAATAGCTTACTGGGACTCTGATCATGATGAGATTATGGACCACTCCGCAGGCAGTCACCACAACAATTAACACATGCACTAAAAAATGAAAGAAACCATGAAGGAATCCCACTTATAAAAAAGGAATAAAGAAATCTACCTCGAAACAGATGAAAAGAAAAGTAAACGAGAAGAAAGAATAAGATTTAAAAGAAAAAAAAGGAATCAGAAAGAAAAGGAAAGATGCATGAAACAAAAAGAAGATGCATGATTGCAATACATGCAGTCAAAATAACATTAACCAATGCCACAGAACCTTTCAATTAATTTCATCCGCACGCGACAACGACCAGTCATTAGCCGGTGTTGATGCCGGTCAAAATTGCACGCCAATTGGGCTACTACTGACTCATGTTCGACTCCTGCAACTCCTCATCATTTCTCTCTTTCGCAGATCCCGCTGCACCAATCGCTATGTTCCAACGGGATTTCAAGCAGCCGGCGGCCATGATAAGGGCTGAACTATGGAGTTAGAACCTCCGTTATGGTTTTCCGCCACCGTACCTTCGGTTTGCCACTTGAAATGACAAGTGGCCAATCCAGAAATTTATTTCAATGGAGTCACTGTTTCTTAATGATCCAACTATATAAAAGCGGATATAAAAATTGCCAGATTGGTTCGGTTGGCCATATAATAAAAATAAGGTATAATGATAAAAAAAATCATCATTAGATTGTAAAAGAAAAACATGTAATATAAATACGACAGTCTTTGCAAAAAAATCATCATAAGAGGGAAAATTCGTGAAAAAATTAACGTGAAAATTTTACCGTAAACCCATGTGTTGAAGGTGAAAAAAACAAAAACTACATCATTCACAACACTCAAAATTTTATATAGAAAATGAAACCGTTGCTAGCCTATGGTTGTGGCGTGGCTGCAATGGAAAAATCAAACAGTTAAAATTATTAACGCTAATAAAATAATCATGTGTATGGTTTGAATTTTATATGAGGTCTAACTCCGTTTTAAATAAAAGATACACCTAGACGTTGGAAAAATAAGCATGTTGTAACGCTAAAAACATAATATCATATAACATTAGACTATAAAATATATAAGAGAAAAACAAAAAGATTTGTAGGTGTATTAAAAAAATAGATAAGTATAAGATATAAAATATAAAAATTAAAAGGTGAGAATGATATATTTTAAAAGGGTATTAATGTTACTTAAAAAAATAATAGAGATAATACATCCCATGTTGTACTTCGTGCATGAAGACTATGCAGTGTGTAAATTGTTAGTCTATAATAATCAAATTAAAAAAAAAGGCTATATAACAAGCAAAGAATGCCTATATCTATTCTTGCATATGTCACCTAGAAAAGATGTTACAGAATACCTTGGACCACAAACTCTATATACTGACAGACGTTCTAGATAAATTAACTGAAAAAAAAAAAATTATGTGGATTCAGTGATTCAGTCAAGTGGACCAATAATAGACGAACTTTTAATTGTTATTATTAAAATGTGAAAGGGTTAAACTCATGCAATACAAGTATAAGTGGTTAATAAAAAATAATTATTATTTGTTTAGGAAAAGATATTAAAATATATAAATCTTAAAGAAAAGGTTTACAAAGTTGGTCTTATATGGATATAAGATCTGAATAAGATAGAACCGTAGGGTCATATACAGTTTTATTAAACCTATGATCTAAGCTCAATTATAAATTTTGTTAGTTTAGGCCCATTGGTATCCCTAACAATGAGAGAGTTAAATCTGTCTTTGATACGTTATGGGGTGGAACACCTCTGCGTTGTAGTGTTGAAGGCCCTTCTCGTTAACGTGTTAAAGAGTGTGAGGAGGGTTTAAAGAGTAATATTAAAATTAATATTCAATATTAAAATAAGTAACAACTGAGATGAAGTTAATAAATATAAAATTATTTTTTTGAATGAAATAAAATAAAAAAAATATAAAGTGAGTGATGTAACGTGCATACAATTAATGTACATGAAACATACATTCATAAGTCCATAAGTGTGTCCATTGTCATGTAGATCTATATAGATCCCATTGGCTATGGGCTTAAAATATACAAGCTCCTAGAATAAAAAGCCATAGAGGAGTAAAAGGAATTACACAATGGCGATTAGTAAGGATTAATAAAACACAATAGAACGTTAAAATAAGCTATATATACAAATGACACTTGAACTAGGTGTGCATACATTATGATTGAGGATAAGAACGTGAAAATAAGCTATATATACAAATGAAGCAACGTCAAAATAAGCTATATACAAATGTGTGACAACCCTAAAAATAAATTGTATACTTTTAAAATTTTATTACGACTAAAATAAATCATATTATTATGTCAAGTATATGTATACTTTTTGTATGCATGATTGCATGCATGTATATATACATTAGAAAACTTACGTTTACATGCATGTATATATATTAGAAATTCACGTATGCATGCATATATATGAAAATTTACGTATGCATGTTTACATACATTTATAAAAATTTAAAATTTACGTGTGCATGCATGTATATATATGAAAATTTAGCATGCAGATTTATGCACGTACATATATATTTTACTGGTGATATATACTTTATATATATATATATATATATATATATATATATATATACACACACACACATGCTTTCGACTTATGATTATCTGTGCTAAATGTATAGGGGTGTTATGTATAAAGCTACTCATACTTGAATTAACTATCAAAACAAAATGATAACCCAACCTAAACATCACAAACACAACATCAAGAAAGAAACTAACACGTAAACACTAACTAAACTCTTAAAACCGATTAGTTACTAATTCAAGTTAAACCTTAAATGGGTTATTAACTAGTTAATCAATCAAAGCACTTAGCCATATAAACTCTCGGTTAGACGATCACCAAAACCGCCACATGAAACAACCATCTAGATACATATATGAACACATGAACTATCATGATTACAAAGGAAAGGTGGCACTACCTAAGGGCATTCTCGGCCACCCTTATAACACCAAGCATCACCACAAGATGCCACCTTATCAAGCTATCATCATTACTAGATGATTAGGTGGAAAACCCTAAGAGCATGTAACACCCGGGAATTTGACTTTCTGGAGTGTCATGTGACTGGAGGCTCAGTCGCATGGAGTTCATGCGACTGGAGGTCCAAACGCATGGTGATCGGACGACTGAAGGTCCAGACACCTGGGTTCGGGTGACTGGACTGTGACTTAAGGGAGGGGGCAGCCATCTCCCCTCCCCACACTTGCAAAATACGACCAGAAAGAAAAGAAGAGAGAAAGAAAGGAGAAAGAAGGGAAAGAGAGAAAAGTGGTGATTCGGGCTCGAAACTCGTCGAGTAACTAGTCCAAACGAAGCTCTTCATCTTCTCCTTGTTTGTGTGAGTTCTAGGACCCCTTATTTACTTGTTTTCAAACGATTTTGGAGCTGGAACACATATAAACCCGTTTTCTTGAAGTGTGTATATTTGACCCATTTGGGTGAATCGTGTGTAGTGTGTTTAAAGTACGTTTTTGGACTTGTATGTGCTTGTATGAGGTCATAGCATGATTTCCTAAAGTTTACAAGGGCTAATTTGGGCTTGGAATGAGTTTGGAAGGGTTTGAAGGTCGTAGGTCGCGGCTGCAGTTCGGGATGAACTCCAGTCGCTGCCCAGTTAGGGCTAGACGACTGAAGGGCCAATCGACCGATTGAGGGACGGCTGAGACTCAGTCGCACGACTGAGATTCAATCGCACGACTGAGGTTCAATCGCACGACTGGAAGCGCAGTCGCATAGGTGCTCAGTCGCCTAGTGTCCAATCGCACGACTGAGAGTCCAGTCGCATAAGTGCTCATTCGCATTAGTCCCATTCGCCTGATGTCCAATCGCCTAGTATTCATTCAAACGATAGGAAGCCCATTCGCACTATTGGATGTCCATCCACATGGATGCCCATCCGCATTGGCTCAACCGCATGGTGTTCAGTCGCATGGAGGCCATGCGACTGAATGGTGCCAATCGCCCAAGTAGGGCTGTTGTGTACGAGAAGAGAGGTAGTTTAGCTGTTGACCTTCGGGAAAAGAGTAAGGGTAAGTAGTGATGTGATAGCTCCCGTAGGCACCTGTGTGATAGCTGTCAAGGCTTAGAAGTTACGTTGGGCATAAAGACGATAGTATCGCGTGCATATGCATAATGCATGTTAAGTGTGATGTGGCCCTATCTGATGGTAATGACTGATGACTTGTAAATGTTGATATTCCTTGTTTCGATACGTGTTTATCTTTCCCAAAACTTTACGTATTATGATAATGAATGAACAAAGTATTATGTAACGTAAAGTGAAAGATAATGAAAGAGGAACATGACGACGAATGCATGTATTAATGAATGAATGAAAAAGAAATATGATGACGGATACATGCATTAAAGAACGAACGAAAGAAGTCTTGCAAGCATTGGATAAGGAAAACGGGTCCTTCTTTGTGATTGACCATATGTATGGTGCCTCTACCGCTTACCTCTAGTACTGTGGCATACGCTTGCTGTTCATTTAATGACTTCGGCCCAGTAGCTAAGACTGATTGGGGTATAGCATATGGTATTGGTACGAAAGATATCCAATGTGCAAGTTAAGATGTAATGAATGAATGAACGAACGAAAGAGATAATTAAGATATTATCTATGTGTACGTATGATGCATGATCACGTGAAAGAAAAGAATGGTTATTAATGATAACAAAGTATGTTATTTATAAAACTAGGACTCACTCAGCAACGTTGACTTTTTATGTGTTTCCAGTTGGCAGGTAGTGTTGCTGAGGATGGCACGAGGCGGCTACTCAGTTCTTTTGGGATGACATTCCTTTGTACATAATGTTGTAACACATTATATTGCATGCAAGTGTTTGTCGAGGATTCAGATAAACGGGATTACTTAAGGAATCCTCTAGGTTTCATATGCTTCGGCGGCAAACATTGCATCGTTACATAATGCGAAAATATGTATTTTGTAGTTAATCAACGATGTATTATTTTGCAAAAGCTTTTATGATGAAATGAGAATGTCCTTTTTATCAATTCCGCTGTATTATTTTACTTAGTAAATGTAAACTATATGTTTGATGTGCAATGAATGACCAACTGTAAGCGTCTTGGGAACGGGGCCTTACAAGTTGGTATCAGAGCCAAAGTTTAAGTGAAACGGGTAAATTTTCAAAATAAACCTTAACTTAAACTGAGAATGGGACGGAAAAGGAAGGAATGCCAATCTGAGTAGCTGCGTGCCATCAGGTATTTTCTTAAAGTTAACCAGCATTATGTGCGTATGTTATGTGGTGTATATGTTACTGTTAGATTTAGATACTAATGTAGTCAGGACAGGTAGTGCTCGGGGTACGAAGAGTAAAGTAAGTGGTTAATCACAACTAGCCACTGTAATTAGGGACTTACTATACTTGACATAAACTGAGCTATTCCCTTGAATGACCGTGTTGGTGTTTGAATCTTTCAGTGAGTGTTAGAGGATGGCCAGTGGTAGATCATCCAAAACTTCACGTGGTGGAGGTGGTGGCGGACGTGGTACTAAACCACGGGCCACAAGAGGAAGGCCTAGGGTAGAGAAAGTGGTTCATGAAGAACACGAGACCCCTCATCAGGAGGGTGTGGACGAGAGCGCCAATCTGAGAGCCTCGGTAAAAGAGGCAGTGGTTGAAGAGGTGCATCAGGTCATGCAGACGATCTTACCGTCTGTGGTGACCGAGGTGATAAAGGCAATCCAAGAAGGAGAAAGGAAAGAGAGGAATAGGTCCTCAGGAAGATGGGAACAAACAGGGCTGGAAACGGTTATTTCTGATGATAAAGAAGAAGAGGAAGAGGAGCCTGTGCAGGAGCAAGCACGAGGCTGTAACTACGGGGCGTTTATGAGGTGCAAGCCCCCTACTTTTGACGGTAATGGCACCGCTGCTGCTGCTCACCAATGGGTGAGGGAAATAGAGGTTGTCCTCGATATCAGCGAGTGCCGTGAGGACCAAAAGGTGAAGTTTGCTACCCACTCTTTCACGGGTTCGGTTCGATGCTGGTGGGACAACATAGTCCAAGCCGAGGGTAGTAGGGCCATTGGAAGAATGAAGTGGTCTGAGCTGAAAAGATTGGTGATCGAGGAGTTCAGTCCTCGTCGAGAAATGGATAAAGTTGAGAGAGAGTTCCTGTAGTTGGAGGCGGGAACGATGACCCACCAACAGTACACCACCAAATTTAACGAGATGGCGAGACTGGTGCCGGATCAGGTGACGCTGGTGTCTCGGAAGATTAACCGGTACATTCAGGGGCTGCCAGCTGACATCCGTTGGCACCTGATTTCTGCTCGACCAAGCACCTTTAGGTCGGTAGTTGATTTGGCAGGGAGACTGTATGATGAAAAGACTGTCGTGAGGGCGACAGAGGGCGGTAAGAAGGGTGGTGGTGATCGAGACTGGAAGGGGAAGAGGTTTAGTCGGGGTGATGCCTCGACGAGCAACAAGAAGGCCCAGGTGGATGACTGACGTGTAGCCACACCGGGTACGGGACTGAAGAAGTGTGGTAAATGTGGGAGAGAGCACTCGGGGGAGTGCAAGTGGAGATCAAACATCTGCTTTAAGTGTGGGAAGATAGGGCATATAGCAAAGGATTGCCTGACAGGCAAATGTTTTAATTGTAGGAAGAGTGGTCATATGAGTAAAGACTGCAAGAAGCCGAGGGCTGAGGGTTCCGGCGTGAAGAAGGCGGGGAATGAAGGACAGAGGGCAAGCGCCAGGGTATTCATGATGACGCAGGAGAAGGCTAGGACGGACCCTGATGTTGTGTCCTGTACGTTTCTGGTGAACCAAACTTTAGCCTCGGTATTATTTGATTCGGGTGCCAGTAGGAGTTTTATTTCTGTTGGTTTCTGTGCCAAACTGCCTGTTAGTAGTAGACGTGTCGATGTACCGTTCGATGTAGAAACTGCGATAGGTAAGTCTACCAGGATTTCCGAGGTGATAGAGGGTTGTGATGTGGAATTAGAGGGCCACAAATTTTCGGTTAGACCATTCGCGATGACCTTGGGTGGTTTTGATTTGGTGCTTGGGATGGATTGGTTGGCGGATTTCGAGGCGAACATAGAGTGTCGAAAGAAGATGATTCGTCTGATAGCGCCTGACGGGAGTCCGGTAACTGTTCATGGGGGTCGGGTCACGGTGATTCCGAAGGTGATCTCAATGGCGGTGGCAGGAAATGTATGAGGCGTGGATGTAGCGCCTACTTATGTTATGTAAAGGATGTGGAAGCGCCAACACCACAACTATCCGTTGTTTCGGTTGTGCGTGACTTTCCGGATGTTTTTCCCGAAGACTTATCGGGAGTGCCGCCTGACCGAGAGATCGAGTTTCAGATTGATCTAATACCAGGCGCCCAACCTGTTGCCAAAGCACCGTATCGATTGGCTCCGACGGAAATGAAAGAGTTGATGGAGCAGTTGCAAGAGCTGCTAGATAAGGGGGTTCATTAGACTGAGTATCTCACCTTGGGGTGCTCCGGTCCTATTTGTAAAGAAAAAAGATGGTAGTATGAGGATGTGTATCGACTACCGTGAGCTGAACAAGTTGACGGTGAAGAACCGATACCCCTTGCCGAGAATTGATGATTTGTTTGATCAACTTCAGGGTGCCAGTTGGTTTTCAAGGATAGATCTTCGATCAGGCTACCATCAACTAAAGGTGAGAGAGCAGGATATCCCTAAAACAGCTTTTCGCACGTGCTACGGTCACTACGAGTTTCTTGTCATGTCTTTTGGTTTGACCAATGCGCCAGCTACTTTTATGGACCTGACGAACCGGGTGTGTCGGCTGATGTTGGATAAATCAGTGATTGTATTCATCGATGATATCTTGATTTATTCAAAGAGCGAGGCGGAGCACGTCAGTCACATTCGGGAGGTTCTGGAGACGTTGAGAAGGGAGAAGTTGTATGCTAAATTCTCCAAATGCGCATTCTGGTTGCGTGAAGTTCAGTTCTTGGGTCACGTGGCGAATCCGGAGGTAATTATGGTTGATCCGGCAAAGGTGGAAGCGGTGATGCAATGGCAGTCTCCAAAGACGCCATCCGAAATCCGAGGTTTCTTGGGTTTGGCGGGCTACTACCAAAGGTTTATCCAGGACTTTTCCAAAATCGCTTCTCCACTAACCAAGTTGACCCGGAAGGATGTGAAGTTTGTATGGGGTCAAGCTCAGGAAAAGACGTTCGAAGAATTGAAGGCGAGGTTGACCCAAGCTCCTGTTCTGTCATTGCCTGAGGGAAGTGAAGATCTGGTGGTTTATTCTGATGCTTCCTACTCGGGGTTGGGGTGCGTGTTAATGCAGAGGGGAAAGGTTATAGCCTATGCATCCCGACAGCTAAAAGTTCATGAGGTTAATTACCCTACTCATGACTTGGAGCTAGCAGCCGTGGTCTTTGCATTGAAGATTTGGAGGCACTATCTCTACGGGACGAAGTGCACTATCTTTACCGACCGCAAGAGCTTGAAGTACTTTCTCGAGCAAAAAGATTTGAATATAAGGCAAAGGCGATGGTTGGAGCTCATAAAGGATTATGATTGTGAGATCCATTACCATCCGGGCAAAGCCAACGTGGTGACAGATGCCCTTAGCCGAAAGGAGAGGCCCGAGTCGATTCGGGTGAAGGCGTACCAGCTGATTATGACCTCGGATGTGATGAGGCAAGTCAAAGAGTTTCAAGATGAGGCACTGAAAGAAGATCATCTTAACTCTGAGAGGATGAGAGGTCTGGTCGCGGAGTTGGTGAAAACATTTTTGGTGTTAGAACCCGGTTTGGGCGGATATGGATTCCTCGTCTTGGGGATCTACGAATGAAGATTATGGATGAAGCTCACAAGACTCGATACTCTATTCATCTCGGTGCCACGAAGATGTACCAAGACATGAAGAAAGACTATTGGTGGCCAGGTATGAAGCGTGTTGTGGTGGAGTATGTGAGTAAGTGCCTTACTTGTCTGCAAGTGAAGGCCGAGCACCAGAAGCCGTATGGGAAGATCCAACCTTTGGATATACCAGAATGGAAGTGGGAGCACATCACCATGGATTTCATCACGAAGCTGTCACGTACCCCGAAAGGGTATGATGCTATATGGGTGATTGTTGATCGTCTGACGAAGAGTGCTCACTTCCTACCGATGCGCGAGACATATTCATCCGAGAGGTGGCCGATCTTTTCATCAAGGAGATTGTGACTCGCCATGGTGTACCGGTGTCAATTGTTTCTGATCGTGACACTCGGTTTACATCAAAATTCTGGAAGAAATTCCACGATGCCATGGGGACGAGGTTACATATCAGCATGGCTTATCATCCCCAGACTGATGGTCAGTCCGAAAGGACCATTCAGACATTGGAAGACATGCTTCGGGCATGTGTCATTGACTTCGGGGGAAGTTGGGATGACCACTTACCGTTAGCAGAATTCTCATACAACAACAACTATCATGCCAGCATTGGTATGCCACCTTACGAGATGCTATACGGTAGGAGATGCAGGACACCCGTTTGTTGGGGTGAAATTGGTCAGAAGGAATTGGGAAGCGTCGAAGTGATCGAGGCTACGACTGAAAAGCTTGAAAGGATCAAGGCCTACATGAAGGCAGCCAAAGACAGACAGAAGTCGTATGCTGATAAACGACGCAGACCGATTGAATTCTAGGTGGGCGACCAGGTTATGTTGAAGGTCTCACCATGGAAGGGTATCATTCGGTTCAGAAAGCGGGGCAAGTTGAGCCCGAGATATATAGGCCCTTTCTGAATTATTGCTCGCATAGGAGAGGTAGCCTATAGACTGGAGTTACCCGATGAGTTAAGTGGAATTCACCCGACATTCCATGTATCTCATCTAAGGAAGTGCTTAGCTGATGAAGATATGATTGTTCCGCTGGAGGATATCAAAGTAGATGAATGGCTCAACTATGTGGAGCAACCAGTGGCAATCATCAATAGAAAAGAGAAGCGGCTGAGAAATAAAGTGGTTCCTCTTGTTCAGGTGGAGGCACAGGAAGGGATCCGAGTCAACGTGGGAAACCGAAGAAGAGATGAGACAACATTACCCACATTTGTTCGAGGAATGACAGGTTTCGAGGACGAAACCTAAATAAGGGGGGTGGACTTGTAACACCCGGGAATTTGACTTTCTGGAGTGTCATGTGACTGGAGGCTCAGTCGCATGGAGTTCATGCGACTGGAGGTCCAATCGCATGGTGATCGGACGACTGAAGGTCCAAACGCCTGGGTTCGGGCGACTGGACTATGACTTAAGGGAGGGGGCAGCCATCTCCCCTCCCCACACTTGCAAAATACGACCAGAAAGAAAAGAAGAGAGAAAGAAAGGAGAAAGAAGGGAAAAGAGAGAAAAGTGGTGATTCGGGCTCGAAACTCGTCGAGTAACTAGTCCAAACGAAGCTCTTCATCTTCTCCTTGTTTGTGTGAGTTCTAGGACCCCTCATTTACTTGTTTTCAAATGATTTTGGGGCTGGAACACATATAAACCCGTTTTCTTGAAGTGTGTATATTTGACCCATTTGGGTGAATCGTGTGTAGTGTGTTTAAAGTACGATTTTGGACTTGTATATGCTTGTATGAGGTCATAACATGATTCCTTAAAGTTTAGGACGGCTAGTTTGGGCTTGGAATGAGTTTGGAAGGGTTTGAAGGTGGTAGGTCGCGGCTGCAGTTCGGGATGAACTCCAGTCGCTGCCCAGTTAGGGCTAGACGACTGAAGGGCCAATCGGCCGATTGAGGGACGACTGAGACTCAGTCGCACGACTGAGATTCAATCACAAGACAGAGGTTCAATCGCATGACTGGAAGCCCAGTCGCATAGGTGCTCAGTCGCCTAGTGTCCAATCGCACGACTGAGAGTCCAGTCGCATAAGTGCTCATTCGTATTAGTCCTATTCGTCTGATGTCCAATCGCCTAGTATTCATTCGCACGATAGGAAGTCCATTCGCACTATTGGATGTCCATCCGCATGGATGCCCATCCGCATTGGCTCAACCGCATGGTGTTCAGTCGCATGGAGGCCATGCGACCGAATGGTGCCAATCGCCCAAGTAGGGCTGTTGTGTAAGAGAAGAGAGGTAGTTTAGCTGTTGACCTTCGGGAAAAGAGTAAGGATAAGTAGTGATGTGATAGCTCCCGTAGGCACCTGTGTGATAGATGTCAAGGCTTTGAAGTTACGTTGGGCATAAAGACGATAGTATCGCATGTATATGCATAATGTATGTATGTTAAGTGTGATGTGGCACTATATGATGGTAATGACGGATGACTTGTAAATGTCGATATTCCTTGTTTCGATACGTGTTTATCTTTCCCAAAACTTTACGTATTATGATAATGAATGAATAAACTATTATGTAACGTTAAGTGAAAGATAAAGAAATTGGAACATGACGACGAATGCATGTATTAATGAATGAATGAAAAAGAAATATGATGACGGATACATGCATTAAAGAACGAACGAAAGAAGTCTTGCAAGCATTGGATAAGGAAAACAGGTCCTTCTTTGTGATTGACCATATGTATGGTGCCTCTACCGCTTACCTCTAGTACTGTGGCATACGCTTGCTGTTCATTTAATGACTTCGGCCCAGTAGCTAAGACTGATTGGGGTATAGCATATGGTATTGGTACGAAAGATATCCAATGTGCAATTTAAGACGTAATGAATGAATGAACGAACGAAAGAGATAATTAAGATATTATCTATGTTTACGTATGATGCATGATCACATGAAAGAAAAGAATGGTTATTAATGATAACAAAGTATGTTATTTATAAAACTAGGACTCACTCAGCAACGCTGACTTTTATGTGTTTCCAGTTGGCAGGTAGTGTTGCTGAGGATAGCACGAGGCGGCTACTCAGTTCTTTTGGGATGGCATTCCTTTATACATAATGTTGTAACATATTATGTTGCATGCAAGTGTTTGTTGAGGATTCAGATAAACATGATTACTTAAGGAATCCTTTAGGTTTCATATGCTTCCGCGGCAAACATTGCATCATTAAGTAATGCGAAAATATGTATTCTGTAGTTAATCAACGATGTATTAGTTTGCAAAAGCTTTTATGATGAAATGAGAATGTCCTTTTTATCAATTCCGCTGCATTATTTTACTTAGTAAATGTAAACTATACGTTTGATATGCAATGAATGACCAACTGTAAGCGTCCCGGGAACGGGGCCTTACAGAGCACATTCATGCATCTTCGGCCGACTAACATGCATGTACCATAAGCTACTAGGACACTAAGCATTCATCCCTAACACCAAGATAACTCCTCCAATTGCCACCTAGGTCTACAAGTTGACTAAGCAAGTCTAAGCCACAACACCTCATGCTTAGAGCTCATTATTATTATTATTCTACTTGAACCCCTCGACCACACACGACAACCAACACCACCACCTTAACCGAAGCACAACCATCTTCATCTCCTTTTTCTCTCTCGACTCTCACACAAACAACCAACAACCATACCACACCATCACCACCACCAACATCCTCCAAACAACCACGACCATCTCCATTCCCAAGTACCACCATCACCATCACCATCTTTAAACATCACCACAAACACCACCCGTAGCCATCACCTTAAGCACACCACCATAACTAACCGCGATCACTCTCACCTTCACAAACCTTTCTCTCGGTTCTCAAGGTAACAAACATCATTCACAAGGTTTAGTTCCTAAAATTCTTAAGGATACTTTGAAACTTTGAGTTATATATGTGATATAAACACATATATAATTAGTTTTGGTGCAAAAACACCAAAAATAATCTTAAAAAGGTTTTGGAAAAATTTAATTTTCATCAAAATACAGTGATAAAAACAGAAAAATTATGACAAAAAGGATAATTTGAAATTTATGAGAATTAATCTTAAAATATTAAGAAAATTTAGTAAAAATACTAAATAAATGAGATTATGGGAATAAACATTTGAAAAATTTTAGAAAATATTTACTTATCCTTCTGTAAATTTTAGTAAAAATATACTAAGCAAAATAATTTATATAGATTATTTAAAAATAAAGAAAATACTCAAAAATACAAAATAATTCGATAAAATTATGGAAAACTCACAGAATGCCTCTTTGAAGCATAAAAGCTCCAGGAATTATTTGGTATTTTATTTCATTATTATGCTTGAAAAATGAATTTTTAAGTGATCTGTAGTAGAAAAATCTAAAGAAATACTTAACCAGTACCATAAATCATACAAACTTCACTTAAATTATGGTAAATCGTGATCAATAGATTGTATAACTTTCATAATTTTTGGAGATATATAAATATTTTTAGTGAATTTTGGGATTGTTGTGAGATTTACAGAAACAAATCTGTTAGGACTTAGACATCAAGAAAATTATGGGATGAACTAAACTATTGAAGTAATATCCTGTAAATTTTTGATGATTTTGGTTAACTATAACTAATTTTAATGATTTATGGAAATTTTGGAATAATTATAGCTATTTATGTATAATAGAATAAATGCTAGAGAATTTTATGGTATCCTTATTTGACTATTTTACAATTAAATTTTCAATAATTAATAAAATCTAAGATTCTAAAAATTTTAAAGAAATTTATGTCCAATTTTATGAATTATTTTATAGATTACAATTTGGAGACACGGTGAGACTCATAGCCCCATTTTGACCTTTTGGTATTTGTAAAGTTTTTGGGAGAAAAAGCATACTAGTTATGTTGATGCATTATTTTTGAAAATATTTAAAACTTACTGTCATTTGTGATACAACCATTAGTTCGAATGAGCAACCGTCTGATAATATTAGTAGCGCTACCTAGGAGAATATTTGCACCAACAGGATGAGTGTTGTGATGCTATTTTCCTGCACCTAACCAAATGAGGGTTGAGATGTAATATTATCTGATTTTGTGAATTATTTCATGACAGTATGATTATGTATGTGAGCAGGTTTGGTTGTAATTGGAGCATCAACAAAATATTTTGTCTGGATATAAACATATGTTCTCACCAACTTTATGTTGACTATTTAAGTATGCTTTTTTAGGTAAAAATGACTAACAATATTGATTTTTCCTTTGACGTCTACAACAAATGGGGAGAAGTAGTCGGGCGAGTTTGTGTTAGTTTAACAGTTAACATCTATGATGGAAGTGTGGTAGTGGATGCGCACTTTAATCATACCTGAAGATGTTAGCTAAATAAAATGTTGTAATAAGGATTATATCAAATTTTGACTTATATGTAATGATGTAATCCAAATTATGATATATATATATATATGATGTATGTGTTTTATGTTTTCATTTTATTGTGTTTTAATTCCTTATAATCAATTGCCTTCTGATCAAACAAGTCACATCCAAATATCGCTTCACGCTTCCACCGGGATGTGACAGGTTGGTATCAGAGCCATTGGTTATAGAGAATTTGGTATAATAAAAAATACCTAGACTATAACCATAAGCTCAATTAATGGTAAATATTGGTATACTTATGTGATATAATTATTATGTGAAATTCTATGATTTTATGATTTTATGCTTAATAATTACAATAATATGTGACTAACCATTTTGTGAAATATTATAAAGAAATTTATGCAGTTATGAATTCAGATAGTTACCACAATGAGACCGATCCTTCCGAATGTCCAGACCATAGCAACTCTAAGGAAATAACACCTGAACCAGAACCCCAACAAGCTATGGAAATCCCTCAACTGGAAAAAGAATCAAAATTTTATGTTCGACGTGCCTCGGTACATGTTGGAGGATATACAATTAAGACCCCTATGAAAAAGATACAACGTGGGAACAGGTTTATAACTAAGCAAGCTGAGGACATAGAAATGCAATATTCTGATTCCTTCGAGAGTAAGGATAAGGTAACTAAAAGACAAGAATTGGATCAGGTGAAAATGGCTCGGCAAACTCTTAGAAAACTTAAGAAAATACAGCTAGGAATCTAGAGAATCCAGAAGGACATCAAGAAACTCAAAACACCCAAGAAGAATATCTTCACGAGGATATGGAAGTGGATTCGCAAGAACTAGAAAACTATAATCTTAACTCATCAGAATAAAAGAAATAAGAACCCAAAAGATATATGTACTTTTGTGTTAAAGTATTTATTTAATTTATGCTAAATGATTTTGTGTTAGAATATTTATTTGTGATACTAATATTATAATTCACTATAGTAAATCATGCCGCTAAAAAGAAACACTTAGCCTGTACGAAGAACAGCTCGAGTGGGACGACCTAGAATCCGACTTGGGGAAGAAACACCTGTGACTACTGACACCAGTGAAAATGATAGAATTTCTCAAATAGTAGCCCAAAAATATAAGCTACCTTACCTATCTTGATAACTCAACTACAACAAAATCTAATTTTGGAACCACCTCACACCCACCAGAAAAGCCTGAAAATATTAACACAAATAGGCGACAGGAAGAAGAAATTCTGAATGGAGTCTCAAAGTGATGTTCTTACAAAACCTTCATGTCCTGCAGACCCCGGGAATTCGATGGAAGAGGAGGAGCTGTGTAAGCCTTGAGATGGCTAGATGAAATGGAAAGAGTTTTGGAAATCAGTAACTGTGCTGAAAATTTCAAGACATTGTTTGCCTCGCATTCTTTAAAAGGAGAGGCACAGTCCTGGTGGAAAATGGAGGTACACACTAGAGGTAGGAATGTCATGAATAAAATAAGTTGGGAGGAATTTAGAAAGCTAGTAATAGAAAAATACTGCCCTTATAATGAAATAGAAAAACTAGAAGCTGAATTCTTAGCACTAGAAATGAAAGGAACTGCCCACCGGGAATATTCTGACAGGTATAATGAACTGTCCAGGTTAGTGCCACATCTGATAACCCCGGAAACAAAAAGAATAGGGAGATATATTTGGGGACTAGTACTGGAAATAAGAGGGTTAGTGAAATCTGCAAGAACCAAAACCTTCCAAGAAGCAGTAATCCTGTCAGGAAGTTTGACAGATGAGATGATCAGAAATGGATCATTAAGCCATCCACAGGTAAGGGAGAAAATAAAATGGAATGAAAACCACTCAGGAAGAAGATCTGGAGAGAACCTTCAAAAGAGAATAACCCGACCTCCACCAAGAAATTTCCTAGGAACAGCCCAGGGAAAGAGGATGGAAAAACAACCACAGTGTAATATTTGCCAAAGATATCATACAAGGAACTATATGACAGTGGTTTGTTACAACTGCAAAAAGAAAGGGCACATCTCTCGAGACTGCAAAAACCCTACCAACCCTAAAACAGTCTGCTTTCAGTGTGGAAGTGAAAATCATTTTCGTAATGAGTGTCCACAACAAAAAGGCAAGGCTCCAGTTAACCAGAACAACCCCCGTGGAAGAGCTTTCATGATACAAGCTGATGAAGCTCGTCATGAACCGAAAGTGGTAACGGGTACGTTCCTTATCAATAACCAGTATGCAAAAGTATTATTTGATACAGGAGCAACTCGTAGTTTTGTTTCAAACATCTTTAGACCATCACTTAGTGTAACATCTGAAAAATTAAGTGATAACTATGTGATAGAATTAGCTGATGGTAAAATAATAGAAGCTGACGAAATTATTCCTAACTGCATTTTGATTTTAGATGAGTATTGTTTTGATATAGATCTAATTCCTATTAAATTAGGAGGATTTGATGTTGTAGTATGTTGGACCAAAAGAACCAATGAGCCAAGATCAGGAAAACCTCTAAGTCCCACATGCCACTACTACAACTGCTGAAGACTCTCATCAGCTATTGTGTTCTCTTGCTTGAATGTCAGACTCGAGAACATCTGAAGACTCTCATCAGCTATTGTGTTCTCTTGCTTGAATGTCAAACTCGAGAGCATCTTAGCTCCAGCCTTCTGCTTTTATGACAAAGTCTGAAGAACAAAGTATGAAGATCAAAGAACTGAAGAATATCAGCTGAAGACTCCAAAGTACTGAAGACCAAGTACTGAAGTCTGAAGTACTGATCTTACAAGTACTGAAGACTTCAAGTACTGAAGACAAGTACTGAAGAATCAAAAGCTGAAGAACTAAGGAACTGAAGACCTTCTACTGAAGCACAAAGTCTGAAGACAAAGACTGAAGACAACAACTGATGATATCTACTGAAGTCATCAGTTGTTATATCATCTGAAGCCAAGTCTGAAGACCAAGTACTGAAGACTCAGAGTTTGTCACAACAACTGAAGAAGTCTTCTTCAGTTGTTGTAGTGGTTTTTCTTTTTCAGTAGTTTATTTTGTTTCAGTAGTTGTACAACAACTGAAGAGCATGTTCTTCAGTTGTTATAGTATCAGTAGTTATAAACGACTGAAGAGCTTGTTCTTCAGTCGTTGTAGGATTTCAGTAGTTTACTTTTGTCAGCACTTAGGAACTTTTGTAAGAAGATGTCAGCTGTTGACATCTTCAGTAGTTTTATGTTTTGTCAGTTGTAATTTGAATATTCAGTGATGTCAGAAAAAGGACATCATGCCCATCCTTTTGCCGCCTATAAAAGGATGGGTAACCATACTGTTTTAATTGCCGAAACGTGCGACCAATAGAACATTTATTGCTTTGCAGAATTCTTCTCTCTATGTTTATGCTTTAATCGCAATATCTTTTATGTTCTTGCTTTAATTGCTAATTAATGTGCTAAATCCGCTGCAAACATAATCTAATTGATCAACACGAGAGGCTGAGATCCTGTCATAGTAGGAATGGATTGGTTGAGTAAGAACCATGCTGAAATCTTTTGTGATAAGAAAATGATAAAAATTCCTTTGATTAAGGAAGACAAAACTCTCTGTATATACGGTGATAGACCAAATGATATTGTGAAATTGATTTCTTGTGAAAAGCACAAAAATGCTTAAATAAGAAATGTTTAGCTTTCTTAGCTCACATAATTGATGCAAAACTTAATAACGGAAATTTGGAAAGTGTTCCTGTTATAAATGAATACCCTGATGTTTTTCCTGATGAATTACCTGGATTACCACCCCCTCATCAAGTAGAATTTAAAATAGAATTAATACCAGGAACAACCCCTATTGCTAAAGCACCCTATCGTTTAGCATCAACTGAAATGAAAGAACTCATGACTCAATTACAGGAATTATTAGATAAAGGATTTATACATCCTAGTGTATCACCTTGGGGAGCACCAATTCTCTTTGTTAAAAAGAAAGATGGAATTTTAGGATGTGTATCGATTATAGGGAACTCAATAAAGTTACCATAAAGAATAGATATCCTCTCCCTAGGATTGATGATTTGTTTGACCAATTACAAGGATCTAGTTATTTTTCAAAAATAGATTTAAGATTGGGATATCATCAATTAAGAGTACAGGATGACGATATATCCAAAACTGCATTCAGAACTAGCTACGGGCATTATGAATTTCTTGTAATGCCATTTGGATTAACCAATGCCCCAGCAGTGTTTATGGATTTAATGAATAGAGTGTGTAAACCTTATTTAGATAAATTTGTTATAGTTTTAATAGATGACATACTGATACATTCTAAGAATAAGGAAGACCACGAACAACACCTAAGGTTAACTTTGGAATTGCTACAAAAGGAAAAGTTATATGCAAAATTCTCAAAATGTGAATTTTGGAAAAGAGAAGTACAATTCCTAGGACATATAGTTAACCAGAATGGAATTCAGGTTGATCCAGCAAAGATTGAAGCAGTCAAGAAATGGGAAGTTCCAAAAACCCCAACTGAAATACGACAATTTTTAGGTTTAGCAGGATATTACAGAAGATTTATAGAAAATTTCTCAAGAATAGCTCAACCATTGACAGAATTGACCCAAAAAAATAGAAAGTATATATGGGAAGAAAAACATAATGAAACTTTTGAACTCCTCAAAAGTAAGTTATGTAGTGCACCCATATTAGCTTTACCAGAATGGACATATAATTTTATAGTATACTGTGATGCATCACGTCAAGGTTTTGGATATGTTTTAATGCAGAAAGACAAGGTAATTGCATATGCATCCAGACAACTTAGAGGTAGTGAAAAGAATTATACCACCCATGATCTAGAATTAGGAGCTGTAGTATTTGCACTGAAAATTTGGAGACATTATCTGTATGGGACTAAGTGTACAATATATACGGATCATAAAAGTCTGCAACACATCTTTGATCAAAAGATGTTAAATATAAGGCAGAGAATATGGGTAGAATTACTAAGTGATTAAGACTGTGAAATCAAGTATCATCCGGGTAAAGCAAATGTAGTTGCTGATGCTCTAAGTAGGAAATAAAGAACTAAGCCATTACGGGTACGTGCTATGAGAATGGAACTACGTTAAGATTTGTTAAGTCAAATCCGGGAAGCTCAACAAGATGATATGTTAAAACTAAAAGGACAATTAAAAGACATGAAAGAAGAAGCAGATGGAATTCTGAGATTTAAAGGAAGAATTTGGATACCAGACAACAGCATGATTAAAACAATTGTTCTGCAAGAAGCTCATAAGTCAAGATATTCTGTGCATCCAGGGAATAATAAAATGTACAAAGATTTGAAAAGCTAATACTGGTGGCCAGGCATGAAAAGATCAGTCGGAGAGTTTGTGGAACAATGTGATGTCTGTTCAAGAATAAAAGCTGAATATCAAAAACCTTCAGGATACCTGTAGCAACCAGAGATTCTAGAATGGAAATGGGATCAAATTACAATAGACTTCATAACTAAGCCGCCAAGAACCAGAAATGGATACGACACAATTTGGGTTATAGTAGATAGATTAATTAAGTCAGCTCATTTCTTACCTATACGAGAAGATTATAAGATTGAGAGATTAGCAAGAATTTACATAAAAGAAATTGTGTCCAGACATGGAATACATGTATCCATTATATCAGATAGAGATAGTAGGTTTACTTCCAGATTCTGGCAGACATTACAAAAAGCTTTAGGAACCCACACTATTACAAAGCTGTTAATAGATGACGTGCAAAAAATGACACGCGGAGAAAGATGACGCGCTTTTTTACGTGTCATAAAAATTATGTCGTATTTTATAAAATTTGTAGAAAAAATGACACACATTTTTGCGTGTCATCTTTATCCGTCATCTTTTAAAACGCGCGTCCAGCAAATTTTTTTTAAATTTCCCCGCTTCTAAACATATTAACCCTAATTCTCAAACACCCCTCCATTCTCCAACTCTGCCACCAACACCTTCTCCTTCACCCCCTCTGATCCCCCAAACCGCAATCTCCAATCTCCAAATCTTCAATCTCACACACTCTATCAAACCCTCAAACCTTCTAGACGAAGTTGGTTACAACATAAGTGCCACCGTCTACAGAGCCATCTATCTCCCATCCAATGATGTCGTTTTCGTCAAGTGCTTGGATCGAACGCATCCACAACAATCTGGTGATTCCGTCTTATGATTTTGTTGCTATTTGATTTTGTTTTGCATTTGTTAGTTTTTGTTTTGTGATGTGTGGTTTGTCAATCGTTGATTCAGCTGAGGAACTAAGGGTCGGAAATTAGGGCGTTTGTGTTTGGTCTTGATTGAATTGAGATCGGAGGTGGTTTGGGGTTACGGTTGTTGTTATGATTGAATGTGTGAATAGGTATTTACTTGTTACAAAATTGACATCGTCGTGTGTGTAAGTGCGACATTTGCTATTAAGTTGGATGCAATTAGCTTTGAATTTGTTAGAATTGGTGTTGATCTTGAAGTTGAACTTGGGCCTTTTGACATCGGAAGTCAAAATGCTTCTCTTTGTTTTAGGATGAGTTGAAAGTTTCATTTTGCTTGAAGTTGCAGAGATATAAATTGATGTAATTAGAGTAGATGTTAAAAGACATTAGAGTTTACATGATTTTAATTTTGATATGTGATATTTGCTCATTGAGCTTACTTAATTGCAAAAGCATTACTTAAAGCAGAAGTAATTGCAGAAGCATTACTTGCATTACTTGGAACCGAATCTACAACCCAGTCGCCAAGGAGGTAGTACCCATGACTTATAAAGGAGCTGATTGTATTTGATTTTCTGATTTTAAGGTTCTTTTTTACCTTTGCTATGTGCATATATGGTGTGTATTTGATTATAAGCCCTAAATTTGTAGTTGACCCGATCTTATTTTGTAGCTTATATTAGCTCTTAAAAGTTTAGTGGATAGAGGGATAAAAACACCTTGTCGAAGAACCTGACTTCACCAAATCCCCTTCCAAAAGTAAGTAAAAATATGCATCTAATTTTGATCATCTTACATCTTGAATCAATATAGAAGCTGAATATTTGAACAATTGAACAACTGTTTATCTGATTATTGAGTATTACATTATCTATTTTTCTTGTACTATTTACAAGAATTGTAGTTATATTGAATATAAAAAGCTGTTGGGTTTATATTAATCATGTTGACTCCAACTACATTAATAATAGCTGTTTGCTAAAACAAGGTTATATAAAAGAGTCAGTTAGAACTAATGTTTTACCCACATGTTTTTTACTTCATTTATCAAACAAGCAGGTAGCAGGATCTCTATATTATCTATTCTTGGTAATATGATCTCTTTCTTCACACTTGCATATATAACTATAAACACCAATATTCATTATATGTAGGTATGAACTAATGTTCTACCCATATGTGTTCCTCTATTTATGGTAATTCAAAGTAATTACAGATTATATAATGTTTTTTGTTGATTACTAATATAGAAAACAATGAAAACAATGTATTTTTATCAAAATACGTGTCAGTATAGGTGGTATACATGTCTCTTGGTAGTTATTATTGTTTTGTTGCCTTTTAGTTTATTCGTCTTCCGATGCAAATGATTTTGAGCATTGCATTACTACTCCCAATCAATGGGCATTTTCTTCTTGTCACACTGTTGGTTCAGATGGACTAACGTGTACTTAACATAAGTACTCACTCCTAATGAATAGATTGTTATTTCAACTTTCACCCAACTTCCTGTTAGAAATCAGACCGTTAAAACTATACTTTGTCAAACAGTCAGATCAAAAGGTTAGGCTGTACATAACTTACTGGCTGCAAGTTATATGTTAGTGTGAATATAAACGACAACTCGCATTGCACTAAGCAGAACCTAAAACGGTAACATTTGTCACGTTTAGAACATGGCTAAGTAGCACCAAAACAATCCTCGTCGCAACACGCAAGGGAACACAATAATAGGATACAATAAAAGAGGTGTTCCAACAGGAGAAGGGGCAAAGAAACTATTTACTTTTGAGGGAATGGTAGCAAGAACCATGGTTCCAATAACCTATGCAAATTGGCTTGATGCAAATTGGCTTGATATAGCAGCACTATCAATCTGTTGTTGAAACAAACCATTGATGCGTAAGTAATACAAGTTATTAAAACTTTATGTTATATATTTCTTAATTGATCAATTTTTTTGTAGGGCAATGGGCTTATATGCTGCACAAAGTGGTACCAAGAAGAGGCAAATTAAACTCAAATGGGTCAATTCTATAGTGAGCACTTAATTCTTATTTGAATTTGCACCTTTAATTAACTTTATTAAGCTGATCATTAACTACACCTTATAGTGTCCACGTCAGCCAGGAAGTACCGAATATGGATACTATGTGTTGAAGTTCATGAAAGAAATAGTTGATAAAGGGCTTGAAATACTAGTCAATAACAATGTAAGTAAACCATCCTATAATATATTTACCATTTGTTGCTTTGTAGTTGATATTATTGAATATAACTATCTATGTATGAGTTTTTTATAAGTAAATTACCATAGTGTTGCCTTGTAGTTGATATTAATAAACTAGTCAAGTGTTTGAGATTAAGTAAATTACCATAGTTGGTGAAAGCGGTTTTTTGGTCAAAATTGACAAGTTTAATGTGGTGAAATTGGTTTTGTCTTAGGTTGGAGGAGGTAAAGATGAATACACCGATGGTGATTTGGATGAAGTTCGTGAAGACTGATCGCACTACGTATCGAATTTCATTTATATGTAGCCCTGCAATGATATATTTGGACTTGTGTATTAGTATTGCAATGAATTTGGACTTGTATTAGTATTGGTATTGCAATGAATTTGGACTTGTTTTATGCTTTGTAGTCGTTATTTAACAACTTTTGTAAATTTTGTTGGTATTTAAATGGATTTTGCTTTTAGTGTTATTCGACAATTTGTTTTATAAAACAACAGGTAAATTTATTAAAAATAAAAAAATATTTAAAAATGTAGCTAATTTTATGACGTGCATTACGTATCATATTTAGCACGTCATAAAAATTACATAGATGATAGGCGCATGTGCGTTATCTAGTCATTTATGACTACCCCTTCCTTGTCGCGCATTACCCGTCATCTTTTGCACGTCATAAAATGTGCGTCATCTTTTGCGCGTCATATAAAGATGACGCGCGGATGCGTGTCATCGATAATTTATGACTACCCCTTCCTTGACACGTATTTGCGCGTCACCTGACCCCAAAGATGACGCGCAATGCGCGTCATCTATTACAGTTTTTCTAGTAGTGCCAAGTGAATTTAAGTACAACTTATCATCCACAGACTGATGGACAGAGTGAAAGAATAATACAAACCCTAGAAGATATGTTAAGAGCTGGTGCTATAGATTTTGGTGGAAATTGGGATAGTCACCTACCATTAATACAATTTTCATACAATAACAATTATCACTCTAGCATTGGGTTAGCTCCATTTGAAGCTTTATACGGAAGAAAGTGTAGATCACCCTTGTGTTGGAATGAAATAGGTGATAGACAATTCACATGTCCTGAACTAATCCAAGAAACCACGGACAAGATCACTGATATTAAAAATAGACTGAAAGCAGCTCGTGATCGACAGAAGAGTTATGCAGACAAACGAAGGAAACCATTGGAATTTCAAATTGGAGACAGGGTTTATCTAAAGATATCTCCCTCAAAAGGAATCTTTCGGTTTGGAAAATCCAGGAAGCTAAACCCTAGGTATATTGGTCCATTTAAAATCATTGATAGAATTGGTCCTGTGGCATATAAGTTGGAATTACCTCAAGAATCAAGTGAAGTACATAACACCTTTCATGTGTCAAACCTCAAGAAATGTCTAACCAATGAAATCTTAGAAGTACCAATTCAAGAAGTCAAAGTAGATAGAAAACTCCATTTTGTGGAAGAACCAATAGCCATTGTAGGAAAAGAAGTAAAGCAGTTAAGAAGAAATAGAATTCCCATCGTAAAAGTTAGATGGAACGCAAAGTGAGGACCAGAATACACATGGGAAAGAGAAGATGAGATCAAGAAAAAGTACCCTCACTTATTCAGAGGTAATAATCAGTTAAGTTTTTCTAAAATTTAAGAAGTCACACTCCAAGGAATTTCGGGACGAAATTCTTTTAACAGGGGAGAATGTGACAACCCTAAAAATAAATTATATACTTTTAAAATTTTATTACGACTAAAATAAATCATATTATTATGTCAAGTATATGTATACTTTTTGTATGCATGATTGCATGCATGTATATATACATTAGAAAACTTACGTGTACATGCATGTATATATATTTATATATATGAAAATTTACGTATACATGTTTACATACATGTATAAAAATTTAAAATTTACGTGTGCATGCATGTATATATATGAAAAGTTAGCATGCAGATTTATGCACGTACATATATATTTTACTGGTGATATATACTTTACATGTATATATATATATATACACACATGCTTTCGACTTATGATTATCTGTGCTAAATGTATGGGGGTGTTATGTATAAAGCTACTCATACGTGAATTAACTATCAAAACAAAATGATAACCCAACCTAAACATCACAACACAACATCAAGAAAGAAACTAACACGTAAACACTAACTAAACTCATAAAACCGATTAGTTACTAATTCAAGTTAAACCTTAAATGGGTTATTAACTAGTTAATCAATCAAAGCACTTAGCCATATAAACTTTCGGTTAGATGATCACCAAAACCGCCACATGAAACAACCATCTAGATACATATATGAACACATGAACTATCATGATTACAAAGGAAATGTGGCACTACCTAAGGGCATTCTCGGCCACCCTTATAACACCAAGCATCACCACAAGATGCCATCTTATCAAGCTATCATCATTACTAGATGATTAGGTGGAAAACCCTAAGAGCACATTCATGCATCTTCGGCCGACTAACATGCATGTACCATAAGCTACTAGGACACTAAGCATTCATCCCTAACACCAAGATAACTCCTCCAATTGCCACCTAGGTCTACAAGTTGACTAAGCAAGTCTAAGCCACAACACCTCATGCTTAGAGCTCATTATTATTATTCTTCTACTTGAACCCCTCGGCCACACACTACAACCAACACCACCACCTTAACCGAAGCACAACCATCTTCACCTCCTTTTTCTCTCTCGGCTCTCACACAAACAACCAACAACCATACCACACCATCACCACCACCAACATCCTCCAAACCAACCGCGACCATCTCCATTCCCCAAGTACCACCATCACCATCTTTAAACATCACCACAAACACCACCCGTAGCCATCACCTTAAGCATACCACCATAACTAACCGCGATCACTCTCACCTTCACAAACCTTTCTCTCGGTTCTCAAGGTAACCATAACTAACAGGATGAGTGTCGTGATGCTATTTTCTTGCACCTAACCGAATAAGGGTTGAGATGTAATATTATCTGATTTTGTTAATTATTTCGTGACAGTATGATTATGTATATGAGCAGGTTTGGTTGTAATTGGTGCATCAACAAAATATTTTGTCTGGATATAAACCTATGTTCTCACCAACTTTATGTTGACTGTTTAAGTATGCTTTTTCAGGTAAAAATGACTAACAATACTGATTTTTCCTTTGACGTCTACAACGAATGGGGAGAAGTAGTCGGGCGAGTTTGTGTTAGTTTAACAGTTAACATCTATGATGGAAGTGTGGTAGTGGATGTGCACTTTCATCGTACCTGAAGATGTTAGCTAAATAAAATGTTGTAATAAGGATTATATCAAATTTTGACTTATATGTAATGATGTAATCCAAATTATGATATATATATATATGAAGTATGTGTTTTACGTTTTCATTTTATTGTGTTTTAAATTCCATGTAATCAATTGCGTTCTGATCAAACAAGTCACATCTAAATATCGCTTCACGCTTCCGCCCGGATGTGAACTAGGTGTGCATACATTATGATTGAGGATACGAACGTGAAAATAAGCTATATATACAAATGAAGCAACGTCAAAATAAGCTATATACAAATGACACTTGAACTAGGTGTGCATACATTATGATTGAGAATATGAACGTTAAAATAAGCTATATATACAATTCACACTTAATATTGTTGTCTTAATACTCTTGTTTGGTTATATATTGCCTCTTTCTTGATTCAGTTCTTGTTATAGCTTTGTACCTTGTTTACTGCACTATAGTTGAGATTGTGGCTCAGTTGATTAGATTATGAGTTTGACTAGAAACTATATGAGTAACTACATGCTTGAAGCTTGTGCCTGGAATGATTAGATTGTAAGTCTGCCTATATACTAAAGGATCAATCACATGAGCAAGAAAACAAATAAGAATTATTACAACATGTTGAATTCATTAAGACATAAAAATTAAGAGACATAATGGAAGGAAACTAGAATGATTATGTAAGGTAAACTAAAAATTATGAGCGCACAACGTAATTATGAATTTAAAGGTACATGTAAATTCTTGAATATCCTATTTATGTGCTATATCTAAAATAAAACAACAAACTAAGCAATAGAACTTTTGACACAAGCGATTACTAAGAAATCTTTAAACTACTTCATTGTAATCGCCTCTCACGGTTTATGCATGCACCCACATTATTACATATCAATAATAGACATCTCTAAAGCGATTACTAAGAAATCTTCAAACTACTTCTCATTACGGTATACTCATATGGCATAATCCACTTCTTAGTTTACATGCTCCATTAATGCGGATTGGGCTAGTGAAAAATATAACTATAGAAGTATTGTCCCTTATGTGGTTTACCTTGGTCACCCCATTTCTTAGAGCTCAAAATGACAAAGCACACTAGCGAGAAGCTCCATTTAAGCATAATTTTAGATCAAAACATCTACCACTATCGAGGAACCATGGTTAAAATCTCTAATGACAGAACGTGTATTTATATCCTTCACGGTTCCTACTATTTATTATGATAACCTAAGTACTATCACTTATTCGGCTAACCTAGTTTTTCACTTGTTGGACCAAAAGAACCAATGAGCCAAGATCAGGAAAACCTCTAAGTCCCACATGCCACTGCTACAACTGCTGAAGACTCCCATCAGTTACAATGTTCTCTTGCTTGAATGTCAGACTCGAGAACATCTGAAGACTCTCATCAGCTATTGTGTTCTCTTGCTTGAATGTCAAACTCGAGAGCATCTTAGCTCCAGCCTTCTGCTGTTATGACAAAGTCTGAAGAACAAAGTATGAAGATCAAAGAACTGAAGAATATCAGCTGAAGACTCCAAAGTACTGAAGACCAAGTACTGAAGTCTGAAGTACTGAACTTACAAGTACTGAAGACTTCAAGTACTGAAGACAAGTACTGAAGTATCAAAAGCTGAAGAACTAAAGAACTGAAGACCTTCTACTGAAGCACAAAGTCTGAAGACAAAGACTGAAGACAACAACTGATGATATCTACTGAAGTCATCAGTTGTTATATCATCTGAAGCCAAGTCTGAAGACCAAGTACTGAAGACTCAGAGTTTGTCACAACAACTGAAGAAGTCTTCTTCAGTTGTTGTAGTGGTTTTTCTTTTTCAGTAGTTTATTTTGTTTCAGTAGTTGTACAACAACTGAAGAGCATGTTCTTCAGTTGTTATAGTATCAGTAGTTATAAACGACTGAAGAGTTTGTTCTTCAGTCGTTGTAGGATTTCAGTAGTTTACTTTTGTCAGCACTTAGGAACTTTTGTAAGAAGATGTCAGCTGTTGACATCTTCAGTAGTTTTATGTTTTGACAGCTGTAATTTGAATATTCAGTGATGTCAGAAAAGGACATCACTACCATGCTTTTGCCTCCTATATAAGGATGGCAAGCCATACAGTTTTAAATGCCGAAACATGCGACCAATAGAATATTTATTGCTTCGCAGAACTCTTCTCTCTCTATGTTAATGCTTTAATTGCAATATCTTTTATGTTCTTGCTTTAATTGCTAATTAATGTGCTAAATCCGCTGCAAACATAATCTAATTGATCAACACGAGAGGCTGAGATCCTGTCAAATGGTATCAGAGCAGGTTAATCATTGATCGATCTTACCATTGATCATTTGAAACTGCTCTTTTGATCTCTCAGTTTGATCGAATTAGCAATTTGCAAGAGTTAGTCATAGAGAGTGAGTTTCTGCTGTTTCCGGCCAAAATCTTGAGGTCTTTTGGTGGTTTTGAGTTACGATTGTCGTGTTTAAACTTGTTTTTGACCAAAACCTGAGATGACAACACCAACCAATGATCCTCACAATACTGGTTCCGCAACCAAGCCTCCGATGCTGGTTAGGAACGAGTATAACATATGGCAAAGACGTATGCTGCACCACTTGGCTGTCAACAGTGCTGGTTGTTGGAAGTCAGTGGTGCATGGGCCATACAAGCCTATGGTGAACGTCCCGGAATCTAATGAACAGGTTGCAAAGAAACCTGAACAGTATTCGGACGAAGATCTAAAGCTGTTTGAAATTGATGCTAGAGCCCATGGAATTTTAGCCATGGCCATTCCAAACGAGATATATTCAGGGCTCTTGCATCATGAGTCTGCTCATGACCTATGGGTTGCTCTAAATTTGGAGGAACTGATTCGGTCTTAGCAAACAATAGGGAAATCCTTGCCCAACAATATGAGACTTTCTCATATAGAAAGGGTGAGACTCTGACCCAGCAGTTTGAGCGGTTCTCTTGTTTAATCTCTGAGCTGAAGATGGTTAAACAAGAGTACTCCAAAAGCCAGATGAACAACAGGTTCCTCAGGTCATTGCCTGAGAGATGGGACACATATACCATTGTCCTACGCTCTAGTGCTGACCTTGACACTCTATCTCTCACCCAACTTCATGGGAAACTACTCACTTTTGAGAGAGAGGTAGAGCAAAAGAGGAAGTTGTCATCTTCTGGCAAACTTGCTGATGACTTTGTCCAAGGTAATGCTGCCTTGATAAGTCATGAGTCAGAATATGCTTCATCAGAAAGTTCTTATGATGAGCATATTGATTTCTCTACAAACTCAGAACAAGCTTTTGTTGGTGTTAGTAGTTCAGGAGGTGGTGGTGACAATTTGTGTTTTCTGATGGAGGATTTGAAGGGCATTCCAGATGATGATCTGGAAGAGATGGATATTTTGAACCAAATGGCAATGATAAATATCCGCTCTCAGAAGTTCTACAAAAGAACTGGTAGGAAATTCCCAGACTCTCTGGCAAAACCAAAGTTGGTTTTGACAAGAGCAAGTTGAGGTGTCACAAGTGCCAAAGGCTTGGACACTTTGCAAGAGAGTGTAGATCATCTGGATCTAACTCATCTGCACCCTTTGTGACTTTTCCCAGCAATAGCTCACAGCACAAAGGGCAACCTTCCTACAGTTCTCCCATCCATCTCAAGCACAAGCACCACCTGCTTATTTTGTGCCACAGGGTCATATGCCTTATCCTTACCCCTGTTACTACATGCCTCAGCCTGGTCAACATCAAGCACCCCCGGCTCAACCACCTCATGCTCTTCCAGAGCCTCATTCTTCCCAATCTCATCACCACACAACCTCAACAACAAAGCTTTTTCACCCCAACTGCTGTTGACTGGAGTAGTTTACCAGAAGAGCTATCTGGTCAGGAACCACTACTCCAAGATGCTGGTCAACATGGTGGTGATCAACCTTTTGGAAATCTTGCTCTGATGGCCCTTGACTCTGCTGAAGGGTCATCATCCAATGCCTCATCTCAGGTATCCACTGAGGCAAAAGCCAAGCTTTGCTCAGAGTCATGCATAGCAGCATTTGCTTCTATTAGAGAAGCAAATGTAGCTTTAATAGATAAAAATCTTGAGCTTGAGCACACTATTTCCAAAAGAAAAGCTGATTTTGAGGTTGTTCTAAAAGATAAAAATGATGAGATTTACAAGCTCAACTGCCAAATCAAAGATAGTAAAGCTAGGGAAGATGTACTTCTAGAGAAGTACAAGGACCTCAAGGAAACTCTTGCAACCACCCAAGTTGAGTGTGATCGATGGGTGCAATCTTGCAAGGGTTTTGAAATGCTTCTTAGCAAGCAAACAGCTTCCAATGTGAAGTTTGGCATTGGTTATAATCACACTGCTCCTCCCACAGACTTCATTTCAAGAGCAGAAGTTGAATCTGATGGGGAGAGCAATAACCAATCCTTCTCATCATGTGACTTACTATCCTCTGAATCAGCATCATCAGAGATAGACTATCACATGACCAAAAGGCTGATCAACTCAGGAGTTGTCACTAGAAGTACTGAAGGTACTGGAGAGCAAGTGACAACATCTGAAGTTCAAACCTCAAATACTGTTAGCACTAAAGAGAAGAAAACTAACAGTAGGAAAGGTTTGAAGACAGCTGGAGAGGTTACCAGGAAAGCAGTCACTAGGAAGAAAACTGCTAGTTCTGATGACAAACAGCTAAAGAACAAGTCTTCAGCAGTTAAATCCTCTTCAGCTGATGATCAGCATAAGATGAAGAAAAAGCCATGTGAGATATGTGGCTTGTTCAATCATCTTACTGATGATTGCTGGTACAAAAGGGGTTCCAAACTCAAACAGAAGGAGCAAATTACTGAGAGCATCAATAAAATGAAGAATGAGTTTGAAACTAAGTTTGTACTGGCAACATCCAAGCTGAAATCCCTAGGGCCAAAGTTAAATCCAAGAAGGTAGGGATTACTCAGGCAACAGCTGAGGTTGCTCAGAAAAAGATGGTACAATATAGGAACTCATCATCAGCAAACTCAATATGTCTGAAGAGCTGAAAGCCCTATCACAGAATCAGACACAATTGGTGATGATGGTTCAGCAGCTAGTGGGAAGAGTCAACCACTTAGATGCTCCTGTGTTGAAACCACAGAAAAGGAAGTCCAAGCCAAAGGGTTCCTCTTCTGTACCATCTTCTTCACCTCAAGCTGTCAATCACAAGACACCTGTTAGTGCTACACCTGTAGCTGAGAACAGACCCAAAGCCAAGCAGGTTTGGGTCTCCAAGACTAACTAACACATGGTTGTGTTTGCAGGGTTCTTCAACATGCCATAGAAGCATCTGGTATGTAGACAGTGGAGGATCCATGCATATGACTGGAAGCAGCTCCCTTCTTAATGACTACTCTCAAGGAAAGAAAGGATTTGTTTCTTTTGGCAATGATGCAAAGGGTTACATCGTCGGAAAAGGCTTTGTTTCCAACGGGGAAATAAGGTTTGATGATGTTAACCATGTGGAGAATCTCAAGTACAATCTCTTGAGTGTCAGTCAAATGTGTGACAAAGGCCATGTTGCCCTTTTCACAAGCCAGAACTGTAGGATTCTGTCATCCAAAGTTCTGAGTTTGATTGACAAGGCATTGGATGAACACACTCTCCTGAAGGCCAACAGGACAGGAAGAGTGTATGCCTTAGATCTTTCCAAAAAGATGGATCTAAAAGGCCATCCTTGCCTATTCTCCAAGGCATCTCCTCAAGAGTCTACACTATGGCATAGAAGGCTGAGTCATGTTAATTTCAAGAACATGAATCAGCTTATAAGCCATGGTTTAGTAAGAGGATTGCCTCTGAAGGAGTTCAAGTGTGAAGATGACTGCACTGCTTGCTTGAAAGGAAAACAACACAAAGTTTCATTCCCTTCAATAGAAGAACCTAAGTCCACTGCCTGCTTACAACTTCTGCACATGGATCTCTTTGGTCCTGTCAGAGTAATGAGCATGGCAAAGAAGAAATACTGCCTGGTAATTGTGGATGATTACTCCAGGTTTGTATGGACTTTCTTCTTGCACTCCAAGGATGAAGCAGCAAAGACAATAATGAACTTTGTGTTACAAGTAGAAAAGCAGTATTCCCTACAGGTCAAGTGTGTGAGGAGTGATAATGGAACAGAATTTAAAAACCACACACTTGATGACTTCTACCTGTCCAAGGGAATTAGAAGGCAGTTTAGCATTCCTAGAACTCCTGAACAGAATGGAGTGGTGGAGAGAAAGAACAGGACCCTCATTGAAGCAGCAAGGTCAATGTTGGCTGACTCAGGGCTGTCACTGACCTTTTGGGCTGAAGCTGTCAATACAGCTTGCTATGTACAGAATAGAGCTTTAGTAAATAAGAGGTTGATGAAGACTCCCTATGAAGTTCTTCATCATTTGGCCCCACTTATTTCATTCTTTAGAGCCTTTGTCCTTGTTTCATTCTCAACACTAGCAACCCACTCCATAAGTTTGCTAGTAAGGTGGATGCAGGGTACTTTGTTGGTTATTCATCAACTTGCAAAGCATACAGAGTCTTCAACTGTAGAACCAAAGGGGTTGAAGAAACTTTGCATGTTAAGTTCAATGAATCTCCAAAGGACAAGATTCCACAAAACCCTGTGGAAGCTGTTTGATCTGGACATACTGCAATATGTTCCTTATCAACCTCCATCTGTTGAGCCTGTCAACAGATCTCCACCTGGTGGTACTGAGGATGATGAAGTCAGTACTCACCTCTTCAAGTTCAGTGACAACCTGCCTAATTCCACTGAACCTGATGCTCCTGTAGCCTCAGCAGCTCCATCCACTACAAATGCTGATGAGATTTCTGCTTGCTCTACTTCATTTGAGCTGCCATCCTCTACATGGTTTCAGGAATCTCCATCACCATCTGTTGCTGCTGATGGGTCTACAAACACTTGCACAGATATCATAGTTTATCAAGAGCTCAAGAATCACCCAACTTCACAAATCATTGGTGATATTCATGCTGGAGTTTCAACCAGGAATCAATTGTCCAACTTCTACTTCTATGCTCTCTTCATCAGTCAGCAAGAACCAAAGAACTATCATATTGCTTTAAGAGACAATGGATGGGTGGAAGCTATGCAGCTTGAGCTACTTCAATTCAAGAAACAGCAAGTGTGGGAGCTTGTTCCATTGCCCAAAGGTAAGTGTGCTATAGGCACCAAGTGGGTATTCAGGAACAAAACAGACGAGAAGGGCCAAATTGTCAAGAACAAGGCCAGACTGGTTGTTCAAGGGTTTGCACAGGAGGAAGGCATCGATTATGATGAGACCTTTGCACCTGTGGCAAGACTGGAAGCAATCAGACTGTTCTTAGCTTATGCTGCCTTTCACAGTCTTAAGGTTTATCAAATGGATGTCAAAAGTGCCTTCCTATATGGAAAAATCAAAGAAGAGGTTTATGTGTGTCAACCACCAGGTTTTGAGGACAATAAACATCCTGATTGGGTGTACAAGCTTGATAAGGCTCTTTATGGGCTGAAGCAAGCACCTAGAGCCTGGTATGAGACACTCTCAACCTTTCTTCTAGAGATAAGTTCACTAGAGGCACCATTGATAAAACCTTATTCATCAAGACTGTGGGACAACATAAGCTCCTTGTTCAGATTTATGTTGATGATATCATCTTTGCATCCTCTGATCCAAAGTTGTGTGATAAATTTACAAAGCTTATGAAGATGAGATTTGAAATGAGTGCTATGGGAGAATTACAGTACTTTCTGGGCTTGCAAATCAAACAACTGGATGATGGAATCTTCATCCATCAGTCCAAGTATACCAAAGAGTTGCTGAATAAGTTTGATTTACAATCCTGTAAGCCCTGTTCTACTCCCATGAGCAGCATCACGCAACTAGATGTTGATCAGAAAGGTAAAGCGGTTGATGAAACCCTTTACAGATGTATGATTGGGTCCTTGATGTACCTTACAGCTTCTAGACCAGACATCATGTTTTCAACATGTGCTTGTGCTAGATTTCAGGCTGCACCTAAAGAATCTCATTTGATTGCAGTCAAAAGGATCTTTAGATATCTGCAAGGTACCCAATCACTAGGACTTTGGTATTCAGCTGGGCATTCATGCAAATTAGTTGCTTTCTCTGATAGTGACTATGCAGGATGCAAAGTCACCAGAAAATCCACTTCTGGTGGTTGCCAATTCCTAGGCAATTGTTTAGTTTCTTGGCAGAGTAAGAAACAAACATCAATTGCTACATCCACTGCTGAAGCTGAGTATATTGCTGCTGCAAGTTGTACCTCTCAAATACTTTGGCTTCAGAACCAACTTCTGGATTATGGCATTACTGAGACTAAGACTCCATTATTAATGGATAGTGCTTCAGCTCTTTGTATTGTTAAGAATCCAGTCCAGCACTCTAGGACCAAGCATATTGAGATCAGACATCATTTTATCAGGGATTGCTATGAGAAAGGTCTGATTGATCCTAAGTTTGTGCCTAGTGCTGATGAGCTTGCAGACATTTTTACTAAGCCTTTAGATAGTGCCACATTCCAAAATTTGGTACTAAGGCTTGGTATGCTGCAACTTGAATGATTTGACCTATGCTGGTACTATCAGTTCACAACTACTGAAGAGCAAAGGTCAAATATAAGTACTGATGAGTAATTTAGTCTTCAGCTCCTTCCCAACTACTGAAGACTAAACTGACTCAAAGTACTGATGTACATTATTTATTGAAAAACAACTGATGTAGTGAAGTGGATTACAACTACTGATGTATGATTTTCAATAAATAAGTACTGAAGAACAAATTTTGCTCACAAGTACTGATGTGTAATCTTACACAATTACTGAAGACAAAATTTGTTCACCAGCTCTGAAGAATATTTCATCAGCATTTGTTGACATCTGATCACAAGAGCTGAAGGCATAAATATTCACAAGAGCTGAAGGGTCGATGAAACATCTGAAAATCAGCCAAAGAGCTGATGAGTAAGTGTGGAGGCTAGTATGAAACAACTGATTTGACGGAAACAGCTGATGAGTAATTTCTCATCAGCTGATAACAACAGCTGATGTTTCATACACAAACAACTGAAGGACAAAACCATGTCTTCAGTAGTTCACAACTACTGACAGCAGTAGTTCACAACTACTGAAGGCTAACACCAAGTCCTCAGTTGTTTACAACAACTGAAGCAATACCATGTCTTCAGTAGTTCACAACTACCGATCTCAGTAGTTCACAACTACTGAAGGCTAACACCAAGTCTTCAGTTGTTACAACGTCTGAAGAAGAATACTAGGTCATCAGTAGTTCATAACTACTGAAGACTGACAGTAACTCTTCAGACGTTCCCAACATCTGAAGAGCAAAACCAAGGTCTCAGTAGTTTCAACTACTGAAGGCTAACACCAAGTCCTCAGATGTTACAACCACTGAAGGTTAAAACCACGTCATCAGCTGTTACAACAACTGATAACTAACACCAAAACCTTTAGTAGTTTTCTTTCAACCTTTGCCCTACCCTATAAATACCCCACTTTCAGAGCATTTACTCCTCACTTGACCTAATCCTTACAAACCTCTGAAATTCCCATACACCATTAATGGCGAACATGCAACTGAAACCTCGACACAACTGTGTCGCCCACCTTACAAAATCGCCATTATGGCCAAAATTTCACCAAGCCGTTGATCTTATGCATGACTCACCATACAAAACGGCTTTTCTCTTGAACCCCACACTATACACCGACTCCTTGACGGAGTTTTGGACCAATGTCACCGTCCAAACCGGAGAGCAGAATGCCGAGGTCTCCCTCCGGTCCTCCGTCAACGGCAAACCCGTGGTTATCACTCCAGCTGCTCTACGCCAAACCCTAGAGCTGGATGATGCCACTCACCCAACTTCCTACTCCAAAGGTACCCTTGATCTTTCCTTCACATCTCATGACTATCAGGGTAACCTCTCCGCCTCCACCTTGTTGAAGAAACACTTTCCTGATCCTCAACGCTTGATCTTCCACATGGTGAATGTATGTCTGGCTCCCAAGACCTCTTCGTGGGACCAGATGTCCACAAGGTGGCAGCAGGTATTGTATTCTATCCTTGAGAAACAACCTTTAAATTTTACTGATCTTTTATTTTTGGAACTCAAGGACATGGCCACAAAACCTTTTTCTAACCGTTGGAACTTATATCCACGGTTCATAATGGCCATGATCGAATACCAGCTTCAGGCTGAGGGACTAGTTGGCACTGGGGTCCCTGCCATGGCTGTTCAAGCTGAGGTATACTCCAGGCACAACACTGACCCCACACTCAAACAGGCTGGCCGGCTGCGAAAACCCACGCAGCTGGAACCCACAGCCTCCACCTCCAAATCCAAAGTCCCCACCAAGCCAAAAGCCAAAAAGAAGCCAACCAAGGCTACTCAGGGAGATGAGTCCCCTGAGGATGCCCCTGCCACACAAAGGCAGGATGTGCCTGCTGGTTCGATTCTCCCAGCAGGTACCACGACTCCACCCACCACAACCGCACAGGCTTCCTCTCAACAGGAGCCTGATGCAACCAATTTTGGGGCAACCACATTACTGGGGTCTTCCTCACTTGAGGAGGCTGCCATTGAAGAGCACAGTCCTCCCCATGTGCATACTGCTTCTAGCCCACATACAGAGGAGACCGCCCCACTAAGCCCAACATTGGTTATAGCCAAAGTGCTGACTGATCTGAGCACTCCACCCTCTCCCCAGAAACCTATTACCACTGGGGAGACTCCAACCGAAGAGGGGGTGGGCACAAGTGCTGATCAGAGCCCACAGCACAGAGAATCAGTTCACTCTCCCAGTGTGGCTAGGGAGAGAGAACAATCTGGTGAGGCTGCCACTTCCCCTGCATCAACATTTGAGCAGGGTGAAGCTGGTAACATCTCTAAGACCTCATCAGAGGCAATGGCCGATGATGGATCCAATCCTAAGGCCAGAAGTCCCCAGTACCAAGAACAAGGGGCACATGTCATTACTGAGCCACACTCAGGACATGTTCATCCTGACAATGTCAGGAGGTCAGGTGATTCAGCTCATGCTGATGATGACCTGAGCTTCTTCTACGATGTAGTTGCTCAAAACACTATCCTTGAGGATGAGATAAGCAGACTCAAAGAGCTGCTTGCTCAGATGACTCAGGATAGAAGTCCATCTGCCACCACTACCCCACAGATGGCACCTTCACCCGAAGGTCTCACAAACACTGAGCCACTCCCACAAACTCAGCCACCAGCCCCTGCTTCTGGCACTAGCTCTCAGGGACAGAACCCCCCTGAGCAGCTGGATGCTATCCTCCAGAAATCCCTGCCTCTCATCACACCAATCCTTAAAGATATAATTATTCAAACCCTTGATGAGAGGCTTCCCACATATATACAACCCATGGTGGAGGTTGCCATATCTAAGGCTCTTGCTGATAGTCAAACCCCAACCAATGCACCCAAAAAGGGGGAGACATCAGTGCAAGACAAGAGGAAGAGGGGAGAGGAGGAGAAAGAGGCAGAGAAAGAGGTGGTGGTAGAGAGGGAGTTGGCTGAAGAGAGTAGTAGGGTGAGGGAGAAGGGGAAGAGGAAAGTGAGGGAGGTAGAGCATATAGAAGTGGCTGAAATCCAAAAGGATTTCAGTATCACTGATAAGAATAAGGGAGAGGGAAAGAAGGTGGCTGATCCTGATCTAGCAGCCCTTGTCAAGGAGGCTGATGCTGAACATAACCGTTCAATGAACAAAGTCATTGAACAGCTGTTCAGGCAAGGCTTTGACAAGGACACTGCCTTGCTAGATCAAGAGATCAGGAATATGGAGAGGAGAGAGATTGAGTACCGATGGACTACTCATAGCCAAGAGGAAAGACAAAAACTTGAGGCTATGAGTAGGTTCACTTTGAAGTATCTGGGCAGACCAGTCCTTGATGTTAAGGCATGGACCAGGGACAAACTCTTGGCTATAACCACCAAGATTTGTTCGGCTGGTGATTTTACAAAGGGACTGGTCGCAGAGGCCTTATCTGAAGCCGGTGCTGGGAACAGGACACTGCTAGTCAAGCTAACCAAACCAGCCCTTATTTCTAGGCTGCTAGCAGTGCCTGCCAACATTTCCACACCAACAACCCAACCACAACCCACAAAACCAACTCCTTTACCACCAAAACCCGCTGCCAATGATCCACCCTTGAAGAAGAAGAGAAGGGTGCTGAGGCTGCAAGATGAAGAAGAGGATGATGAGGAGGATAGCCTGCCACTCTCAGCAGTTATACCTCTACCCAAAGCCAAACCACAAACCATCAATCCCACCTCACAGCAGGACACTGTGAAGGTTAAGTTAGAAGAGGAGGAGCAGCAGAAAAGACATGATGAGGAAATGCTGAAAAGCATTGACAAATGTTATACTGCTACCACCTCTATAATAAATATGCAGAGAGAAGCTCTGAGGTTATTCACCCTCAGACAAACCTTTCAATATGAAAGGGAGAGGGTGAGAACTTGGCCTGACCCAAGGGTGGCTCACAGGATAGTCAAGAAGGACATGCCTGTGAGATACAAAAGCCAACTAAAGAGAATCGTAGATGAAGAGATCTCTGTGGCTATTGTAATAACACCCTGGGAAATAGTAGATGAATTCGAGAAAGCTTATAGAGCCGGCCAATCACCCTTTTCAATGCTAGATAATAGGGTGGTTAGGAAGGGTCTGATCTATAAGAAGCTTGAGAATTTTCATCGGAATGAGCTCACTTTGTTGTTAGAGGGTAAACACCCTGATGAGTTTGCATATAGGCAAATCACAACACTTGAGCTAAAAAATGGAAGACAGGTCAAGTACCTCTCAGAGCTGTACGGTCGGGAGGGGTTATTCGAAGGTGAGCCTGAAGACCTGTCCAAAGAAGAACAATTGATCTTTCTTCAGGCTTATTGTAGAGAATCCTACCGGCTTGTACGTGGGAGGTAGATCTCATGGATGGGGCAACAGCTCTGTGTCCAATTCCCCAAGACAGAGCTCCCATCCATACTTAGCCAAACAAACATTTGAGACTACCTCTCTGGCCAGTACTTATCTGGGTCAACTTCTAATCTGATCTAGAAGGAAATAGACCAATCATTATGCCACCAATAAGTGGGACATCCAATAATTAAAGGTTTTGGCTGCATTGGTTCAGGGGGAGTTTGTTGGACCAAAAGAACCAATGAGCCAAGATCAGGAAAACCTCTAAGTCCCACATGCCACTGCTACAACTGCTGAAGACTCCCATCAGTTACAATGTTCTCTTGCTTGAATGTCAGACTCGAGAACATCTGAAGACTCTCATCAGCTATTGTGTTCTCTTGCTTGAATGTCAAACTCGAGAGCATCTTAGCTCCAGCCTTCTGCTGTTATGACAAAGTCTGAAGAACAAAGTATGAAGATCAAAGAACTGAAGAATATCAGCTGAAGACTCCAAAGTACTGAAGACCAAGTACTGAAGTCTGAAGTACTGAACTTACAAGTACTGAAGACTTCAAGTACTGAAGACAAGTACTGAAGTATCAAAAGCTGAAGAACTAAAGAACTGAAGACCTTCTACTGAAGCACAAAGTCTGAAGACAAAGACTGAAGACAACAACTGATGATATCTACTGAAGTCATCAGTTGTTATATCATCTGAAGCCAAGTCTGAAGACCAAGTACTGAAGACTCAGAGTTTGTCACAACAACTGAAGAAGTCTTCTTCAGTTGTTGTAGTGGTTTTTCTTTTTCAGTAGTTTATTTTGTTTCAGTAGTTGTACAACAACTGAAGAGCATGTTCTTCAGTTGTTATAGTATCAGTAGTTATAAACGACTGAAGAGTTTGTTCTTCAGTCGTTGTAGGATTTCAGTAGTTTACTTTTGTCAGCACTTAGGAACTTTTGTAAGAAGATGTCAGCTGTTGACATCTTCAGTAGTTTTATGTTTTGACAGCTGTAATTTGAATATTCAGTGATGTCAGAAAAGGACATCACTACCATGCTTTTGCCTCCTATATAAGGATGGCAAGCCATACAGTTTTAAATGCCGAAACGTGCGACCAATAGAATATTTATTGCTTCGCAGAACTCTTCTCTCTCTATGTTAATGCTTTAATTGCAATATCTTTTATGTTCTTGCTTTAATTGCTAATTAATGTGCTAAATCCGCTGCAAACATAATCTAATTGATCAACACGAGAGGCTGAGATCCTGTCATCACTCAAGTTTGAAGCATGTAGCATTGGAATTCTTTGTTCGTAAAAAGGTACATGATGGATCTCTATGAGTATGACATATGACTGGTGATGATCAACAAGTTGGTGTTCTCACCAAGCCACCTTTATACCATGATTTATATTACTTTTCTTTAAGATTGGTCTTATCTCCAAATTATCCATCATGTGGGGTTATATTACTAAATATGATTCCATCTATTACCCTTATCAATTATTTATTTAATTGTAGTCACATGTTAATTAGCTTAGTTAAATTATTATATTACTAGATTATAACAAAGTCAGGCACAACCTTATGCATGTATATGTATTTACCATCTTCATCAATGCAGTTAGTAAGTTTAATTTCAATCTTTTCTTTGAATCTTTATAGGAGTTATTATTGTTATTTAGATTTATAACTTATATGTAACTAGTACGCTACTATCACCACCCAACATGGTTGTCACATCCACCTACCACCGTCATCCTCACCACCAACAATCATCACTAACAAAACTGTCGTCACCTACAATACCACCACCACTACTTCTAACACCAACACTACCATCACCTGTCACCGCCACTAGCACCAGCACTACCTCCATCCATCGCAGTGGTATCCATACATGTAAACTCATTTTGATTATTTTAACTAAGATAATATCATCTCAACTCGAATTCATCTTGGTTGGTTTTAATTTATTGTGAACCAATATAATTTCTTTTTAAAACAACTCTTTTGACAAGAAACGATTTTGTTCACAACAGTTTATCTTATCCCCGCCTATTTTCCAGGCTTAATGTAACCTAAAAACATTATTATATATTAAAGTTAATTACACAAATGGTTCGTATGATATGTTCCGATTGCAAGTATAGTCCCAAACTTTTAGAAACTACAGGCACGGTCTCAACATTTGCCACGTTACACCAGTTTTCTCTAACATGGATAAGTGTTAAGTTTTTTAGTCAAGTTAGTGTGAAATGACCAAATTACCACGTGCATTAAAAAAGAAAATTTAATCGCTATTCATTAGGCACACATATTTATAATGAATATATGAATGTATATTATTGGATAAACAAATATCAATTATAAATATTAGATCACCCCCTCCCACCCCCACTCTAACTTCTATTTATCTTGTCCTCACACTTGCAACACCCCACCACCATCAACTCACTAGCAGATGTGTGACAACCCGGAAAAATTTCGTTAACTTAAAATATATATATATATATATATATATATATATATATATATAATATTATTATCACTATCAATAATAACATTAATAATAATAATAATAATAATAATAATAATAATAATAATAATAATAATAATAATAATAATGAAGTACAGGGGGTAGTTTTGTCATTTATCAAACTTCAAAAGAAAGTTAATAACATAAAATAATAAAATTTAAACCGCAGGGACTATTGTGTAACTTTCAAATTTTCAAAACCAAACCCCCCTCCCCCCTGTTTTCCCGGCCACCGCCGACACCAACTCCGGCAACAATTCTGGCAACCCCAAACGCCAAAATTAAATCATTTTTCGATCAAATTAAACACCCCGACACCATATCGTGCATGAATCGAACTCGGGGGCCACATCAAATTGAATAATGAAGTCGGTTTAATGGGATTCCCACTTCGACCGAAACTTTCGGCCGACCACCCACTTAATCGAGCACTAAAACTAAATAATAATCGAAAGTAGTGCGATCTAAACAATAATACACTCATTTTCAAACGAATACAGCTCGCAATCCCATCTGAAACAAGCATAAATACGGAATTCAATCACCACTTTTGTTCGAACCTGCAACTCAACCAAACCTCAACTTTTGTTCACATTCAATCAAAATTGACAGAGGGTTTTGATCGCTATTGTCATTAGAAACTACCAGTGCAAATAATTTGATTATCATTATGTTTTGGGCATCGAACCAGTGGTACATTGATCGAGCCCTGTTCCTGTGCTCATCTTTATCGAATTCAACTCAAAACAGGTGATTAAAACTACCTACATGCTCGATTTCATGTGGGGATTGAAAGCCCTATGCTTAATTTCATTAACATCTGCGAATCGATGTTCAATTTGATCGAAATCGAACCTAGGATTCATACGGTTTTGGGGATTGGATGCGGGTAATGTTTAAAAATATTTGGAACCAGTTTATACCGCGGCTGCGGCCCTGGTTCACTGGTTCCCCGAACACCTTCTAACCGTGAGGTCCCGGGTTCGACCCCGGGCTACCTCATTATTTTTTATGGATTTTCAGCCTATTTAAAAATATACAAAAATTCCTAAAAATTATAAAAATAAGTTTTAAAAACTTCCTTTATTTTAAAATTTTCTAATTAATTTTCTATAAATTTATTTATTTAAAAACTCCTTAATAATTTTTATAAAATATTATATACAAAGGTTATGAATAATTATTTTTATACAAATAGATTTTAAATAATAATTCATATTATTAATTTATTATTGAACATTATATTATCTGTAATTATGGATAACTTAATTAATAATTAGATAATTTATATCATGTTTTATCATGTAAATATGTTATAATTTAATAATATGTTATTATTTATTATTTATACATAATCTATGTTCAATTATAATAATATTATCATATAAATATAATGTCTAGATAATTTGTGTTTATTAATAAATCTTACTACTAGATTTTATAAATTAAATTATGAAATATTAAAGTATCCTATTTGTGTTTTAAACATGATAAACACAAATTAGATTTTACAAATTAAATTATAAAATATTACAAAATTAAATAAAACTTAAATGTTTAAATAATATCTACAATTTATTCAGAATATAATGATATGTTAAAATCATTATTAAATTAATTAAATTTTATGAAATATAAATCTTTAACTATTAAAGAATTAACAAAGATAATTAAATCATTAGTTATATGTTTATAACAAATCCCCGAAAACCAAACCTTAGATCAATTGAACGCCAGGTTCAAGATCTAACTTATTAAGGTTATGGATTTGTATTTGTTTGCTTATGTGAATTATAATTCCTTAGGAGGAATTTACTAGCTTGTCAACACCACACAAGGACTGAGGTGAGTTCATATCTATTCCCTTTTTAATCATTTAAATATTTTGGGGCTGGAATACATGTTGTAAAGGATATTACAAATTATTTTGTGTATTATGTTAAATAATAATTGAATCACATTTATGATTACATATGGTTACTATAAAAATCCTTCTCTGTAAACTGGACTATTAACAAGGCAGGGATCTTTTGGATAGTACTATCGGGGAGTGACTGACCCCCATAAAGGTTTGGACATGTGGTCCATACCAAGATGCACAAAGATCTTGCTGTCATTCGGGATGACTGTTCTAGTGTGAGAAGGCAGATGTGCGCTATATAAAGTTTGCCATTATAGTTCCACTTACAAACCATATGAGGATAAATGTAAAGAGAGGATTCGCGCCCTCTGATTTGAATTATTATAAATAACATAATATACACATGAAAAGGATATTAAACTATGATACATGGGCAAATCCTAAGTGAAGGATTTGTTGGGCTTGTACATAGTGGGTATGTGGGATAGCGGGTTCACCTTATTATAAAGGGTTCCGACAGGCTATTCATATACCGGTGAGTAAATTAAACTCACACTTTTACAGTAAATCCTAATTGATGATAGTTGATGATTTATCATTATGTTTTACTTACCTATGAACTCACCAACCCTGTGTTGACACTTGATTTACATGTATTCCCAGGTATCTATTAGGAGCTTATGGACATGCATGTAGGATCATATAAGAGCTCAAGATACATATTGTTTATTATCTGAGATATGATTAGACGTGTTGTTAAGATACAATCTATCTTTTATTCCGCTACTCTGAATATTAATGAATGATTATCTAAAATTTATCATATAGATAACTGCATCTCATGAGTGACTATTGTGTTTGATCCTGTTTGCTCACCCCTCCATGATAAATTCCAGACCCGGAATTTGAGGGTGTGACAGATTGGTATCAGAGCCACTCCTGTGTCGTTCGGGATGTGGGACATACCTCACCGAGGATGGTGACTTCTCGGGCTCATCGAGGACGATGAGTCCAAACAGGGGGTGCTTGTGACACCCTACACATATCCACATCGGCCGTGGACAGGAGAGATTTCTGGTTCATAAGGAATGTCTGGCCTCTAATGTGACATCCGTCACCAAAGGTCCGTCTATCGACGTAATCTGTTAGTTTTGTAGTTGGTCATTCCTCACCCTTATAACCCATCTATGTGGATATTATGCCTGTTTCGTTGCTTAGGTAACCTTATGCGTGTGCTATCGTAGCTTAAATCATCATCGTCTTGAAATCTTAACTGATATTTGCCCCGTTAACACTAAACGCGTCATTTTTATATTAAAATAATTTTCACGAATAAAATCATTTTTAACTTGTAAATAACATTAACGACGTTTATCATTAACAAAAACAAAACTAATAAATAACGTTTTCGACCGAAACAAAATTCGGGAACCCGGGGGCAAAGTGCGGGGACTAAACTTGACATTTTGAGAAACTAGGCTGGGTATAAATACCCATTTCCCAGCCATTCTTCACACCATCTTCATCTTCATCGCTTCTTCTTCTTCATCTTCACTCTCTCTCGAACTAGCACCGAAACCGGGTCCGTTTGTCGCGTTTTCACCGTCAAATCTTGGTTATCATCGTGAATACTCACTCCTAGCAGGTAGATAACCTCGTTTGACCCGTTTTTAGCTCGATTTAGCTGCTGCGTTTTCTAGGGTTTCGGGTGCTCGGGTTCATCCGAGCACAAGAGGTCGTGTGGGCTTGCATGTCGTGTTTTTGAGTGTGCTTCTTGTTTAGACACGTTAGGATAAGTGTTCTGGAAGTTTTTGGTGCGTGAAACCCATGCTCGGAGCAGCTGGACGCTGCTCGATGGTCTGTGCAGTCGCGACCTGCTGTGTAGGGCGACTGGGCCATTCGGCCGATTGAACCGTGCGACTGGGGTGCGTCGTGGGACTGGGTTAGGCTTATGAGCGCATCGTGCGACTGAGCCGTGCGGTTGGGCAAATCGCACGACTGAGTCATGCGAATGAGTCTGTGCGGATGAATGTGTGTGCGAATGAGTCTGTGCGAATGAATGTGTGTGCGAATGAGTCTGTGCGAACGAATGAGTCATGCGAATGAGTCAGTGCGAATGAGATTGTGTGCGATTGTACGTGTGTCGTACGACTGAAAGTCCAATCGCACGAATGAATGTTCAATCGCACGAATGAAGCTGATTCGTGCGAATGAAGGTCCAATCGTGTGTATGGAGGTTGAGTCGTATGACTGAGTCTTGCATGGTACGACTGAATGCTTAGTCGCATGAATGAAGGTTCAATCGTACAAATGAAGCTGATTCATACGACTGAAGGTCCATTCGTACGAAGAAAGGATTGAGTCATGCATCCGGTCCTGTTGTGTGACTGATGGTGGTGTGTGTGTGTGTGGATCCCCCTCTTCGGAGATCTCACGACGATGAAATAACATTAATAAAGTGTCATAGTTTGACCACAAAGATTAAAGTCAACGCTATCAATAGGCACATACTATTTAAAATGACTTAGACTGATATGTGTATGTCTGCTTGTGTGTGTACTACCCACGACCGAACCGAAACTGCCCGAGCCTATTGATATCATCTTATGCTTTATGATCATTATTGACGCTTGTCAGTAACTGTCAACAGGTGTTTGACGGTTCATAGCATCTAACCCTTGGAATCTCTCATCATACGTACTTATCATCTGTTCAGTGAGTTTCGTGGCCCCTTTTTACTCTCATCAAACCTTTTTAAACATTTTCTACTTGGGGGAAAAGAATGCTCACCTACTAAACTTGATTTCAGGCACCTTCCTTAGTGGAAGTTGGCTACTACTTCTATGAGTATCTTAACTTGCTTATCTTGTGATTGCTGCTATATGAACTTGAACTACGTGCTATGTTACCCTATGTATGACTTAGTGGTATCACCCTACTATGCACTACAACTTGATGTTATGTGTTGATTGATGTTACCTGTGGATGCCATTGACCTTGGATGCTCTTGGCTGTGTGGCTCTTCTGTGTGGTTCTTCTGTGTGGTTCTTCTAAGCGAATCATCCACTACAACCATTAATCCCGGTAATTGGGACCTAAGGATTGGTTTGGTTGTAACCTAAACGTATACGCTATGTGGATCTTCCTACGTCATATTAAACTTATTATGCTATGGAAAACCTTTTCATATAACCATTAATCCCGGTAATGGGACCTAAGGATTGGGTTGGTTATAAACTATACGTACGCGCTGTGTGGATCTTGCTACGTCTTAATAAACTATTAAAACTTCGGGAATGTTTCCTTTCAGCCATCAATTCCCATGTGGAACCGATGTTTAGGTTTGGCTGTAGCTACATAAAACCGGTAAACCGCCTATACATAAGTGTAGTCGCGGTAACGCTTATTAAACTTACTATTTACATCATTAACATCTCTTATTACTTAAAACCTGCGAAGCTCACCAACAATTATGTTGTCCTTTTGAGCATTTCTTTTCAGGTGATCAGGGTAATTGAAGATCTAGGAGTGCTGCCTTTTAGAGGAGACCCTAGGATGCATTTTGTAATTATTACCCTTGTAAAGCTTGAACATGAATTTTTGTACACTTGTTCCCGAGTTGTGGGAATTTACATTACAATTTGACCTTAACGCTTATGTGATCATTATGTTGCGCTTATGACTATGCTGTCGTGAACTTGATTATACACGACACAAGTCTCTAGTTGTGTTCGGGTGTCGTCATGGCACGCTTGTCATCATATTTTTATTGCTACTCTATCATATACCATGTGTTATGACGATCCCATCTAGCTCACACTCCCCGTGTTTTCGCTATTAGCGGGGGTGTGACAGACTGGTATCAGAGCCATTGGTTATAGAGAATTAGGCAATTACACTTGACCTAGACTATAACCTAGGAACCTTCATGTAGATTTGCATGCTTAAGCTTGTGTGCATTTATATATCTCGTGTATGTGTTCCTCCTTACGTGTTTGGTCACCCTTCTGTTATGTGATCTTTTACCTTGCGTTTGAGCCCTTATGCTCGACCACTATGAGATGCTTCCTATTAGATCTTCCGTTCCCTCTGTGCGCCAAGTTATCGTAACCAAATTCGGGTATTGAGACCCGAAGAGATCTTCACAGATCATACATCGTGCTTGACCTCATATACTGAGAGACCGACCCGAGGAGGCCATGTCTGAGTCCTCCTAAGGACGCGAGATAGACAACCTCCGCTAGACTATACGTGATTACATGTTTGGCTCTCAGTTGACTTGATGGATTATTATGGATATGATGTGAAGGGAGGTCGGATGTCATGTAACCGGATTAGGCATCATTCTCGGTACATCGTGGGTGTGGTGGGAACGCTGCGGGGAACCCTATATATAAACATCACCGGTATACCGAGAATATGCTTAAAATAAGCTGCATGGTGATCTTGACCGACTGGAACACGAAACATTGGAATTTGATAAGTAAAGTACTTGTGTATCTTAAGGTGACTAAAGCTTATATGTTACCTCTTGTATGAATAGAACATGCCGCCTCGAAGATCTACCCGCAGCAATAGTAGCGGAAGTGAAGCCTCGAGGGGCAGAGGCAGAGGCAGGGGTAGACCTCCAATAGCAAATGAAGGCCCTTCTGGCAATAACCAAGGGGCTGGAAACTCTGATATGGTAGCCTTAATTGCTCAACAATTGACTGCCCTGATTCCAACTATTGTAGCTCAGGTGAGCGATGCTCTGCAACAACAAAACCACCCCCACGGGGATGGTGGTAATGAAAAAGAGGATACTGGGAACCCGATTGGGAACGAAAGCAATCAGGAGACTGGAAATGGTGGTAAGGCAGGTAATGAAACTGGGGCTGCTAACGCCAAACGGGGCTGTTCTTACAAGGAGTTTGTGGCCTGTAAGCTCCGGGAATTCGATGGTAAAGGTGGGGCGATAGCCCTGATTAGATGGCTCGAGAAAATGGAGGCTGTGATCGACATCAGTGAATGCCTCGACAGCCAGCGGATCAAGTATGTTACGTGCTCACTGCAGGGCAGAGCACTAACCTGGTGGAACACCCAGGTTCAAGCTAGGGGAAGGGAATCTGCGATGCAGATGACCTGGGATGAATTCAAAGCCTTGATTACCGAGGAATACTGCCCCCTCAACGAGATGCAGAAACTTGAGCATGAGTTCTGGAATCATGCCATGGTGGGGGTAGGGCACGCAGCTTATACTGACCGATTCCACGAGCTGGCTAGACTAGTTCCACACCTAGTCACTCCGGAATCCAAGAGGATAGAGAGGTACATTTGGGGACTCGCGCCTCAAATCCGGGTGATGGTAACTGCAGCTGCTCCCCCTACAGTCCAGAGCGCTATTCTGAAAGTGGGCGCTCTCACTGACGAGATGATAAGAACAGGGGTACTGGGTAAGGGAGCAGAGAAAAGGAAGGAAGCTGGGGAATCGAGCCTGTCCGGTACAGGAAAGTTTGATAAGAGGGCCAAAACGACCAGAAACTTTGTGGCCGTGACTCAAGGGAAGAGGGAATATGCTGGTCCGCACCCGAAATGTGGCAGGTGTAATCTTCATCATCCTCCAGCAGCACCATGCCGGGTGTGTTTGAACTGCAGATGCCCGGGGCATCAAGCAAGAGACTGTAGAGTAGCACCAAACCTGGTGGCACCTATCAATGCGGTTAACCCCGCTGGGAATGCCAGGGCTTGCTATGAGTGTGGAGCCCTTGATCACTTCAAGAATATGTGCCCTAGACTGAACAGCGCACCGGTTCAGCAGGGAAACAACCAATAGCAGATAATGGCCATAGCAGGTGCTCAAGGCCAAGGAAACCAAGGTAATGCTGCACGGGGTCGTGCCATCGTCATTGGAGCTAATGATGCCCGTCAAGATCCAAACGTTGTCACGGGTACGCACTTACTCAATAACCACTTCGCATCTGTACTGTTTGATACTGGAGCAGACAATAGTTTTATATCATCTGAGTTTGTGCAAATGCTTGATTTGAGTGCCAGTAGACTAGAAACTAGTTACTCCGTAGAAATGGCAAATGGTAGGGTTGAACAGGCAGAGGAAATTATTAAGAACTGCACCCTAATGTTGGAAGACCAGGTCTTCAACATAGATTTAATACCTTTCGAATTGGGGAGCTTTGACGTAATAGTGGGGATGGATTGGTTGTCTAAGCATGGAGCCGAGATTGTTTGCCGAGATAAAGTAGTGCGGATTCCCATGTCAGACGGGAAAGTACTCAGAATACAAGGGGAGCGACCGGGAAAGAACTTGAAGCTTATCACCTGCATGAAAGCATGCCAAGGTCTACGAAAGCAGTGTTACACTTTTCTGGCTCACGTGGTAGAAAAGAAGGAAGAAGAGACGAAGTTGGCCGACATTCCGATTGTACGGGATTACCCAGAAGTGTTCCCTGATGATTTGTCTGGATTACCTCCTCCACAATAGGTGGAATTCCATATAGAGCTGGTTCCTGGAGCTACGCCGATAGCTAAGACACCGTATCAGTTAGCACCCTCAGAGATGCAAGAGTTGTCCAGCCAACTACAGGAACTACTGGAGAAAGGTTTCATTCGACCGAGTCATTCACCGTGGGGAGCACCGGTGTTATTTGTCAAGAAGAAGGATGGGTCGTTCCGTATGTGTATCGACTACAGGGAATTGAACAAATTGACCGTGAAGAATCGGTATCCTCTTCCCAGAATCGACGACCTGTTCGATCAGTTGCAAGGAGCCTCGTATTTCTCTAAGATCGACCTTCGATCTGGTTATCATCAACTAAGAGTATTCGAGGACGATATTCCAAAAACAGCATTCAGAACTCGTTATGGGCACTATGAGTTCTTGGTCATGCCGTTTGGGTTGACCAACGCACCAGCTGTCTTTATGGATCTGATGAATCGGGTGTGCAAGCCTTATCTTGATAAGTTCGTGATTGTATTCATAGACGACATACTCTTCTACTCCCGTTCGAAGGAGGATCACGAAAAACACCTCCAAGCAATTCTAGAACTGTTGAAGGAAGAGAAACTTTTCGCCAAGTTCTCGAAGTGTGAATTCTGGCTTCAAGAAGTGAAGTTTTGGGTCATGTAGTTAACGAAAATGGAATTCATGTGGACCCCGGTAAGATTGAAGCTGTGAAGAAGTGGGATACTCCCCAAACACGCTCAGAAATACGGCAATTCTTGGGATTAGCCGGATACTATCGTCGCTTCATTGCCAATTTCTCCAAGATTGCCCAACCGTTAACTTTGTTGACTCAGAAAGACAAGAAGTTCGATTGGGGGAAAGCACAAGAACAGGCGTTCCAAACATTGAAGGAGAAGTTGTGCAACGCACCGATATTGTCCCTCCCAGACGGAACCGATGATTTTGCGGTGTACTGTGATGCTTCACATCAAGGTTTGGGCTGTGTACTAATGCAGAAGGATAAGGTAATTGCTTACGCTTCGCGACAACTCAAGGTGCATGAAAAGAACTACACAACTCACGATTTGGAGTTGGGTGCTGTAGTATTTGCACTCAAGATATGGAGGCATTATCTATATGGAACCAAATGCATCATTTACATGGATCATAAGAGCCTTCAACACATCATGAATCAGAAAGAACTTAACATGCGACAACGATGCTGGGTAGAGCTACTTAGCGACTACGATTGTGAAATCCGGTATCATCCGGGGAAAGCTAACGTGGTGGCTGATGCTTTAAGCCGCAAGGAACGCGTGAAACCATTACGTGCTCGAGCGCTTGGTTTGACCATTCAAACTAATCTAAAGGCTCAGATTCAAATTGCACAAAACGAGGCATTGAAAGAAGGAAACCTTATGGGGGAAGAATTCCGAGGGTTGGATAAACAAATGACTCGCAAGGATGACGGCGTACATTACTTCGTGGATCGTATATGGGTCCCCAGATGGGGAGGTGTACGTACACTAGTCTTGGATGAAACACACAAGACTAGATACTCTGTTCATCCTGGTGCAGACAAGATGTACCACGATCTGAAAGAGCTGTACTGGTGGCCAGGTATGAAGAAAGATATTGCTATATATGTGAGCAAATGCTTGACTTGTTCAAAGGTCAAGGCTAAACACCAGAAACCATCGGGATTATTGCAACAACCTGAAATTCCCGAGTGGAAATGGGAGAATATCACTATGGATTTCATTACCAAACTCCCGAGAACGCCAAGCGGACACGACACGATATGGGTCGTGGTGGATCGAATGACAAAATCCGCTCACTTCTTGCCTATCTGGGAAGACTATAAGATGGATAAGCTGGCAAGGGTGTATATCAAAGAAGTCGTGACACGGCACGGGGTGCCGGTGTCAATCATATCCGACCAAGACAGTCGATTCACTTCACGATTTTGGCAGACGTTACAGAAAGCGATGGGCACTCGATTAGACATGAGTACTGCCTATCACCCGCAAACAGATGGCCAAAGTGAACGAACTATACAAACATTAGAAGACATGCTTAGAGCTTGCATAATCGATTTTGGTGGTAGCTGGGACACTCATTTACCATTGATTGAGTTCTCTTACAACAACAGCTACCATACAAGCATTGGATGCGCTCCATTTGAAGCATTGTATGGACGGAAATGTAGATCGCCTGTATGTTGGGCCGAGGTTGGTGAAAGCCAGCTGACAGGTCCTAAAATCATTCAAGAAACCACTGATAAGATCTTCAAATCAAAAACAGACTCAAAGCTGCTAGAGACCGCCAAAAGAGCTATGCCGACAACCGTCGGAAGCCACTAGAGTTTAACGTTGGGGATCGAGTGTTGCTTAAGGTCTCTCCGTGGAAAGGGGTTGTACGGTTTGGAAAGAAAGGGAAGTTGGCCCCAAGATATGTTGGACCATTCGAGATCATAGAAAGAATCGGTCCGGTGGCGTACCGATTACGGTTGCCACAAGAGCTTAACAGTGTACATGATACTTTCCATGTATCGAACCTAAGAAGTGTTTAGCTGACGAATCACTTCACGTACCTATTGAGGACATCAAGATTGATGAAAGCCTCCATTTTGTGGAGGAACCTATTGAGGTCATGGACCGAAAGGTCAAAAAGTTGAGGCGCAGTAAGATACCTATCGTTCGTATAAGATGGAATTCCAAACGAGGGCCAGAGTTTACATGGGAACGTGAAGATCAGATGAGACTCAAATATCCACACCTGTTGAGGATGACGCCCTTGGACCTAGCACCAGTTGAATTTCGGGATGAAATTCCCTCAACTGGGGGATACTGTGACATCCGTCACCAAAGGTCCGTCTATCGATGTAATCTGTTAGTTTTGTAGTCGGTCATTCCTCACCCTTATAACCCATCTATGTGGATATTATGCCTGTTTCGTTGCTTAGTTAACCTTATGCGTGTGCTATCGTAGCTTAAATCATCATCGTCTTGAATCTTAACTGAGATTTGCCCCGTTAACACTAAACGCGTCATTTTTATATTAAAATAATTGTCACGAATAAAATCATTTTTAACTTGTAAATAACATTAACGACGTTTATCATTAACAAAAACAAGACTAATAAATAACGTTTTCGACCGAAACAAAATTCGGGAACCCGGGGGCAAAGTGCGGGGACTAAACTTGACATTTTGAGAAACTAGGCTGGGTATAAATACCCATTTCCCAGCCATTCTTCACACCATCTTCATCTTCATCGCTTCTTCTTCTTCATCTTCACTCTCTCTCGAACTAGCACCGAAACCGGGTCCGTTTGTCGCGTTTTCACCGTCAAATCTTGGTTATCATCGTGAATACTCACTCCTAGCAGGTAGATAAACTCGTTTGACCCGTTTTTAGCTCGATTTAGCTGCTGTGTTTTCTAGGGTTTCGGGTGCTCGGGTTCATCCGAGCACAAGAGGTCGTGTGGGCTTGCATGTCGTGTTTTTGAGTGTGCTTCTTGTTTAGACACGTTAGGATAAGTGTTCTGGAAGTTTTTGGTGGGTGAAACCCATGCTCGGAGCAGCTGGACGCTGCTCGATGGTCTGTGCAGTCGCGACCTGCTGTGCAGGGCGACTGGGCCATTCGGCCGACTGAACCGTGCGACTGGGGTGCGTCGTGCGACTGGGTTAGGTGTATGAGCGCATCGTGCGACTGAGCCGTGCGGTTGGGCAAGTCGCACGACTGAGTCATGCGAATGAGTCTGTGCGAATGAATGTGTGTGCGAATGAGTCTGTGCGAATGAATGTGTGTGCAAATGAGTCTGTGCGAACGAATGAGTCATGCGAATGAGTCAGTGCGAATGAGATTGTGTGCGATTATGCGTGAGTCGTACGACTGAAAGTCCAATCGCACAAATGAATGTTCAATCACACGAATGAAGCTGATTCGTGCGAATGAAGGTCCAATCGTGTGTATGGAGGTTGAGTCGTATGACTGAGTCTTGCATGGTACGACTGAATGCTTAGTCGCATGAATGAAGGTTCAATCGTACGAATGAAGCTGATTCGTACGACTGAAGGTCCATTCGTATGAAGAAAGGATTGAGTCGTACGTCCGGTCCTGTTGTGTGACTGATGGTGGTGTGTGTGTGTGTGTGTGGATCTCCTCTTCGGAGATCTCATGACGATGAAATAACATTAATAAAGTGTCATAGATTGACGACAAAGATTAAAGTCAACGCTATCAACAGGCATATACTATTTAAAATGACTTAGACTGATATGTGTATGTCTGCTTGTGTGTGTACTACCCACGACCGAACCGAAACTGCCCGAGCCTATTGATATCATCTTATGCTTTATGATCATTATTGACGCTTGTCAGTAACTGTCAACAGGTGTTTGACGGTTCATAGCATCTAACCCTTGGAATCTATCATCATACGTACTTATCATCTGTTCAGAGAGTTTCGTGGCCCCTTTTTACTCTCATCAAACCTTTTAAACATTTTCTACTTGGGGGAAAAGAATGCTCACCTACTAAACTTGATTTCAGGCACCTTCCCTAGTGGAAGTTGGCTACTACTTCTATGAGTATCTTAACTTGCTTATCTTGTGATTGCTGCTATGTGAACTTGAACTACGTGCTATGTTACCCCTATGTATGACTTAGTGGTATCACCCTACTATGCACTACAACTTGATGTTATGTGTTGATTGATGTTACCTGTGGATGCCATTGACCTTGGATGCTCTCGGCTGTGTGGCTCTTCTGTGTGGTTCTTCTGTGTGGTTCTTCTAAGCCGATCATCCACTACAACCATTAATCCCGATAATTGGGACCTAAGGATTGGTTTGGTTGTAACCTAAACGTATGCGTTGTGTGGATCTTGCTACGTCATATTAAACTTATTATGCTATGGAAAACCTTTTCATATAACCATTAATCCCGGTAATGGGACCTAAGGATTGGGTTGGTTATAAACTATACGTACGCGCTGTGTGGATCTTGCTACGTCTTAATAAACTATTTAAACTTCGGGAATGTTTCCTTTCAGCCATCAATTCCCATGTGGAACCGATGTTTAGGTTTGGCTGTAGCTACATAAAACCGGTAAACCGCCTATACATAAGTGTAGTCGCGGTAACGCTTATTGAACTTACTGTTTACATCATTAACATCTCTTATTACTTAAAACCTGCGAAGCTCACCAACAATTATGTTGACCTTTTTGAGCATTTCTTTTCAGGTGATCAGGGTAATTGAAGATCTAGGAGTGTTGCCTTTTAGAGGAGACCCTAGGATGCATTTTGTAATTATTACCCTTGTAAAGCTTGAACATGACTTTTTGTACACTTGTTCCCGAGTTGTGGGAATTTACATTACAAGTTGACCTTAACGCTTATGTGATCATTATGTTGCGCTTATGACTATGTTGTCGTGAACTTTGATTATACACGACACAAGTCTCCAGTTGTGTTCGGGTGTCGTCATGGCACGCTTGTCATCATATTTTTATTGCTACTCTATCATATACCATGTGTTATGACGATCCCGTCTAGCTCACATTCCCTGTGTTTCCGCTATTAGCGGGGGTGTGACATCTAACATCAACAACGCATTTTGGGCGTATTGGCTGTGGATGAGAGGAGAACTCCACAGTTAAGCGTGCTCAGGTGGGAGCAATCCAGGGATGGGTGACCTCCCTGGGAAGTTTTCACCCGGGCAACCAAAAGCAAATCCGTGAGCTCCTCGTGGGCGAAGCGGACAATATTGTTTGTGTAAGAGGCCGGGTGTTACAGATTGGTATCAGAGCCATTGGTTATAGTGAGTTAGGAATTGCATCTAGCCTATAGCCACACACAATAGTTGCACAAAGTAAATTTCCTTAGTTAGATTAAGAAGTTATATGCTTAAACTTAGATAGTTGTTTTCCTAAACTTAACTTTGACTCTTTGACTCTTTCCGATAATTCCTAAACTTATTCTCAACGACATGGGGGATCTACACTTATCATCGTGCCTAAATCAAATGGTTTTCAAAATGAGCTTTGAATTGTTACTCGTGGTTTTCAAATTCGTCAAAGTCTATGTCTTACAACTTGAAACATGTAATGCTGGAAGAGCGTGATGCCTGTATCTCGAGGTGTTCTGTCTAGGCAAGGTACTCGTATAAATCCAAATCAACCGATGGATCTGTCTACCTTACCTGGGAACTCTCGGGATGAGTATCTGCTTATAGGTACGCATGTTTTCAACAAAGTTGTGATTGACCCAATACTTTGATTAACGTACTCGCTTTGATTACGAACAAACGATTACACCTGGAACATCTCATTGCTATTATGCCAAATTCTCGATTGTCGTTTTCATGTTGTATAGCTCATATTACCCAATTTCCATGAAAATTCTTAATGATCTTTCAGAATGGCTTCTCGTCAAATCCGTTCACGGTCTAGAAACTCTGGCCGTAAGATTGCTGCTATTGTAGCACGTGAAATTACTGCGGTCATACACAAGTCTTTAAGGCAAATAGGTCAAATTACCTTGATATGTTCCATTTGGTAATTTAAGTTACGCTTGTCCTAACCTAAAGCGAGACTTGTTTCGTTAGTACTCGTGCCTTGCCGAATTTAATCGAAAAACCCAGTTTTCTTAAATTCCCATCTGTCCTACAGTAATTGTACATACTTTGAATATTACGCATCTATTGAATATATCAAAGTGTGAATTCTCACCAAACAATTTCATGATAGATGGACGCACCAGCGGGCAGAGGCAGAGGTAGAGGACGCGCTAGAAGAACTGTCCCAATAGGGATGACTCCTGAAGAGATACAAGCATTGGTCAATTAAGGTGTTGCTGCAGCCCTAGCCACTCAGGCCACTCAGAATGGTCATCACTATTCGTATAAGAAGTTCCTAGACTGCAAGCCAGATATCTTCACTGGGGCAGAAAGGGCCATTGGGCTCATAAGGTGGTTTGAGAAATGTGAATCCATCTTTGCAATATCTGAATGTACAGATGAGAGTAGGACGAAGTATGCCTCCGGAGCATTGAGTGGAGCTGCACTCTCGTTCTAGAAGACTGAAGTTTCAAGACTTACTCTCTCACTAGCCAATGCTATGGGTTGGGATGAATTTAAACAACTGATGATGGAAGAGTTCTGTCCGAGGGAAGAAGTACGAAGGTTTGAAACCGAGTGCTGGAACCACAAAATGGTGGGATCTGAAATTGAAACTTATACCACCGAGAACCATGAGTACGCAACGTTGTGCCCACATATGATGGAGCCTGCTCATAGAAGAATTGAAGGCTATATTCGTGGACTATCTCCCGTCATTCAGTCTTTGGTCACTTCCTCCAACCCAATTTCAATCCAACAGGCTATTAGGATAGCTCACAAGCTGACTAATGAGGCTGTGGCTCAGGGAAGTTGCCACCGAGGATCAAGGGTAAGGGTGCTGCTGCTGAAAGCTCAGGAAAGAGAAAATTTGAAGATTTTAAAGAAGGTGAGAATCAAGGTGCAAACAAGAAGCAAGATCAGGAAAAGCAACATGACAATCAGGGCATTCCGCCTAGATGTCAGAGGTGTAGCAAGCGTCACCATGGCAAGTGTACTACAGTCATTTGCTACAAATGCCACAAGAGGGGGCACACTACTCCTGAATGTAGGACACAGACTCAAGACCAAGGACATCAGCAAAATGATGGTAAGAAAGGAGTTACGTGTTTCAGATGTGGAGAAAAGGGACATGTTGCCAGGGATTGCACTGGGGAAAAGAAAGATACAGCCAAGGGCAGAGTCTTCATGATTGGCAAAGGTGAGGCTCTAAAAGACCCTAACATTATTGTGGAAAATTTTTGGTAAATATGCTATAGTTTTATTTGACACGAGAACTGATAGAAGCTTCGTATCCAATACTTTCTATAAACACTTAAATATGGAACCTGTTCAGGAATGTTGCCAGAACATCTTAATTTTCGGGACGAAAATTCCTCTAACAGGGGGATGATGTGACAACCCGGAAAAATTTCGTTAACTTAAAATATACATATATATATATATATAATAATGATATTATTATCACTATCAATAATAACATTAATAATAATAATAATAATAATAATAATAATAATAATAATGAAGTACAGGGGGTAGTTTTGTCATTTATCAAACTTCAAAAGAAAGTTAATAACATAAAATAATAAAATTTAAACCGCATGGACTATTGTGTAACTTTTAAATTTTCAAAACCAAACCCCCCTCCCCCCCTGTTTTCCCGGCCACCGCCGGCACCAACTCCGGCAACAATTCCGGCAACCCCAAACGCCAAAATTAAATCATTTTTCAACCAAATTAAACACCCCGACACCATGTCGTGCATGAATCGAACTCGGGGGCCACATCAAATTGAATAATAAAGTCGGTTTAATGGGATTCCAACTTCGACTGAAACTTTCGACCGACCACCCACTTAATCGAGCACTAAAACTAAATAATAATCGAAAGTAGTGCGATCTAAACAATAATAAACTCATTTTCAAACGAATACAGCTCGCAATCCCATCTGAAACAAGCATAAATACCGAATTCAATCACCACTTTTGTTCGAACCTGCAACTCAACCAAACCTAAACTTTTGTTCACATTCAATCAAAATTGACAGAGGGTTTTCGATCACTATGGTCATTAGAAAGTACCAGTGCAAATAATTTGATTATCATTGTGTTTTGGGCATCGAACCAATGGTACATTGATCGAGCCCTGTTCCTGTGCTCATCTTTATCGAATTCAACTCAAAACAGGTAATTAAAACTACCTACATGCTCGATTTCATGTGGGAATTGAAAGCCCTATGCTTAATTTAATTAACATCTGCGAATCGATGTTCAATTTGATCGAAATCGAACCTAGGGTTCATACGGTTTTGGGGATTGGATGCGGGTAATGTTTAAAAATATTTGGAACCGGTTTATACCGCGGCCGCGGCCCTGGTTCACTGGTTCCCCGAACACCTTCTAACCGTGAGGTCCCGGGTTCGACCCCTGGCTACCTCATTATTTTTTATGGATTTTCAGCCTATTTAAAAATATACAAAAATTCCTAAAAATTATAAAAATAAGTTTTAAAAACTTCCTTTATTTTAAAAGTGTCTAATTAATTTTCTATAAATTTATTTATTTAAAAACTCCTTAATAATTTTTATAAAATATTATATACAAAGGTTATGAATAATTATTTTTATACAAATAGATTCTAAATAATAATTTAAATTATTAATTTATTATTGAACATTATACTATCTGTAATTATGGATAACATAATTAATAATTAGATAATTTATATCATGTTTTATCATGTAAATATGTTATAATTTAATAATATGTTATTATTTATTATTTATACATAATCTATGTTCAATTATAATAACATTATCATATAAATATAATATCTAGATAATTTGTGTCTATTTATAAATCTTATTACTAGATTTTATAAATTAAATTATGAAATATTAAAGTATCCTATTTGTGTTTTAAACATGATAAACACAAATTAGATTTTATAAATTAAATTATAAAATCTTATAAAATTAAATATAAACTTACATGTTTAAATAATATCTACAATTTATTCAGAACATAATGATATGTTAAAATCATTATTAAATTAATTAAATTTTATGAAATATAAATCTTTAACTATTAAAGAATTAACAAAGATAATTAAATGATTAGTTATATGTTTATAACAAATCCCCGAAAACCAAACCTTAGATCAATTGAACGACAGGTTCAAGATCTAACTTATTTAGGTTATGGATTTGTATTTGTTTGCTTATGTGAATTATAATTCTTTAGGAGGAATTTACTAGCTTGTCAACACCACACAAGGACTGACGTGAGTTCATATCTATTCCCCTTTTTAATCATTTAAATATTTTGGGGCTGGAATACATGTTGTAATTGAAATTACAAATTATTTTGTGTATTATGTTAAATAGTAATTGAATCACATTTATGATTACATATGGTTACTATGAAAATCCTTCTCTGTAAACTGGACTATTAACAAGGCTGGGATCTTTTGGATAGTACTATCGGGGAGTGACTGACCCCCACAAAGGTTTGGACATGTGGTCCATACCAATATGCACAAAGATCTTGCTGTCATTCGGGATGACTGTTCTGGTGTGAGAAGGCAGATGTGCGCTATATAAAGTTTGCCATTATAGTTCCACTTACAACCCATATGAGGATAAATGTAAAGAGAGGATTCGCGCCCTCTGATTTGAATTATTATAAATAACATAATATACACATGAAAAGGATATTAAACTATGATACATGGGCAAATCCTATATGAAGGATTTGTTGGGATTGTACATAGTGGGTATGTGGGATAGCGGGTTCACCTTATTAAAAAGGGTTCCGACAGGCTATTCATATACCGGTGAGTAAATTAAACTCACACTTTTACAGTAAATCCTAATTGATGATAGTTGATGATTTATCATTATGTTTTACTTACCTATGAACTCACCAACCCTGTGTTGACACTTGATTTACATGTATTCCAAGGTATCTATTAGGAGCTTATGGATATGCACGTAGGATCATATAAGAGCTCAAGATACATATTGTTTATTATCTGAGATATGATTAGACGTGTTGTTAAGATACAATCTATCTTTTATTCCGCTACTCTAAATATTAATGAATGATTATTGTAAGGCCCACCTTTCTCAAGGGGACCTCACAGTTGGTCATTCACTGCTTAACATTGGTTTAAGACAATCATTTACTCATATATGTATAAATATATATATATATATATATATATATATATATATATATTGCAGCGGAAAATACCGTAATTTAAATTCATTACAAATAAAATATAAACATTGTCTTTAATTCTCAAAACTATTTAAGAGTCCTTTGTTTAGCTTTTCTTTTTCAGGGATGCCAGTCTTCTAGTGCCAAGAAGCTTCAGTCCCATGCCTCTATTCCATAGCTCTAACTCTTACCTGTCAACTGATATGCATACAAAAGTCAGCTTCGCTGAGTGAATTCTAGGTTTACTTTGCTAAATAACTTTCGTAAGAGACATTAGCTTTATCAGTTGAAAATAATCATTGTGTATCAAATATAAGTACACACAGGCTATCACTTTATCAGTACTTTATCATTTATTGTTATTTATTACTCTTCTTTATCCGTCAATTCTCTGTCACTATCGGTGCCTAGGCTCGCCTAGGACTTTACCGACATGCCAATTAAGGACTTACTGTCGTACCCGATCAGGCCATTATTGTCATGCCAATCTAGGACTTACTAACCTGCCTGTTCGAGCATACTTTATCACTTTATCACTGGTGAGGGCACAACGAATGCAACCCTCCTTTATCAATTGCTTGCAAGGCTTTACTTTATCACTTTATCAAGGTACATGTTATGGGCCCAATAACAATTCTTTAAGTTTCACTTATATCTTTAGTTTTCACATACACTTAACACATAATAAAAAGCAAACTTCTAGTCTAAGCATTCACATTTCATCAATCATGAGAGATAAACTAGATAACTGACCCTCCGCGGGACAGCGGGGGTTCAGGGGCGGCAGCCCCTGATAGCGGGGTTCTAGGGGCGGCAGCCCCTAGTGGGGTCCAAGGGGCAACGCCCCTGGCTGGGGCCGGGCTGCCAGGCCAGCGCGCCCGAAAATTATTTTGAACTATTTAAATGACACATTTTACTTTAGAAAATTTTATTTTCTTGATAAAATGTCTTAAAAACCGTTCTCATAAAAGTATGTATTTTAGTATGCATATCACCCCAAAACATTGAAAACGGGTAAAGGAGGGGTCTAGAACTCACCTGAACTTCTCCAATAGCTTAAATTCTAAGCCACTTAAGCTATAGCCTGAATACTCTAGCTGCACGAGAGTTAATATGCAAAAACATCATTTTCTTCATAGTTTCGCCTACAGTTTCGCTGGTAGTTTTGCTGCCAGTTTCGCTGGCAGTTTCGCTACCAGTTTCGCTGGGTAGCACTTCTGCTAGTTTCGCTAGACAGATTCGCTGCCTTAAGCGCCCAACTTACGTTGGAATTTCCTAGTTTCGCAATGCCTATAGGTCAGCCTAGTACTTAGCGAACTTATCAGCGAAACTGTAGTTTCGCTGTAGCGAAACTGTAGTTTCGCTGGAATCCCTTTAGATTCGCTGAATGAGTTTAACAGTTTCGCTGGATAAAGGCTTAGTTTCGCTGAATCGGGGCCTAGTTTCGCTGGATGAACATAAATTAGGAACCAGCCCGTTTTTAACCTAAAATCTTAACTTTTTACGTCCAAGTCCTTGGTTTACCTTCAATGAAACCAAATCTAAGCTTTTTACATGTTTTTATACGTAAAAATTTGACCTTTATGTGTTTCTTTGAACTTTTCAAAACCCCAAAACCCTAGAATCCGGGTTTGATCTACAGAAGGTCTTAGAGGTCGATTCTTACCTTGTTTTGTTGCTATTTCCTTAGTTTTTGATGCTCCAAACACCCAGCTCTTCAATCCTTCAATCTTCCAAGCTCAAATCTTGAGTTCTTCCCACTTTCTCTCTCTACTTTCTCTCTCTACGAAATTGGTGGCTAGGGTTTGAAATGGTGGAATGGATCTGAGCATGCATGGTTTAAGGGCTGATTAGGGCCCTTAAACTCACCAAGCCTAGCCCATTAAGGCTAATTTTACCCATAGCCCACTAATTTACCCCTTTATTTCTTAAATTAACCCTTAAAAGCCCATTATTATTAAATAGCCTGTTTCGGGAAATTCGGGGCGTTACAAGTCTCCCCCTTATTTAGGTTTCGTCCTCGAAACCTAACTCGTCATTAAACAGATCGGGGTATTGACGTCTCATTTCCTCCTCGGGTTCCCAGGTGGCATCCGATTTCGGTACTTTATTTCTCAATTGTTTCTCCTTCCGGTCCAGTATGGCCACTGGTTGCTCTACATAGTTCAGCTTCTCGTCCACTTCGATGTCATCTAGAGGCACGACTGCCTCATCCGGTGCTAGACATTTCCTTAAGTGTGACACATGAAAGGTAGGGTGATTCCCGCTTAATTCTTCTAGAAGGTCTAGCCTGTAAGCTACATCCCCAACTCGTGCTAGTACCTCGAATGGTCCAATGAACCTGGGACTCAGTTTCCCCCTCTTCCTAAATCGGATGATTCCCTTCCATGGTGACACTTTTAGCATTACCCTGTCGCCCACGCTAAACTCTATTGGTCTCCTTCTTCTATCGGCATATGACTTTTGTCTATCCTTGGCAGCCTTCATATACGCCTTGACTTTCTCCAATTTTTCCGTTATGGCTTCCACGACTTCTAAGCTTCCTAGCTTTTTCTGTCCGACATCACCCTAACAAATAGGAGTTCTGCACCGTCGACCGTACAATAACTGATATGGGGGCATCTTAATACTGGCGTGGTAGCTGTTGTTATAGGAGAACTCTAGTAGCGGCAAATGATCATCCCAGTTACCGCCAAATTCGATAACGCATGCCCGAAGCATATCCTCCAGTGTCTGGATCGTTCTCTTTGATTGCCCATTGGTTTGCGGGTGGTATGCGGTACTAACATGCAACCTCGTACCCATCTCTTCATTGAACTTTTTCCAAAACTTTGAGGTGAACCGCGTATCCCTATCTGAAACAATCGATACGGGCATACCATGTCGCGCCACAATTTCTTGGATAAATAGTTCATCAAGCTTTTCTGAACTAATTGCTTCCTTGATTGGCAGGAAATGCGCACTTTTAGTCAGTCTATCAACAACCACCCATATTGCGTCACGGCCTTTTGTCGTGCGGGGTAGTTTGGTGATAAAGTCCATGGTAACATGTTCCCACTTCCACTCTGGCACTTCTAATGGCTGAACATAACCATAAGGTATTTGGTGCTCAGCCTTCACCTGTAGGCACGTGAGACATTTATTTACATACGCAACCACATCTCTCTTCATCCCAGGCAACCAATAATCTTTCTTCAAATCGTGGTACATCTTGTATGCGCCTGGGTGTATTGAGTAGCGGGTCTTGTGCGCTTCATCCATAATCTTTTCCCGCAAGTCACCATGCTTCGGAACCCATATCCTACCATGGAAGGTCTTAACACCCAAGGTGTTCTCTACCAATTCATCCACTTTTCCACCATCCTTTCCTTATTGATTTGCTGCTCTTTTAAAGCGTCCATTTGAGCTTTGCTTATCATCCTCATAACATCTGGGGTCACTATTAGTTGGCACGCCTTCACCCGGATCGGTTCATATCCTTCCTTTCGGCTAAGGGCATCGGCTACCACGTTCGCCTTACCCGGGTGATAATGGATTTCACAGTCGTAATCGTTTATCAACTCCAACCACCTCCTCTGTCTCATATTTAGGTCCTTCTTCTCAAAGAAGTATTTCAGACTTTTGTGGTCGGTAAATATGGCGCACTTAGTTCCATACAACTAGTGCCTCCAGATCTTCAATGCGAACACTACTGCGGCGAGTTCCAAATCGTGAACCGGGTAGTTAACCTCCGTGTCCTTTAACTGTCCAGATGCGTAAGCTATAACCTTTCCTCTTTGCATCAACACACAGCATAACCCGCAGTAAGAAGCATCGGAGTATACCGTTAGGTCTTCATCTCCCTCCGGTAGGGTTAGTACAGGAGCTTTGGTTAGTCTATCCTTCAGTTCCTGAAACACATCTTCCTGTTCTTTTCCCCAGTCAAACACCACGTTCTTCCTCGTTGACCTTGTTAATGGGGAAGCTATCTTTGAGAAGTCTTTGATGAACCTTCTATAATAGCCAGCCAATCCCAAGAAACTACGGATCTCGGATGGCGTCCTTGGGGAATTCCATTGCGTAACTGCTTCAACTTTCGCTGGATCAACCATAACTCCCTCGAAATTTATAATGTGCCCTAAAAACTGCACCTCCCGTAGCCGGAAGGCACATTTAGAGAACTTCGCATACAGTTTCTCACTTCGTAAAGTTTCTAACACCTCCTTGATGTCACAAGCGTGGTCTCCTTCGTTCTTTGAGTATATCAAAATATCATCAATGAAGACTATCACTGATCGGTCCAACATCGGGCGACACACGCGATTCATTAAGTCCATGAATGCCGCAGGAGCATTGGTTAGCCTGAAAGACATAACTAGAAACTCATAGTGGCCATAGCGCGTTCGGAAGGCCGTCTTCGGGATGTCTTGCTCCCTCACCTTCAGTTGATGATATCCGGATCGGAGATCTATTCGGGAGAACCAGCTTGCCCCTTGCAATTGATCAAACGGATCATCTATCCGGGGTAGAGGGTATCGATTCTTCACAGTCAGCTTATTCAACTCCCTATAATCTATACACATCCTCATGCTGCCATCCTTCTTCTTTACAAACAACACAGGAGCACCCCAGGGAGAAATACTGGGCCTAATGAATCCTTTGTCAAGGAGTTCTTGCAGTTGTGACATGAGCTCCTTCATCTCGGACGGGGCTAGGCGGTACGGGGCTAGGCGGTAGGGTGCTCTGGCAATGGGCTGGGCTCCTGGCAGTAAATCGATCTGAAACTCTATCTCCCTGTCCGGTGGTACTCCGGGCAGATCCTCCGGGAATACGTCAGGAAAGTCCCGCACCACTGGTACATCGGACAACTCCTTCGCTTTATCTTTAACATCCTTGGCGTACGCTAGATAAGCTCCGCACCCTCGCCTCATACATTTCTCCGCCTTGATCATGGAAATGATCCTTGGAACCTTGCAATCGTTATCAGCGTAGATCGTAACCGGACTACCATCTAGAGTCGTTAATCGGATCATCTATTGTTGACATACTATGTTAGCATCGTGGGCAGCTAACCAATCCATCCCTAGTACGACATCGAAACCTCCTAAGGGCATGGCAAACAATTGTGCGGGAAAGTAATGACCTGCTAGTTTAATGTGGCAATCCTCTATCACTCTGACTATTCTAATGGACTTACCATCGGCTGTTTCTACTTCGAAGGCATCATCTATTTCCTTAGTTTGGGCATCTAGTGTAGCACAGAAGGATACAGATACAAAACTCTTACTGGCACCACTATCAAATAATATGGAGGCACAAACATCATTGATAAGGAACGTACTTGACACTACGTCCGGGTCTTTCCTTGCTTCCTTCTTGTTCATGGTGAAAGCCCTTGCCCTGACCTTGGACTTTCCATCATCCCCCTTGTCATTATCCCCGCTTATTCCCGAGCCTCCCGGCTTGGCTTTCTTGCAGTGACTGCTGCGGTGCCCTGACTCGTGGCAGTTGAAGCACTTGTCCACCTTCGGGCACTCTCTTGCCATGTGACCAGTTTTCCCACACCGGTAGCACCCAGGGCTACCCATTCGGCATTCTCCGGGATGCCTCCTCCCGCACTTCCCACACTCCTTGACTTCTTCGACCCCTTCACAACCACTTGCTTTGCATCCACCCTTGCCTTCTTGTTTCCCGGTTGGTAGTTACCACTCCCATACCTCTTCCCGTTGTTATTCCAACTTTCCTCATCTTACCCACTGCCACAGGCCTGCGATGATCATACAACCTTCCGCTGAGATCCACTGCTGACCTAAAAGTGCTAGGTCGGGAAGTGACCATATCCCTAAGAATGTCCAGAGGCAACCCTTGTATATACCTCTTGATCCTCTTGGATTCGGGAGTCACCAAGTCAGGCACCAGACGTGCCATTTCATTAAATTTCATGGTGTATTCCTGATGCGTCATGTTTCCAGCCTCCAGACTCATAAACTCTTGTTCAATCTTGTGAAGCTCCCTTTCCGGGCAGTACTCCTCTATCACCAACCTCTTCATCTCCGGCCACTTCATCCTCTCAATAGCCTCCTCTCCGTAAGACTCAGCAATGTTATCCCACCAACACAGTGCTGGATCCAAAAGGGAATGGGAAGCAAACTTCACCTTTTGATTTTCACGGCACTCACTGTTCTTCAGTACGGCCTCCATTTCCCTGATCCAACGCTGGGCAGTGGCAGCGTTACCAGTGCCATCAAATGTTGGGGGCTTACACCTCTGAAAATCCCCGTAGCTGCACCCCTTCACCCTCTATTCCACCTCAGGACCATCATGGTTACCCAGACGATCTCCCTCGTCGCTCAACTCCTCAGTCTTAACCGCCCCTTTCTTATCAACTTTTTCTGAAGCCGTACTCTTCTTACTGTCGCCCTTAACCTGCTCCACAAATTCCGCAAGCAGAGCGGGCATCACTCCAGACAGGACCTGGTGCACCTCTTGGGCAATAGCTTCCTTTACTGTTTCCTTCAGTTTTTCTTGGTCAGTGGTAGGCCCCTCGGCTCCTGTTTTTAACTCAACCTCCTCCTTCTTAACTGGTTCGTCAACCGGCTTTCTAATTGACCCTTTTGTTGGCTTCACAGTTGCACTTGCAGTTTCTTTTGCCTTAGTCGGGGGCCTTCCCCTAGTGCTTCTCCGGGTGACCATGGTTGGAACTACTTTCTTTGGTGCCATTCTTTCTACTTCCTATAAGATTCAGAATGTTAATATTGTCCTTCAAGGCAAGTTCAGTTCACGACAAGTTTTGTAAATTTTTAATAACAGTGGCCAGTTATGATTAACTACTTACAGAACTCCTCGTGCCATAAACTTTCCTATCCTGAACCACACCAACACCAGAACCTACTATACCTAGTCTATGCATGTATAGTCACATAAATTCAAATAGGCATCACAGATAACATTATCATACCCTATCTCGACTCTTAGCTTAAATAAGAGGGCACTACCCACTAGAATAAAACTCACGACATATTTGATACCTCTCAGCATGGAGCTTCTTGGACTGGCATCCTTGACACTTGGTCCCATTCTCTGTTTAAGTTTAGGCTTATAAAATAATTTTCCCAAATCTCTTAAACATTGGCTCTGATACCAACTTATAAGGCCCACCTTTCTCAGGGGGACCTCACAGTTGGTCATTCACTGCTTAACATTGGTTTAACACAATCATTTACTCATATATGTATAAATATATATATATATATATATATATATATATATATATATATATATATATATATATATATATATTGCAGCGGAAAATACCGTAATTTAAATTCATTACGAATAAAATATAAACATTGTCTTTAATTCTCAAAACTATTTAAGAGTCCTTTGTTTAGCTTTTCTTCTTCAGGGATGCCAGTCTTCTAGTGCCAAGAAGCTTCAGTCCCCCTAACTCTTACCTGTCAACTGATATGCATACAAAAGTCAGCTTCGCTGAGTGAATTCTAGGTTTACTTTGCTAAATAACTTTCGTAAGAGACATTAGCTTTATCAGTTCAAAATAATCATTGTGTATCAAAATATAAGTACACACAGGCTATCACTTTATCAGTACTTTATCATTTATTGTTATTTATTACTCTTCTTTATCCGTCAATTCTCTGTCACTATCGGTGCCTAAGCTCGCCTAGGACTTTACCGACATGCCAATTAAGGACTTACTGTCATACCCGATCAGGCCATTATTGTCATGCCAATTTAGGACTTACTGACCTGCCTGTTCGAGCATACTTTATCACTTTATCACTGGTGAGGGCACAACGAATGCAACCCTCCTTTATCAATTGCTTGCAAGGCTTTACTTTATCACTTTATCAAGGTACATGTTATGGGCCCAATAACAATTCTTTAAGTTTCACTTATATCTTTAGTTTTCACATACACTTAACACATAATAAGAAGCAAACTCTTAGTCTAAGCATTCACATTTCATCAATCATGAGAGATAAACTAGATAACTGACCCTCCGCGGGACAGCGGGGGTTCAGGGGCGGCAGCCCCTGATAGCGGGGTTCTAGGGGCGGCAACCCCTAGTGGGGTCCAAGGGGCAACGCCCCTGGCTGGGGCCGGGCTGCCAGGCCAGCGCGCCCGAAATTATTTTGAACTATTTAAATGACACATTTTACTTTAGAAAATTTTATTTTCTTGATAAAAGGTCTTAAAAACCGTTCTTATAAAAGTATGTATTTTAGTATGCATATCACCCCAAAACATTGAAAACGGGTAAAGGAGGGGTCTAGAACTCACCTGAACTTCTCCAATAGCTTAAATTCTAAGCCACTTAAGCTATAGCCTGAATACTCTAGCTGCACAAGAGTTAATATGCAAAAACGTCATTTTCTTCATAGTTTCGCCTACAGTTTCGCTGGTAGTTTCGCTGCCAGTTTCGCTGGCAGTTTCGCTACCAGTTTCGCTGGGCAGCACTTCTGCTAGTTTCGCTAGACAGATTCGCTGCCTTAAGCGCCCAACTTACGTTGGAATTTCCTAGTTTCGCAATGCCTATAGGTCAGCCTAGTACTTAGCGAACTTATCAGCGAAACTGTAGTTTCGCTGTAGCGAAACTGTAGTTTCGCTGGAATCCCTTTAGATTCGCTGAATGAGTTTAACAGTTTCGCTGGATAAGGCTTAGTTTCGCTGAATCGGGGCCTAGTTTCGCTGGATGAACAGAAATTAAGAACCAGCCCGTTTTTAACCCAAAATCGTAACTTTTTACGTCCAAATCCTTGGTTTACCTTCCATGAAACCAAATCTATGCTTTTTACACGTTTTTATACGTAAAAATTTGACCTTTATGTGTTTCTTTGAACTTTTCAAAACCCCAAAACCCTAGAATCCGGGTTTGATCTACAGAAGGTCTTAGAGGTCGATTCTTACCTTGTTTTGTTGCTATTTCCTTAGTTTTTGATGCTCCAAACACCCAGCTCTTCAATTCCTCAATCTTCCAAGCTCAAATCTTGAGTTCTTCCCACTTTCTCTCTCTACTTTCTCTCTCTATGAAATTGGTGGCTAGGGTTTGAAATGGTGAAATGGATCTGATCATGCATGGTTTAAGGGCTGATTAGGGCCCTTAAACCCACCAAGCCTAGCCCATTAAGGCTAATTTTACCCATAGCCCATCAATTTACCCCTTTATTTCTTAAATTAACCCTTAAAAGCCCATTATTATTAAATAGCCTATTTCGGGAAATTCAGGGCGTTACAATTATCTAAAATTTATCATATAGATAACTACATCTCATGAGTGACTATTGTGTTCGATCCTGTTTGCTCACCCCTCCGTGATAAATTCCAGACCTGGAATTTGAGGGTGTGACAAGATGAAACTCGCCATTCTTTATCATCGCATTTAACAAAGCCTCCTTGTTTTCCTTTCTCTCGCAGTCGCAGTTACACCATGTCAAGGTGTTTATCAAATTGGTTTCTGGCTATTTCTGTGTTTTCAAATCAGTTTATTCAAATTTGACATTTTAAAATTTGGATTTGAATTTCAAACTGATTCAAATTTAAATTAGCAACAACCAATTTGAATTCGAAAGTTTAAATTCTATTCGAATTTGGTTTTATTCAAATTCATTCAAACTGAAATTAAAACATATACAGATTATGTTAGCTTAGTTTATTCGAATAAGTTTGATTAGTTAGCTTTAATAAGTTAAATCTATAGTACACAGAGTTGGGTTATCTTGAGAAACATCTTTTCTTGTGAGAACTTTAAGAACCAATATAAGTCATACATTTTAGTCACATGCAAGTTACATGTCATTTAAACTTTTTTTTAAAAAATGGCCATACTTTTTTTAAATGTTCATAAAAATTTTTCATGATATTATTTTTTAAAAAATACACCATTAATTTAATGTTCTTTATATTTCAAACGCCTACCATATTGATATACTTTTAAAAATAATCTTCCACCCATTATTTACATATGTGTAAATCTAGTTATACATATGTGTAATACCAGATTTATGTGTGTAAATCTGGTATTACACATACAAACAAACATACCCAGTATATCCCACTCAAGAGCAGGGTCTGGGAGGGGTAGGTGGTGGCGAATCTTTCCTCTATCTTTAGGGATAGAGAGACCACTTCCGAAGAGACCCCAGACTTGATAACAAAGGCAATAATAAACACAATCATAAACTATAGCATACAACCCATAGGTAATAAATCACATAAACAAATAGATAGTGCGTACATCAAATAAGCGTCATGTATCACCTATAAAGGGCAGATGTGGACTACCTACACCTCACGCGAGGGTTCCTGCATCATGCCTCTGCTTACCCTTCCTACCCACAGAACCCACTAAAAGTCCTTAATTTTAATTCTACACCTCCACGCACTCCTATCCTCGATCATGTGCTCAGGGATGTGCAAGTCTACCATATCTCGCCTAATTATCTCATCCCAAGTCAACCTAGGTCTTCCTCTACCCCTCCTACCCTCTAAATTGATGTTCTCTACAGCTCTAACAGGTGCAGGCATCGGTCTCCTCTTCATGTGCCCAAACCATCTTAATTTTCCCTCTCGTATTTTATCTGTGGTACAAGCCACCTCTAGGCTCTGGCGAAACACGTCGATTCTTATCCGATCCAATCTTGTGTGTCCACACATCCACCTTAGCATTCGCATTTCCGCGACCTCTATTTGTCTCCCGTGCGATTTCTTTATGGCCCAACAGTCTGTTCCGTATAATATAGCTGGACGTACTGCCACTCTGTATAGTTTTCCCTTTAATTTTGCTGGGAACCTCTTATCACACAAAATCCCTGATGCTGCTCCCCACTTGCACCATCCTGATTGCACACGGTGGGCTACATCGCTGTGTATCTCTCCGTCTTCCTGTACGTAGGAGCCCAGGTATTTGAACCTAGACGTCTGTGGGACCGTCATACCCTGGATACTGATTTGGGTGTCCTCTTCAGACTCACCACTAAATTTACCTGGTATTACACATGTGTAATGCAAATTTTGTAAAATAAAACGAGAATGTTTTTATTTATTATACTTTCTTTTATTTCTTTATATGAAAGAGGGAAATGATGGAGCTGCAGGAACGATTAAGGGATTGTCACATAACAGTTTTCACAAAAAAAAAAGAAACTTAGAACACTTAACAGATCAAATAGGGAACCGGATTTGAATATATGATGCTAAGAACACAAGTAAACAAGAGACGCATTAAGAGCAAGAACAAGATAAGTATAGTTTTCAAGAATGTTGTATATTGCTCTCAAGTTATATTACAAGTGTTAAAACATAAAATAAAATATAAGAACCTGAGATACTTTATACTACATCTGACAGCCGGCTATACAACTGAGAACACTAATCTAGACAACAAGATCAATGTACAGTCAAAAGCCAGATTGTCTTTTGACTTGTGACTATGACATGTCATAGCTTACATCTTAATCTATTGTAAAAAAGATAAAAGATACAAAGTAGAAAGTTACAGACTCCAAATCATAATCTATAATTTATAAATGCATGGACCTTTTCAGGTGAGTCTTCAGAGTGAACAACAGAAAGTTGGTCAGTTTTATGAAAAAGTTGATAAGAGAAAACATGTTTTCTCTATCTTTAGAAGAAATCAGTCTTCAGTCTTTAGCTTTGAAAGACTTTGTCCTTGAAGCTTCGAAAGACTTTATCTTTGGCTTTGAAAGATTTGGTCTTTGGCTTCGGAAGATTTTACACTTGGAATATTTTCTACGAGGAGTGTAAAACTTTCGAAGTAATTTCTACTATGTACATCATGCATGCATACTGGAATCTTTTTTGTTGCTTTGGTTGTATCAGTCTTTCAAATATAACCTTATAGAAACATTTTTGTGTTTTTATTTATTTTATTTTTTATTTTATTTTTTGTTTCATAATTTTTTATTATGTTTTAATTAATTACCATTTTAACATTTAAAACCAGTGGCTCATATTAATTTATAGAATTATCATAAAACAAGGAGTTATCATTTGATCCCTCCCCTTAAATACTAATAAAGCAAAAAAACATAATTTTCTACTTCTTATATTCTCATACTCTACTTGTCACATGTCATATTTTTACACACTCATTATCATATGTCATTAGCATAAAAGAGTTAATCATTTAATGATTACAATAAATGCTAAATATCATAATAATGATAAAGATATTATTTCACACTTAAAGCACATATTTTAACAAAATGTAATTAAAAATATGATTTTTTTAATACAGAGAACTTTTTAAAAAATGACGTTTAAAAAGTATATATTAAAAAAATGGAATATTTAAAAAGCGTTTTTAATCAAAAATTGTTTAAAGACAAAAGTGAAAAATATTGTTATTACTTTATTAATTACTTAAGATAGTTTATTATATGTAATCATATCTGATCATAAAATTTATTTTGCTGATTCTAAATATTTATTACTAGCTATTAATTTAATATCTTAATACAACCCGTGTAAAATACGAGTTTCTAAACTAGTTAAAAATAGAGAAAATACTCTCATATATATGAAAAATGAGTTACGTATGAAAAAACTAGAAAAGTATATATGTTATTTTAATTTGGTTTATTAGAAATGGGTCAATTGAGTTTTTGAGTCCGATTCAGATAATGAACAACCCTATCACCAGGCTCCCATCGAGTCTCAAATTTACGAAATTGAATCGTCGAGGGGTGTGGTGTCGGTTCTAAGATTTTTCGGGTAGTTGTGAACCTAGATCTAGTTGTATTATCTTGTGGCAATGGTGATGGCTAAAGGTTTGGCTATGGCGACAATAGTATGGGTTGGGGGATCGATTTGGTGTTTCTTCAATAGTACATATGGTTTGTATCTTGTTTTTGTTGATGAAAGAGAGAAAAGGCAGGTTTCAGTTGTAGAAGTGTGATGATTCGATCAATAGTATAGGTGGTTTGCTCGACTTGCTGTTTTATTGGGGTGCTGTCAATTTAGGTGTTTGTTTTAGGTTTTCTGGCTTCGACATGAGCTTGATTTAGGTTTGTGGTGATGTAGGTGGTAGGGGAGGAGGGTGGTGTGTCAAGATGAGGAAAGATGAGGTGAAGTGGTGTGTCCCACTCATACAACAACAACAAGTATAACACTAGCAGCAACAACAATAATAATTAATATTAAAAGATGTATAATGGTCATTTAAAAATCTTGTAAGGCCCCGTTCCCGAGGCGCTTACAGCTGGTCATTCATCGCACTTAAAACATATAATTATATTAACCTTACTAAAATCATACAGCGGAAACACTTTAAACAAACATTTCATTTCCTTTAAATAAACACTTTTGCAAAATAATACATCATTCATTACAAAATATCGTTCGTTCGTATTACAATGCAAAAACATTATACAAAAGAATGCGATCCAAAAAGAGCCAAGTAGCCGCCCCGCGTCATCCTCAGCAACATTACCTGCCAACTGGAAACACATAAAAAAGTCAGCATTGTTGAGGATGGCGTGGGGCGGCTACTCGACTCTTTTTGGATGACATTCTTTTGTATAATGTTTTTGCATTGAAATACGAACGAACGATATTTTGTAATAAACGATGTATTATTTTGCAAAAGTGTTTATTTAAAGGAAATGAAATATTTTTTAAAGTGTTTCTGCTGCATGATTTAGTAAGGTTAATATAATTATATGTTTTAAGTGCGATAAATGACCAGCTGTAAGTGTCTCGGGAACGGGGCCTTACAAGTTGGTATCTGAGCTAAAGTTTAAGTGACACGGGTAAATTTTCAAAATAAACCTAAACTTAAATTGAAAATGGGATGGAAAGGGAAGGGATGTCAGTCTGAGTAGTTGTGTGCCATCAGGTATTTTCTAAATGTTAACCAGTATTACGTGCGCATGTTATGTGGTTTATGTGTTGTTTGTAGATTTAGATACTGATGTAGTCAGGACAGGTAATGCTCGGGTATGAAGAGTAAAGTAAGTGGCTAATCACAGCTGGCTCCTGTAAGTAGGGACTTACTATACTTGACATAAACTGAGCTATGCCCTTGAATAACCGTGTTGGTGTTTGAATCTTTCAGTGTGTGTTAGAGGATTGCCGGTGGTAGATCATCTAAGGCTTCGCGGGGTGGACTTGGTGCTGCACCGCGGCCCAAAAGAGGCAGGCCTAGAGTTGAAAAGGTGGTTCATGAAGGACACGAGACCCCTCATCCTAAGGGTGGAGATGAGAGCACCAATTTGAGAGCCTCAGTAAAGGAGGCTGTTGTGGAAGAAGTTCATCAGGTCATGCAGACGATCTTACCGTCTATGGTGACCGAAGTGATAAAGGCTATACGGGAAGGAGAACGGAAAGAGAGGAACAGGTCCTCAGGAGGACGGGAGCAACCGGAAACTGAGACGGTTCTCTCCGATGATGATGAGGAGGAGGAAGAAGAGCCTGTGCAGGAGCCGGCACGAGGCTATAACTACAGGGCATTTCAAAGGTGTAAGCCCCCTACCTTTGATGGTAATGACACTTCTGCTACTGCTCACCGATGGGTGAGGGAAATGGAAGCTGTTCTAAATATCAGCGAGTGCCGAGAAGACCAGAAGGTGAAATTTGCTGCCCACTCGTTTGTGGACTCGGCTCTATGTTGGTGGGACAATATTGTCTAAGCCGAGGGTAGTCGGGCAATTGGAATGATAAAGTGGGCATAGCTGAAAAGGTTGGTAATTGAGGAGTTCTGTTCTCACCGGGAGATGGATAAGGTGGAAAGGGAATTCCAGTAGCTGGAGGCGGGAACAATGACGCATCAGTAATACACCACCAAGTTCAATGAAATGGCACTGCTGGTGCCGGATCAAGTGACGCCTCTGTCATGAAAGATTAAGAGGTACATCCAGGGCTTGTCGGCGAATATCCGTAGGCACATGATCGCTGCCTGACCGAGCACGTTTAGGTTGGCGGTTGACCTGTCGGGGAGACTGTATGATGAGCAGGAAGTGGTGGTGGCTGAGGCGAGTAAGAAAGGTGGAGGTGACCGAAATTGGAATGGGAAAAGATTTGGTCAGGGTGGTGCCTCGATGAGTGATAAGAAGGCACGGGTGGATGACCGCCATATGGTCACATCTGGTGTGGGGGTGAGGAGGTGGGGACTGAATGTGTGCTTCAAATGTGGGAAGCCAGGTCATATGGCATGGGATTGAAAAGCGGGGAGATGTTTTAACTGTGGCGGGGAGGGCCACATGAGCAGAGACTGCAAGAAGCCAAGGGCTGAAGGTTCGGGTGTGAAGAAGACGGGAACGGAAGGGCAGAAGGCGAGCGCCCAAGCTTTCATGATGACTCGGGAGGAGGCTAGAACGGACCCCGATGTGGTGTCAGGTACGTTTCTAGTAAACCAAACTCTTTCATCTGTGTTATTTGATTCTGGAGCTAGTAGGAGTTTCATTTCTGCTGCCTTTTGTGCTAAGCTGCCCGTTAGAAATAGAAGTATTGATGAGCCCTTCGATGTAGAAATTGTCATAGGTAAGTCTACCAGGATTTCTAAGGTGATAGAAGGCTGTGACATCAAATTAGAAAGTCACAGGTTTCCTGTTAGACCATTCATGATGACCTTGGGTGGTTTCGATGTAGTTCTTGGGATGGATTGGTTAGCAGACCACGAGGCGAACATTGTGTGCCGTAAGAAGATGATTCGGTTGACAGTGCCTGACGGAAATTTGGTGACGGTTTACGGTGATTGGGTTACAACTATTCCGAAGGTGATTTCGATGGCGGTGGCCGGAAAATGCATAAGGCATGGATGTAGTGCTTACTTGGCCTATGTAAAGGATGTGGATACGCCAACACCATAACTGTCTGATGTACCGGTGGTGTGTGACTTTCCAGATGTGTTTCCCGAAGACTTACCAGGAGTGCTACCAGACCGAGAGATCGAGTTTCAGATTGATTTGATACCAGGTGCCCAACTTGTTGTCAAGGCACCGTATCGGTTGGCTCCGACTGAGATGAAAGAGTTGATGGAGCAATTGCAAGGGCTGCTTGATAAGGGGTTTATTAGACCAAGTATATCTCCTTGGGGTGCCCCGGTCTTATTCGTAAAGAAGAAAGACGGTAGCATGAGGATGTGTATAGACTACCGTGAGCTGAACAAGTTGACGGTGAAGAATCGGTACCCGTTACCAAGGATTGATGATTTGTTTGATCAGCTTCAAGGTGCCAGTTGGTTTTCAAGGATAGATCCTCAATCTAGCTACCATCAGCTAAAGGTGAAAGAGCAGGATATTCCTAAAACAGCTTTTCGCACACGTTATGGTCACTACGAGTTCCTCGTTATGTCATTTGGGTTGACCAACGCGCCAGCTGCTTTTATGGACTTGATGAATCGAGTGTGTCGGCCGATGTTGGATGAGTCAGTGATTGTGTTTATCGCTGATATCCTGATTTATTCGAAGAGCGAGATAGAGCATGCCGGTCACATTCGAGAGGTGTTGAAGACGGTGAGAAGGGAGAAGTTGTATGCCAAGTTCTCCAAATGCGCGTTTTGCTTGCGCGAGGTTCAATTCTTGGGTCACGTGGTGAATCCAGAGGGGATTATGGTGGATTCGGTAAAGGTGGAAGCGGTGATGCAATGGAAGTCTCCAAAGACGCCATCTGAGATTCGTAGTTTCTTGGGTTTGGCGGGCTACTACCGAAGGTTTATTCGATACTTCTCTAAGATCGCTTCTCCACTAACCAAGTTGACCCGGAAAGATGTAAAGTTTGTGTGGGGTCAAGCTCAAGAGCAGGCATTTGAAGAATTGAAGGCGAGATTGACTCAAGCTCCTGTATTGTCATTACCCGATGGAAGAGAAGATCTGGTGGTTTATTCTGATGTTTCCTACTCGGGGTTGGGGTGTGTGTTAATGCAGAGAGGAAAAGTTATAGCCTACGCATTCCGACAGTTGAAGGTTCATGAGGTTAACTATCCCACTCATGATTTGGAGCTAGAAGCAGTGGTCTTTGCGTTAAAGATTTGGAGGCACTACCTGTATGGGACGAAGTGCACCATATTCACTGACCACAAGAGTTTGAAGTACTTCTTCGAGCAGAAAGATTTGAATATGAGACATAGAAGATGGTTGGAGCTAATAAAAGATTATGATTGTGAGATCCATTACCATCCGGGCAAAACCAACGTAGTGGCGGATGCCCTTAGCCGAAAGGAAAGACCCGAGCTGATTCAGGTGAAGGTGTACCAGCTGATTATGACATCTGATGTGATGAAGCAAGTCAAAGAGTTTCAAGATGAGGCATTAAAAGAAGATCATCTTAATTCCGAAAGAATGAGAGGTCTGGTTGTGGAATTGGGTGAAAACACACTCGGTGTTAAAACCCGATTCGGGCGGATATGGATTCCTCATTTTGGGGATCTACGTGTGAAGATTATGGATGAAGCTTATAAGACTCGATACTCTATTCACCCTGGCGCTACAAAGATGTATCAAGACATGAAGAAGGACTATTGGTGGTCGGGTATGAAGCATGATGTGGTGGAGTATGTGAGTAAATGCCTTACTTGTTTACAAGTGAAGGCCGAGCACCAAAAGCCGTATGGGAAGATTCAACCGTTGGATATACCGGAACGGAAGTGGGAACACATCACCATGGATTTTATTATGAAGCTACCGCATACCATGAAAGGGTATGTGCTATATGGGTGATTGTTGATCGTTTGACGAAGAGTGCTCACTTCCTACGATTCGTGAGACATATTCATCTGAGAGGTTGGCGGATCCATTCATTAAAGGGATCATAACTCGTCATGGTGTGTCAGTGTCCATTTTGGAAGAAATTCCACGACACAATAGGGACGAGGTTACATATCAGCACGGCTTATCATCCTCAGACGGATGGTCAGTCAGAAAGGACGATTCAGACGCTGAAAGATATGCTTCGGGCATGCGTCATTGATTTTGGAGGGAGTTGGGATGACCACTTACCATTAGCTGAGTTCTCGTACAACAGCAGTTATTATGCCAGTATTGGTATGCCACCTTGTGAGATGCTATACTGAGAAGCTAGAAAGGATCAAGGCCTTCATGAAGGCAGCCAAAGACAGACAGAAGTCGTATGCTGATAAACGACGTAGACCGATTGAGTTCCAGGTGGGTGATAGAGTTATGTTGAAAGTCTCACCTTGGAAGGGTATCATTCGGTTCAGGAAGCGGGGCAAGCTTTGCCCCGGATACATAGGGCATTTCCGAATCATTGCTCGAGTAGGAGAGGTGACCTATAGACTGGAGTTACCAGAAGAGTTAAGTGGAATTCATCCGACACTCCACGTATCTCATCTGAGGAAATGCTTGACAGAAGAGGACATGGTTGTACCGCTGGAAGATATCGAGGTAGATGAACAACTCAATTATGTGGAGCAACCAGTGACAATCATTGACCGTAAGGAGAAGAGATTGAGGAATAAAGTGGTCCCATTTGTGCATGTACAGTGGAAGCACAGAAAGGGATCTGAGTCTACGTGGGAGACTGAAGAAGAGATGAGACAGCATTACCCACGTTTGTTCGAGGAATAACAGGTTTCGAGGACGAAACCTATATAAGGGGGTGGACTTGTAACACCCGATTATTTTCCTTTAAAGCCAAAGAAAGAATAAAAAGAAAGAAAAAAATAAAGCCTAAAGTCGAGGGATCAAACTTTCCAAAACAGAAGAAGGTTTGGAAGAGTGGGGGGGATTAAGAGGGGAGAACAGCCTACACCCTCCCCCACACTTACAAAATTCAGCCAAGAGAGAAGAGAGGGAGAAAACGGGGTTTCAAGCTTCGGTTTTCTTGGTTTCGAGCGCAAAAGTTGAGGTGTAGCGGGTTAGATTGAAGCTCTACTCGACGGTGTTGTTTGGGTGAGTTCTAGGACCCCTCTTTTACATGTTTTCAACTGATTTGGGGCTGGAACACATAGTAAAACCTGTTTTTGAAGTACGTGTGTTGAACCCGTGTGTGTGTGTTGTGTGTGATTCGAATGGGTTTTGATTTCGAGCTTGTGTGTGCTTGAATGGTGTTGTGGTATGTGTTTCTAAGGTTTAGGATGGTTGAATCGAGATTAGAACAGGTTTGGGAGGGCTTGGAGGTCGAAAATGCCAGATTGGGTTCGAAATGGACTGCATTCTGCACACAGCTAGGGCTATGCGACTAAAGGTCATGCGACCGAAAGGAATGCGACTGAGGTCCATACGCATACGAGTTGTGCGATTGAAGTCCATGCGCATGTGAGTCGTGCGACTGAGGTCCATACGCATGTGAGTCGTGCGACTGAAACTCATTCGCATGGGAGTCATGAGACTGAGGTTCATCCGCATTAGTGTCCATTCGCATAGGGTCCAATCGCCTGTTGTTCATTCGCCTAAGTGTTCAGTCGCCTGGGAGGCCATGCGACTAAAGGGTGTCCATACGCCCAAATAGGGCTCGGGTGCCCGAAAGAACGTAATTTAACCTTCTGACTTTCGGGGAGATGTGTAGAGGTAATCTTTGACTTCGGAGGTTCCCGGGGGGTTCCTATAAGTTGGCTTTCGAGGTCATAAATGATATGTTGGGTATGTATGATGTATGATTGATGCCTATGCATGATGATGATGTGTGATTGATGATGATTATGTATTAATGTATGATATGTTCCTTATTACGTATGATGACATGACTTTACGTGGTGTGATTATGATAATGAACGTAAAGTATTATCTTAATGAAGCGAAAGACCTAAGATAATAAAAGTGGAACATAATGAACGAACGAATGAAAGTCTTGTAAGCAAATGAAAGGAGGTTTACAACTCTTTATGAGATGATAGCTCAACTGTGTGTTATAACGTGCGATTTTAACCCATGAGGGCTCACACAAAGGGGGACCAATCTAGGTGACTGAACCCATAGTACGAACGAGATCCTTGTCATTCGACCCCGGGCTTTGTGCCAATTTGAAATGAGGCTTCGTGCCCGGAATGGTGGTTTCGGACCACGGGCTGTATGCCAACGGGCTTTGTGCTAATTTGAAATGAGGCTTTGTGCCTAGAATGGTGGTTTCGGACCACGGGCTTTATGCCAGCAGGCTTTGTGCCTAGAATGGTGGCTTCGGGCCATGTGCTTTGTGCTAATTAGTAAAGGAGCTTTGTGCCCGGAATGGTGGTTTCGGACCACGGGCTTTATGCCAACAGGCTTTGTGCCTAGAATGGTGGCTTCGGGCCACGGGCTTTGTGCCAATTAGTAAAGGAACTTTGTGCTCGGAATGGCGGTTTCGGACCGCGATGGGGGAAAAAGCCTGACAGGATCTAGAATTAGTACGAAACGAGCGAGATGATAAAGTATGAAACGAACGAAGTGACAAAGCATGAAATGAACGTTAACGAGAGATAGTGATAAAGTACGAGACGGACGTTAACGAAATATAATAATAAAGTACGAAACGGGATCCTTATCATTCGACCTCAGAAATCGTGGTTGCGTGCCATGAGGAGGGTAAAGCTTGACAGGATCTAGATAGAAGTGAAAATATAATAAATGTACGAAAAGTACGATAAGTATGAAATGTGGGAAACGTGCGAAATGTACGAAACGAACGATGATGAAGATAATAACTATTACCTTGATGTACGTATGATGTGTGATCACGTGCGATAGTAAAGGAAATGTTTTAACGAATGAAAGGTAATATAATGTTTTATAAAACTAGAACTCACTCAGCAACGCTGACTTTCTTATGTGTTTCCAGTTGGCAGGTAATGTTGCTGAGGATGGCGCGGGGCGGCTACTCGGCTCTTTTTGGATGGCATTCTTTTGTATAATGTTTTTGCATTGTAATACGAATGAACGATATTTTGTATTGAATGATGTATTATTTTGCAAAAGTATTTATTTAAAGGAAATGAAATGTTTGTTTAAAGTGTTTGCGCTGCATGATTTTAGTAATGTTAATATAATTATATGTTTTAAGTGCGATGAATGACCAGCTGTAAGCGTCCCGGGAACGAGCCTTACAAATCTTAACCGAAAAACTTATCGTCTATTCATATCAAGGACCACCGATAATTATGTTTTAACAATTGAGACAATAACTTTAACCGTTCAATTTTCATAACCATAGATACGATCGTATAAGAACATTACACAAAGACTATTTTAACTATAATTATTTTACAAAGTTATCCCATTTAAGAACATAAAGATGATCTTAAAAAGTGTTTTGCATTACATTTAAATAATAATCATATAATATTAAACAATCAAAAATTAACTATATAAATATCTATATGTATGTGTATAATTACACGTAATTTTTTTAAGCATTCATATAAGTGTAAGTACACTTATTACTTAATTTTGTCACAACTAATCATTATTAAACTAACTTACACTTAACCCTTAAACAGTTAAACCCACACCAGTTGACACTTGAAACACCTTCGTCCCTTTCACACTCCCTCTGTTTCTCTTGAGTCTAACAATGGCGTGATGAGTTCAAACACTCCCCCAATGGATAGCACACTGGTGAATGACTTCTTACAATCTTACCCGTTTTACATTGTGTTTTTGAACCTCGTTATCTGCATTTCTATGTGAAATTTGTTCAAGTGATTGTATGTGTCACTTGTTCTTTAGGCTGTGGTGATTGATATTATGATATTATCCCCAGAGGCCATGAACTAACATGTATACATCAATTGGGAAATTTTTGACTGTCATGTGTCCCAAGCAGCTATCTAATTTTGAATAGCCTCACCCACATTGTCTCAATAATCTCTCTAATTTCAAGAATAGGATAAAAACATGCAAATAACAGTATATAAATTCAACTTGATTGCCCATTAAGTAACTTTCTTGGTGGTTACCAAGGCTTGTAAAAAAAGTAATCTTTTAGTGATTTTTCATCATATGTATCTAATGTAAGCCCTGAAATAGTCTCTCATTCTTTTAGTTTTAGGTTTGCCCTGTTGTTAACAAATGGGAGATGGTAAAACTTACTTTGTGCTGAAACTGAGACCTGTTGTAGTGGAAGCTAGATTTGAAACTGAGTCCTTTTTTGTAGAAAGCTGTTTTGTACAAAGTGTGTCAGTGGGCTGTGACGCGCCTAAGCTTAAGGTGACCCTAGGTGCGGGGCTAACTGCTTTTGATGAAGGCATGCAACGAACACATAAGAGGCATGTGCAGTAGGGCTGTTTCTGGCGAGGCGCGCTTGTACACATCAGGAGCCTAGTGTCGTTGCAACTTTTCTTTTATTTTATGTGTCCATTACTATATTCCTGATAGTACATTTATGCTCCTAAATCATGGATTCAAGCTCTCTATCGGATGAAAGGGAGCGAGCGAGTATTTTAAAGAGGCTCAGATTTTAATGTTACTAAATGCCCATGATTTTGGTAAACACTTAAGCTTCAGAGAGCGTTAACTTATAAGCACACACGCTTTTTTACCTACGCTTCAAAGTGCAAGCCACAATTGTCTTCAATTTTCATTAGTGGCTCCTGCTTTGTTGCACTTCTCTGCTTGGCTAGTGACTTCTCGTTTGTTTAGTCTTCTTTTGTTTAAAGGCAGTAATCGCTTGAAACTAGATTCGAAACTTAGACTTTCTTTTGAAGGCTGTGTAGTACAAAACACACCTGAGACACACCTAAGCTGGAGGCAACCCCAAGCAAGGGGCTAAGTGCTTATGATGAGGCATGCACATCTGGAGCCTCTGTGTTGCTGCAACGTTTCTTCTTGTGTGTCCGTTATTTACAATTCGATCATATTGTTCAAATAGTCCGTTTTTTAGTTACTAAAAGCCATGTTTTTGATTAATATGCAAGTGACAGAAATCAGATCACAAAGGTCTGCAGTTTTCGTTAGTGGCTGCTGTTCTGTATCACTTCTCAGCTTGGCTCAGCGACTCCATGTTTGTTGAGGTACTGTTCTTTTGTTCCGCTTTCTTTATTTTTCTCATTCTTCTTTTTTTGTTTGGTTTGCTAAGTGTTCACATTTTCCATCTTTCCTTCTTTTTCTCATTTCTACTTGTGTGTTATCTTCACAGCTTCCATTGTGGTAATTTTTATTTTTTAGTACGGTTAAAAACTGCTGTTGGCACTTTTTATATATCAGTAAGGTTAAAAACTGCTGTTGGTAATTTTTATTGCTCTTAGCCTGTTAGTTTAAGTTTGTTACTGGTCTCTTCTAAGGTCAAAAACTGCTATTGGCAATTTTAATTTTTTAGTAAGGTCTTTTCGTTTTTGATTTCTGTCTACTTTTTATTATTACCCAGGTCACATAGACTAGCATCGTTTGTGTCGTACCACTTTTGGGAAGTCATGGTATATATGTTGTATATAAATGTGTTTTGTGTATACAATATGGTTTTAAACAATTTAGAAGTGATTTTGCAAAACAACTACTCAGCTCTAGGGATCCTATCGCCTTAGTGTGCTTCATATTTTCTAAAACATAGCTAGAGGAATCAGGCTCTTAACGCTGCGCCGCCACCTTGAAAGTAGACACATGGATGCTATGATGAATTTAAGGAGGACACACATGATATTTCTTGAATTGATTAACTTTGTAAAGTAGGAGAAAGGTTTTCTTGATATTGTCGAAGTTCCTTTTTTAAGGAGGGTAGTTAATAACGCTTGATACGGAGAAGTAAATGCAATTGCCAGTGTGTTTTTAAACACTTTCATAGTTCCATTTTCCCTCGACGTTGGTAGATGATCCCATGATACACACATACATACATATGTATATCATGATCTATTTTGATTAAGATTAGGCGATATGGAACTATGGTTGAGGAAACAGTTGAAATTTGCCTCCCATTTATTGTTGAAACGTTCACATTATAACCAATCATTGTATTTCAAGTCGCATAAGTTTTTCACAATCAGGAATCTTAGAGGCCTTTTCAAATGTTTAAAGAAACAATTAATCGATTTTCACTAATTCAATTTGTTATATTTTCCTGAAACTAACGTCCTTGTATCCGTTTATTCTTGATTCAGAGGTTATGGAACTTCTCAACTGGCAAGTTCTTGAAGACGTACACCAGTCACACCAACACAAAATACTGCATCTCATCAGCATTTTCCATCACCAATGGCAAATGCATTGTGAGCGGGTCAGAGGAAAGTTGTGTATATTTGTGGGAACTCCAAACACAAATAATAATGCAGAAACTTGAAGGTCACACTGATACTGTTATAGCCGTTGCGTGTCATCCAACTGAGAATTTGATCGCTTCAGGCGCCCTTAAAAATGATAGAACAGTCGAAATCTGGACTCAGGAGGTTCAGAAACCTGAAGATCATACAAGATGAAATGATGAAACAGTAATTCTCTTGACCTGGGTAAATTTGTATAGAAGGATCTCTTGGGATAAATTCCTATATAATCTTTCCCTAAGTTGTCAACAGTCATATCTATTGAGAGATATGTCTTCCCTTTAGCTTTTAGTATGCAGATTCTACAACCTACTTTACTTCTTTTGGAAATTATTTTTTAGCTTCATTATCAACTTATGTTCACAATTTTAAACCCTTTTTGCTCTATCTTTGATCACCAAGACTGCATAGAGCATCCATAATGCGACCAGCGTGGCAGGCGATTGCAATCTATGTGACCCGGAAGCTGTGAGAGAGGGAGGGGGTGAAATCTGTCCGGGTAGAGGCCGCCAATGCCGAATAAAGTGTTAGTAGTTTTTATTCGACCGGTTTTGATAATAAAATTATGACTAGAATATTAGATCGTCACTTAAAAGTTTGTTAACTGGTTAGGTTGGTATCCTTGAGGAGATAACTTGATGGTAAAATATACTCTTTAATTTAGTTGTTATAGCTTTAAATCTTGTCATGTATAGATTTAATGATTATGTTTTAGGGAAAATAATTGTTTGTTACAAAAAACCAATCACATTGGTTAGGGACAAAAATTTAATTTTTTTTGGGCTTATTATAAGACTAAAGAGGAACTAGCTTTTGAAGGTTTTTTCCTATTAAAGTCCAGATATATCATAATCAAAAGCCCATATTAATACCAAACCAACTTCATTATACAACCAATTTAAAAAAGTCAAAAAAGGAATTCAAAAACATTTTTGATTATAAACACAATTCAATACTATTTTTCCTTGAAGTACTTAAATTTTTTCTAGAAGCCAAATCCAACCACCTCATTGGTTTTTAAAATAAACTATTATTAAACTTTTAATGTCAATGACATAAAGCATGGTCCCTCCCCCTTCTAGAATCCCTTTTAGATAACACTTTAACGTTTTTCAACTATAAATCAAACATTACACTTTGTGACATGATAAAACTTGTGGTTATTTTGCAATAATTGGTTGGTTGTGTGACCACTTGTAACATGAGCAGTTATTGTGGGGTTAAGAGAAACTTTTATCATGAAACAAAAATCGAATCTCATTGTCATCATATATTCAAACTTATGGTTGGTTTTTGAATTGCAAACTTTCACGGTACGTACAAAATATTTATAATATAAATTAATTGTCAAAATCAATATAGAATGTGGGCGTAGAATCTTTATGGACAAAAGATATAATTTTATAATCTCAGTTACTTCTAGATAGCGAAGGTTCCATGGCACACTTGGTCAAAAAGGAATAATGATAATATACTCACTATGAGAGGGTAACTAACATATAAGTTACTTGAGAGTAGATATACCGGTTTCAATTTAGGATGTATTTGCTCGTGCTCGGCTCGTTTTCAAACCGAACCGAGCCGATCAGCTCGTTTACAATTGAGCGGAAAATCGAACGAGCATTTTTCGAGCGTTAAATTTTCGAGCGAACGTCGAGCGAGCGCAAACGAGCGACAAATAATTTATACAACTCAACTATCTTGTGTGTCATACAATTTATACTGTAGCGAATAAGGTTTAATAACTTAAAAATCAGCCATATTTCATTACATAATACTTTTATGAATGATAACACGTTGTGGCTGACGATGAAGCTAGCTAAGTCTGTAGCCGATAAGGCGGAGAGCATATTGTAGATAACGGTGACGGTGAGAGTGAGATGATCGAAAAAATATCTTTTAACAACTTAGGATTTCACTTTTATATTAAGTGTAGAATTATTTATTAGGTTGATTGATCAAATATGCATAAATATAATTATATATTTGTATATAATGGGTCAAATCTACTAGAGCACTACGTATAAACTATATATACATATTAATTCGATGCGAACCGAACCGAGCGGACCTTTGCTCGTGCTTGGCTCGTTTACAAACCGATCCGAGCCGATCGGCTCGTTTACATCCGAGCGAAAATTCGAGCGAGCATTTTTCGAGTAAATTCCGAACGAACGTCGAGAGAGCATCGAGCGGTTAATAAGAGGGAGGAGAGGAATGATATTGAGTGTTTAAAGAAATGAGATTGATAGGTAATTCCATCTCATTGTCCAACACAACACTTTTATTTGTATTTTCTCGTAATGGTTCATTTCATTCTGCCTATAATTGCCGTATATCAGACGCTATCTTTGGATTTAATTAAAATGTATTTTAGAAGCGGTAAACGTGTTGTATTTCTGAAGATTATATTGATTTAGAAAAGTTTAATTCTTTGTAGGACATTAGGACGAAAAAATAAGATAATTTTTGAGGTACAATCATTGCTATAAGTTCGGGAAATGATATATGATAATAATTGGAATATTTTTTGTAAATGCTTTCGGCTTATGTCAAGGTGTGGTGATAAGATTATGGGTTGTGAGATAAAGCCACTCCTCATTTTATCCTTTAATATTGTTTTATGCGATATTAATTGTATGCTGACAAGACGCTAGATAGAGCATCTGATTAATTAGTCTGATCATATTGTGATTCATATGATCAGAGGATTTAACGAATTACTTAGTTTATTTAATCTCATAAAATGTAAAACAATTATATTTAAAATTAAACATTATACTCAAATAAATTTCATTAAAAACATAATAAATAAAAACACATTATAAAAACAAAAAAATAAAATAAAAAACTAATCTAACTAATCTTTCCTTTTCAATTCTTTACAAATACAATTCTTTTCTTTTTCCATCAAAGTTTGTTCGATATTTCGTGAGAGAACTAAAGTCCTGAGTAAAAAAAGTCAATTTCTTCAACCTAGCTTTAGACGTTTTTGTCTTTGCCGCCGTCTCGATACTTGTCGTTATTTTATCGATGTTTGAGGCAAATTCTGAATCGACACTTTGAGTCGGATTTCCCCCGATCCCTTCCAACTAATGACTTGGTCCTTGTGTTGGGGCCCCTAAATCAACTAAGTTTAGGTCGATGCTAATGCGACCATCCAAACCAGTTGAACTCCCGTACGCAGCAGACGAACTAGTATTCATTCGTGGTTGCGCTTCCTCTGCATCTGGCATGACTAATTTGAGCAATTTCGAGCACCCCTTAAGTATTTTCCACAAATAATCTTCGCCAAAAACTTTATTCATGTCATATTTTCTCAAAACTCTTGTTTCCACTTTTCATGAGTGAATTCGTAAACTTGTTGGTTATCACAACCACTTCGGCGACTACCAATAATTTCGGCCCAACGACATGAAATCATATTTTCTAAAAACTCTTTTTTCCACTATTAGTTTCGGACATGAAATCATGTCGGTGGTGCGATCCCTACTACCAACTTGCGCTTAGAAAGACTCTTTAATTTTCACCCACAACACCTTTGATTTTTGATAGTCGGCTATATAAAGTAATGAATAAAATTGTTAAAATAAATAAAGTTACACTATTTTTTTTGTAAAAAAGAAATTAATATAATACCGGCTTTGTGATCTTCGGATACATTAATCCAAGTAGGACACAAAGCGATTTTCTCCTTTTCTGACCAAGGAGTATTTTTTCGTTTACAAGGCTCTGTCTCTTACGATTGACTTGAACCTCTCGCTCCTCTAGTGTCAAGTCCTCATCTCGATCAATTCCACATATTGTTGCACTTGATAATTAAATTAAGACGGATGTGTGTGTGTGATATCAACGGATATTAAACAAACTCAATCAAATATTATTAATCAAACGATTACAATACCAAAGAAGTTTACATCGTTTAAGCTCGATCTACCCGAGGTGAGCTCTCCTCAGGTGGCCTATCACACAACTCTCTGTGCTCTCTCACCCTTAGAGCAACTTTTGAAATGAACACGTATAATGAAATACAAAGGAAAACATCTATTTATACTATCCAAATGTTCTCGCGTGACAACTCCAAGCTTTCGCGCAATAAGATTTTATCCATCATCTTGGAGCTCTCGCATCCTTATATTTCTCGCATGATTTGAGTTTTTGCTTTTCACTTGATATTGTAATCCATTAAGGCTAGGTTCTTACAATTTCCACCTATGGATTATGATATCAAGCTATGTTTGACTTCAGTCACTCATCTTCAAGAATTATCCGATATCCGGGCATCTTTCACTTCAGTCTTCCCCCTTAGCTTTAACCTCCTCTTGTATAGCTTCATAAGGGATATCACGTCTGAATCAAGATTAAACTGTTCGATCTTGATCGCTTACAACTTAAGATGTAATTAGACATATGATAGAGAGATCCAACTTCCATTTTGGATTCCCGAAGGACCCGATTCTTCAATCTGATGACAAGATTCTATGACAACAAACTAGATCATCTAAATTATTCTTCCCCTTAAGTAATATGTAATAAGCCCATAATTTTAGAGCAAGAATACCAAACAATCTTGATTGTTAACTTAACCAACCCATTCGATCATTGTCCCCATAAAAAAGATAAGATAAGCCCACATTGTCAAGTTTCAATTCACAAACGATCGGAATCAAATGTTATAGATATATAATCTTAAACTTGATCAAACATCATAAAAACCCCTTGTTTAAGTACCAAACTTTAAATCATCTTGCATCTTCCGGTTACAGTATATGGATAATGAAGTTTTAACATGGTGAAGTTTTGGCATGAGAATTTTTTTCAAATGATGATTACTGCTGTGAAGATTTTGCATTGAAAAGTTTTCTCATGAAAAGTTTTCTTGAAAAAGTTTTCTCATAAAAAGTTTTCTCATAAAAAGTTTTCTCATGAAAAAGTTCTTACATGGAAAGTTCTCACATGGAAACTTCTCACATAAAAAGTTCTCGCATGAAAGTTCTCGCATGAAAGTCCTCGCATGAAAGTTCTCGCATGAAAGTTTTCGCATGGAACAATTTTCTCATGAAACTTTTTCTCATGAAAAAGTTCTCGCAAAATACGGTTATTTTTGTAAAGTTCTCGCACGATGCAATTACTTCAGCAAAAACTTCAACCAAAATCGACTATTATGATTTTGAATCACTACTACGGTCTCAAATCTTCATTTTCCACCAAAAGTCGAAGATACGGAGCGTAATAATGTAAGAAAATCGATTTCATGTTTGTTCACCCTCGGTTTCACCTTCTTCTCCTTCGAAACCAGTCCAAAATCAATCTAAACATTTAGATCTTCAACCTTCATGTTTAACGTCTTAAACTGACGAGCACAGAATTAAAATTCGTGTATCAAGAGCAACACCTTGCTCTGATACCAACTATAAAAGTCCTCATCTCGATCGATTCCACATATTGTTGCACTTGATAATCAAATTAAGACGAATGTATGTGTGTGTGTGATATCAACGAACATTAAACAAACTCAATTAAATATTATTAATCAAATGATTACAATACCAAAGGAGTTTATATCGTTTAAGCTCGATCCACCCGAGGTGAGCTCCTCTCGGTGGCCTATCACACAACTCTCTGTGTTCTCTCACCCTCAGAGCAACTTTAAAAATGAACACACATAATGAAATACAAAGAAAAAAATATCTACTTATACTATCCAAGTGTTCTCGCGCGAGAACTTTAAGTTCTCGCGCGGCAACTTCAAGCTTTCACGGGATAAGATTTCATCCATTATTTTGGAGTTCTCGCATCCTTGTATTTCTCGCATGATTTGAGTTTTTTGCTTTTCACTTGATATTATAATCCATTAAGGCTAGGTCCTTACATCTCGTAGTCTTGTCATGAGAGCATCTCTTTACTTGAACATTAGAAACAACTTTAGCCGGCGGTTCGCTTTGAGTCGGTTGTGTCTTCAGAATGACTTCTTTAGGATAACCAATTTGACTAAACACAAATTTTATAAAAGCCTCATCGTCCATGAGATGCAAACTTTGGTCGAATGAATCATCCCAATGCACGACATTTTCTAGTGGAAAGAGTTTTAAAAAATTCAAGAGAGAAAGGAGAGACAATAGATAGAAACGTGATGATTTTCTTATAAAGTGTGGGGGTAGTATTTATAGGGTGAAATGAAATTTTTTTAAAAAATATTTTTTAATTAATAGAGCCCTAGTCCCGCCTTCTTTTCATTACAATTAGTTTCAAGTCCCTATTGTAATGAAAAGGAGGGATCTAGGTTGGACGAAAGGTTTTGCTCACCTTAGTTAGGTTCCCTCCTAAGGGTGGTCTCATGTTAAAAACTAATGGGGGCAACTGATGTACGAGCCTCCATTCGCAGACATGTTATCCTAATGCCCAAGGTTCCGTACTTGAGTAATGAAAATGATCGGATTGCCAGTGACCCGTCAGTGATCCAATTAGCCGTTCAAAAAAAATTACTTACAACACAACAACTATAAAAAATATTTTTCTTGAACAAAGTATCGAAATATTATACTTAAATTAAATATAAAGCATATATAATTTTACAAAAAGACTATACTATATAGTAAAAGAGGAAAGTTTAAATAAAAATACCATTAAAACTAAAAAATATAAAAAGTAATCTCAATCATAAATATAATCAAATTGTAGGAAAAAGTTTATTAGATGAGTATTTTAGCAATAGCCACTTTTATTGACTTTTTACAACTTTACTCATCTTTTTACATTTATAACTTCTATATTCGACTTTTTTTATAAAATATACACTATAAAAACGAGCACTATTTTATTTTTAAAACGAGTATTGTATTGTTATAGAAAAAGATAATAAATTTCTTTTATATTTTTAAGCTTATATCTCGTCATATTGTGTTTTTACTGTAGTTTATTGTATCTTTAGTGTGGTTTTATGTCTTTTTGTTAGTTATTATGTTTTTTAAACAATATTATGTTTTTGTAAAATGACAAATTAAAAAAATAACGGTGTAGTAACATTATTATGCATCTCTAATATGTAAAATACGATAATAAATTAGGAACTAATAAATCAAATATATTAAAAACAATGTCAGAATAACACAATGTCTCATTGTGTTTTTTGATCGTTATTGTGTTATATTAAATACTATGAGTTCTGAAAAACACATTGGTGAAATAACATAATTGTATACTTATAATTGTAAAAACAATGATAGAAAACAAGTTTATTTAATCTATAAAAAATAATAACAAAAATAAAACATTGTGTTATCTTTAACAATATGATTTTAAAAAAATACTCTAGTGAAAGTATATTATTGTATATTTCTAATTGTAAAACATAATGTTAGATAATATGTTTATATAATCTATAGAAATAATGATAAAAATAACACAAAATGATAAAAATATAAAAAACAATGATTAATACATATAAAAAATGATGTAAAATATATGACACAATGAACTGATATTTGATACAACAAACGTATAAGACACAATTAATTAACGTATAAGACACAATTAACTAACGTATAAGACAAAATTAACTAACGTATTTGACACAATGATCATAATGCCTTGCATTTAATATAATAGAAGGACACGTGTCAATTACAATATATTTCTAATGTTTTTTAAAGTAGATACCCTTTTTTATTATAACCCTACACTTAAAACTAAATGCAACCATTAGTGGTTATTTTGAAAACTCTTATATGTATACATATATAACTTATTGCAAAATACATTTCCCAATCTATAGTTATTATTCAAGAATTTCTTAAATACTATAATTAGTACTTGTTGATGATTAAGTCACACTTGATACACTACCATGTAAAAAGTTTGAAGATTTTACAACTTGAAATTTCACCGCTATGTAAGTCTATTTACATAACTCTGCCATTCATCAACAATCGAAATTTTATCAAGGAAAGATACAAAACTATACATGGTAAAACTATATGCATTACTACAAAAACAACCATTTGAAGACTTAAATACGATTGCATGCCAAAGGCATTATAGCCCAACAGCATCTTGGTGGTGGGATAAAACTTAGGGCCTATTAGGTCATGGGTTCGAATCTTATAAAGGGAGGGTTTTCTCATAATTATGAGTTTCCTCCTGAATTGGTGACTTGGTGGTGGAATATGATCGCGTGGTAACACTGATGACACGATAATACTCCAGTGATCCGTAAGTGATTCCAATTTATTCGTTCAAAAAAAATACGATTGCATAAGTCTTAATTGACTATCATTGATAATGACTATCCCTAATTGAAATCATCAAACCTAATTGACCATTCATGACATTAATAACTCTATTGACCATCATTTTCCCCAATTATCCATCGTTGACCCTAATTGAATATTAATGAACCCCGTTGACCATAATTGAATAATAATATTGACCATAATTGAACATCAAACTTCAAAGACCCTAATTGACTAATATTTCACTACTTCGTCTTAATTAGCCGTATTGATTAAGATTGAACTATTATCATTAGTTATTGCTACCTCATTTGACCCTATGTAATGAATAGTAACGTAAGAACAATTTAGACACTTGTTAACCCTAACTGTCTCAAGTCGATTATCATTGATCAATATTGACCCTAATTTATCATTATTGGTTGATATTGACCATAATTTACCAATATGAAAGTTATACTAAATATTAGCACCAGTTTTACAACCATTCGTACTATACATTTTAGATTGATTTTCGACTTATCTTACTTTCTTTGAAACAAATATCGCGACCTATATTCCTTTCATTTTTTATTTTATTTTTGCAATCAGTTTTGCGATCACATTTTATCTTTTTGAATAGAAATATTATGATCAGTGTTGTGTTTTTATTTTATCATTTTATGATCGTGTTTTACCTTGTTAAAAATAATATTGTTATTTATCCGTTTGCTAAGATTTTGATTCCGCTTTTTATTTTTCTAACCAATTTTGCGACTAGTCGTGCAACAAAATTTAGTTTCTTATATTTTAGGGTAAGTTACGGAAAATGACATCTATCTTTGTAACCAATTTTATTTTTCAATCTTTATTTTATTAATTACACTAAACAATATTTATGTATATGTTTTTTTTTATCTTTTGTCTTTTCATCTAATTGTTGTTAGTTTTCAGTTAACTTAGTTATGTAAGGCTCCATTCCCGGGACACTTACAGCTGGTCAATCATCGCACATAAAACATATAATTACATTCATATTTCATAAAACATCGCAACGGAACATTAAAATAACATTTCATTTATATGTAAATGCTTTTGCAAGTTAATACAATATTCATTACAAAACGTCGTTTGTTCGCATTACAATGCAAAAACATTAATTAAAAGAATGCCATACAAAAGAGCCGAGTAGCCGCCCGTGCCATCCCCAGCAACGTTACCTGCCAACTGGAAACACATAAAAGTCAGCGTTGCTGAGTGAGTTCTAGTTTTATAATAAAACATACTTTACTTTCGTTTAAAAACCATTCTTTACTTTTGCATGTGATCACACATTATATGTACACATAGATAATATCATTATTATCTACATCATTCGTTCATACACTTTCATTCGTTCATACTTCCTTACTTCCATTCATACGTTCTTCATTACTTCTTTTCATTCCATCAAAACCATGAACTTTACCTAACCGTCATGCATAAAGCGGGTACTGGGCCGAAGTCTATCATAGACCTTCCGTCATGGCGCACAGCAACCTAGCCATAGTACCTAAGGGTAAATTCAGGCGTACCATTGTCATGTGCTATACCCACTGTCATGCATAAAGCGGATACTGGGCCGAAGTCTATCATAGACCTTCCGTCATGGCGCACAGCAGCCTGGCCACAGTACCTAGGGTAAGCGACAAAGGTTCTATACAAATGGTCAATCACAAAGAAAGACCCCGATGTGCATCCTTCTTGGGTAGCTAACCCACATACCGTTGGACTAACACCCTTTATTGGGCGTGTTCCCACTTACAAGGCTTGCAAGACTTACTTTACCTTCCTTTGTTCGTTAATGTATGCATTCATTCATCATGTTTCTCTTTTCATTATCTTCCACTTTACGTTACATAATACTTTCGTTTCATTCATTAACATTCAACGTAAAGCCAGGGGAAAATAATCATACATATTAAGGAACATCAACATAAGCATACAAACATCGCCATACACGACACTATCATACATACATAACATACATCATACATACCATCATGTATACTATCATGCATAAACATCAATCTTACATCATCATCATGACCGTCATAACGTCTATGACCTCGAAAGTCAACCTACACGAACCCCGGGAAACTCCAAAGTTAAAGCTTACCTCTACACATCCGAAAGTTAGAAGGTTGAACTATGCTCTCTTGGGCACACGAGCCCTATTTGGGCGTATGGACACCTTTCAGTCGCATGACCTCCCAGGCGACTGAATACTTAGGCGAATGGACATCAGGCGAATGGACCCTATGCGGATGGACATATGCGGATGAATGCTATGGGCGAATGAACACTATACGAATGAGCACTCAGGCGTATGGACCTTAGTCGTATGACTCCCATGCGAATGAACTTCAGTCGCACGACTCACATGCGAATGACCCTCAGTCGCACGACTCACATGCGAATGACCCTCAGTCGCACGACTCTCATGCGAATGACCCTCAGTCGCAGGACTCACATGCGAATGACCCTCAGTCGCACGACTCATATGCGAATGACCCTCAGTCGTACGACTCACATGCGAATGACTCTTAGTCACGTTATTTTCAATCGCATGACCTCCAGTCGCATGCCATTCGGTCGCATAGCCCTAACTGATGCAGAATGCAGTGCTGCCCCGAACCCAATCTGCCATTTTCGGCCTCCAAGCCCTCCCAAACCTGTTCTAAGCTCAAATCAACCATCCTAAACCTTGGAAACACATACCAACACACCATACAAGCACACGCAAGCTCGAAATCAAAACCCAATCGTATCACACACAACACATACACACGGGTCAACACACACACTTCAAAAACGGGTTTCACTATGTGTTCCAGCCCTAAATCAATTGAAAACAAGTAAAAGAGGGGTCTTAGAACTCACACAAACAACATCGTTGGGTAGAGCTTCAATCTAACCCACTTGACTTCGACACTTGCACTTTGATTCGTAAGAAAACCCGGAGTTTTTGGCTCTTTTCTCCTCTCTTCTCTCTTTGGCTGATTTTCACAAGTGTGGGGGAGGGTGTGGGGTGTCCTCCCCTCTTAATCCCCCACTCTTCCAAACTTTCTCCCGTTTTAGAAAGTGTGGTCCCTCGACTTTAGGTTTTATTTCTTTTCTTTCTTCTTCTTCTTCTTCTTCTTCTTCTTCTTCTTCTCTTCTTCTTCTTCTTTCTTTGGCTTTGAAAGAAAATAACCGGGTGTTACAAGTCCACCCGCCTTATATAGGTTTCATCCCCGAAACCTGTTATTTCTCGAACAAGCGTGGGTATTGCTGTCTCATCTCTTCTTCGGTCTCCCACGTAGACTCGGATCCCTTTCTGTGCTTCCACTGTACGCGCACAAGTGAGCCACTTTATTCCTTAACCTCCTCTCCTTGCGGTCAATGATTGCCACTGGTTGCTCCACATAATTGAGTCGTTCATCTACCTCGATATCCTCCAGTGGAACAATAATATCCTCGTCTGCTAAACACTTCATCAGTTGAGATACATGGAATATCGGATGAATTTCACTTAACTCTTCTGGTAGCTCCAAACTATAGGCCACCTCTCCTACTCGAGCAATGATTCGGAAAGGCCCTATGTATCTTGGGCTCAACTTGCCCGCTTTCTGAACCGAATGATGCCCTTCCAAGGTGAGACTTTCAACATGACTCTATCACCCACCTGGAACTCAATCGGTCTACATCGTTTATCAGCATACGACTTCTATCTATCTTTGGCTGCCTTCATGAAGGCTTTAATTCTTTCCAGTTTCTCAATCGTAGCCTCGACTACTTCGACGCTCCCTAACTCTTTATAGTCGATATCACCCCAACACACTGGTGTTCTGCATCTCCTACCGTATAGCATCTCATAAGGAGGCATACCAATACTGGCATGATAACTGTTGTTATATGAGAACTCCGCTAACGGTAAGTGGTCATCCGAACTTCCTCCAATCTCAATAACACATGCCCGAAGCATATCCTCCAACGTCTGAATGGTCCATTCTGACCGACCATCAGTCAGGGGATGATAAGCCATGCTAATGTGTAACCTCGTCCCCATCGCATTGTGGAATTTCTTCTAAAATTTGGATGTGAACCGGGTGTCACGATCAGACACAATAGACACCGACACACCATGACGAGTCACAATCTCCTTAATGAAAAGATCTGCCAACCTCTCAGATGAATATGTCTCGCGGATCGGTAGAAAGTGAGCACTCTTCGTCAGACGATCAATAATCACCCATATAGCATCATACCCTTTCAGGGTACGCGGTAGCTTCGTAATGAAATCCATGATGATGTGCTCCCACTTCCATTTCGGTATATCTAACGGTTGGATCTTTCCATACGGCTTTTGATGCTCGGCCTTCACTTGTAAACAAGTAAGGCATTTACTCACATACTCCATCACATCACGCTTCATACCTAGCCACTAATAATCTCTCTTCATGTCTTGATACATCTTTGTAGCACCGGGGTGAATAGAGTATCGAGTCTTATGAGCTTCATCCATAATCTTCACGCATAGATCCCCAGAACGAGGAATCCACATTCGTCCAAATCGGGTTCTAACACCAAGTGTGTTTTCACCCAATTCCGAAACCAGACCTCTCATTCTTTCAGAGTTAAGATGATCTTCTTTCAATGCCCCATCTTGAAACTCCTTAACTTGCTTCATCACATCAGAGGTTATGATCAACTGGTACACTCTCACCCGAATCGGTTCAGGTCTCTCTTTCCGCCTAAGGGCGTCCGCTACCATGTTGGCTTTGCCCGGATGGTAATGGATCTCGCAATCATAGTCCTTTATAAGCTCCAACCATCGTCTCTGTCTCATGTTCAGGTCATTCTACTCAAAGAAGTACTTCAAGCTTTTGTGGTCAGTGAATATGGTACACTTCGTCCCATAGAGGTAGTGCTTCCAAATCTTTAACGCAAAGACCACTGCTGCTAGCTCCAAATCATGAGTAGGGTAGTTAACCTCATGAACCTTCAACTGTCGGGATGCATAGGCTATAACCCTTCCTCTTTGCATTAACACATACCTTAACCCCGAGTAGGAAGCATGAGAATAAACCACCAGATCTTCACTTCCATCAGGTAATGACAAAACAGGAGCTTGAGTCAGCCTCGCCTTTAACTCCTCAAACGCCTTCTCTTGAGATGGACCCCATACAAACTTTACATCCTTACGGGTCAACTTGGCTAGTGGAGAAGCGATCTTAGAGAAGTCTTGAAGGAATCTTTTGTAATAGCCCGCCAAACCCAAGAAACTACGAATCTCGGATGGCGTCTTTGGTGACTTCCATTGCATCACCGCCTCCACCTTCGCCGGGTCCACCATAATCCCTTAGGGATTCACCACGTGACCCAAAAACTGAACTTCGTGTAGCCAGAAGGCGCACTTGAAGAACTTGGCATACAACTTCTCCCTTCTCAACGTCTCCAACACCTCTCGAATATGACCGGCATGTTCTACCTCGCCCTTCGAATAAATCAGGATATCATCGATAAACACAATCACTGATTTATCCAACATTAGCCGACGCACTCAATTCATCAAATCCATAAAGGCAGCTGGCGCATTGGTTAAGCCAAATGACATAACGAGAAACTCGTAGTGACCATAGCGCGTGCGAAAAGCTGTTTTAGGGATATCCTGCTCTTTCACCTTTAACTGATGGTAACCCGATCGAAGGTCTATCCTTGAAAACCAACTGGCACCTTGGAGCTGATCAAACAAATCATCAATTCTCGGTAACGGGTACCGATTCTTCACCGTCAACTTGTTCAGCTCACGGTAGTCTATGCACATCCTCATGCTACCGTCCTTCTTCTTTACGAATAAGACCGGGGCACCCCAAGGAGAGATACTCGATCGAATGAACCCCTTATCAAGGAGCTCTTTCAATTGCTCCATCAACTCTTTCATCTCAGTCGGAGTGAACCGATACGGTGCCTTGGCAACAAGTTGAGCACCTGGTGTCAAATCAATCTGAAACTCGATCTCTCGGTCAGGTGGTACTCCTAGTAAGTCTTCAGGAAATACATCTGGAAAGGCACGCACAACCGGTACATCGGACAGTTATGGTGTTGGTCTATCCACGTCCTTTACATAAGCCAGATAAGCGTTACATCCGCGCCTCATGCACTTTCCCGCCACTGCCATTGAAATCACCTTCGGAATCGTAGTAACCCGATCACCATAAACCATCATCGAACTACCATCGGGAGCTGTCAAAAAAATCATCTTCTTGCGACACACAATGTTCGCCTCGAAGTCCACTAACCAATCCATCCCAAGAAGTAAATCGAAACCACCTAAGGTTATCACAAATGGTCTAACCGGAATTTTGTGACCTTCTAATTCCACATCACAACCCTCTATCATCTCAGAAATCATGGTAGACTCTCCTATGGTAGTTTCTACATCAAAGGGCGTACCGACACGTCAACTACTAACAGGCAGCTTAAGACAGAAAGCAGTAGAAATAAAACTTTTACTAGCACCAGAATCGAATAACATAGAAGCTAAAGTTTGGTTCACTAGAAACGTACCTGAGACCACATCAGGGTCCGTCCTAGCCTCCTCCTGCATCATCGTGAACGCTCTGGCGCTCGCCTTCGGTCTTTCACCCCCGAACCCTTAGCCCTCGTCTTCTTACAGTCTCTACTCATGTGGCCTTCCGCGTCACAATTAAAACATCTGCCCGCACGACAGTCCTTTGCTATGTGTCCCATCCTCCTACACTTGTAGCACAAGTTCGATCCCAACCTACATTCTCCAATATGCTCCTTTCCCCATTTGCCACACTTCTTCGATCCTGCACCAGATGTGACCACACGGCGGTCATCTACCCATGCCTTCTTGTTACCCACCGGGGCACCACCCCGACCAAACCTTTTCCCATTCCAGTTCCGGTCGTTACCACCTTTGTTGCTACCTTCAGCCACCACCATAGTTCTCTCATCATACAATCTCCTTGTCAAATCTACCGCCGACCTAAACGTGCTCGGCCGGGCGGCGATCATGTGCCTTCGGATATCCGTTGGCAATCTCTGAATATACCTTTTGATCTTTCGTGATAGAGGTGTCACCTGATCCGTCACCAGCCGTGCCATTTCATTGAACTTGGTGGTGTATTGCTGATGCGTCATTGTTCCCGCCTCCAGTTGCAGGAATTCCCTTTCCACCTTGTCCATCTCCCAGTGAGGACAGAACTCCTCAATTACCAGCTTCTTCAACTCAGACCACCTCATTCTCCCAATTGCCCGACTACCCTCGGCTTGGACGATATTGTCCCAACAACATAAAGCCGAGTCCATAAACGAGTGGGCAACAAACTTCACCTTCTGGTATTCTCGGCACTCGTTGATATTTAGAACAACTTCCATTTCCCTCACCCATCAGTGAGCAGCAGCAGCATTGCCATTACCATCAAAGGTAGGGGGCTTACACCTTTGAAATGCCCCGTAGTTACAACCTCATGCCAGCTCCTGCACAGGCTCTTCCTCCTCCTCCTCATCATCGGAGGGAATCGTCTTAGTCTCCGGTTGCTCCCGTCCTCCCGAGGACCGGTTCCCCTCCCTTCTTTCTCCTTCCCTTACAGCCTTAATTACTTCAGTCACCACAGAAGGTAAGATTGTCTGCATGACCTGATGAACTTCTTCCACAACAGCCTCCTTTACCGAGGCTCTCAAATTGGCACTCTCATATCCACCCTTCGGATGAGGGGTCTCGGGTCCTTCATGAACCACCTTTTCAACTCTAGGCCTGCCTCTTTTGGGTCGTGGTGCAGCACCAAGTCCACTCCGTGAAGCTTTAGATGATCTACCACCGGCCATCCTCTAACACACACTGAAAGATTCAAACACCAACACGGTCATTCAAAAGAATAGCTCAGTTTATGTCAAGTATAGTAAGTCCCTAATTACAGAGGCCAGTTGTGATTAGCCACTTACTTTACTCTTCATATCCCGAGCATTACATGTCCTGACTACATTAGTATCTAAATCTACAAGTAGCACATAAACCACATAACATGCGCACGTAATACCGATTAACATTAAGAAAATACCTGATGGCACGCAGCTACTTAACTTCGCATCCCTTCCCTTTTCGTCCCATTTTCAGTTTAAGTTTAGGTTTATTTTAAAAATTTACCCGTTTCACTTAAACTTTAGCTCTGATACCAACTTGTAATGCCCCGTTCCCGGGACACTTACAGCTGGTCAATCATCGCACATAAAACATATAATTACATTAATATTTCATAAAACATCACAGCGGAACATTAAAATAACCTTTCATTTATATGTAAATGCTTTTGCAAGTTAATACAATATTCATTACAAAACGTCATTTATTCGCATTACAATGCAAAAACATTAATCAAAAGAATGCCATCCAAAAGAGCCGAGTAGCCGCCTGTGCCATCCCCAGCAACGTTACCTGCCAACTGGAAACACATAAAAGTCAGCGTTGCTGAGTGAGTTCTAGTTTTATAATAAAACATACTTTACTTTCGTTTAAAAACCATTCTTTACTTTTGCATGTGATCACACATCATACGTACACATGGATAATATCATTATTATCTTCGTCATTCATTCATAAACTTTCATTCGTTCATACTTCTTTACTTCCATTCATACGTTCTTCATTACTTTTTTTCATTCTATCAAAACCATGAACTTTACCCCACCATCATGCATAAAGCGGGTACAGGGCCGAAGTCTATCATAGACCTTCCGTCATGGCGCACAACAGCCTGGCCACAGTACCTAAGGGTAAATTCAAGTGTACCATTGTCATATACTATACCCATCGTCATGCATAAAGCGGATACTGGGCCAAAGTCTATCATAGACCTTCCGTCATGGCGCACAGCAGCCTGGGCACAGTACCTAGGGTAAGCGACAAAGGTTCTATACAAATGGTCAATCATAAAGAAAGACCTCGATATGCATCCTTCTGGGGTAGCTAACCCACACACCGTTGGACTAACACCCTTCATTGGGCGTGTTCGCACTTACAAGGCTTGCAAGACTTACTTTACCTTCCTTTGTTCGTTAATGTATGCATTCATTCATCATGTTCCTCTTTTCATTATCTTCCACTTACGTTACATAATACTTTCGTTTCATTCATTAACATTCAACGTAAAGCTAGGGGGAAAATAATCATACATATTAAGGAACATCAACATAAGCATACAAACATCGCCATACACGGCACCATCATACATACATAACATACATCATACATATCATCATGCATAAACATCAATCATACATCATCATCATGACCATCATAACGTCTATGACCTCGAAAGTCAACCTACACGAACCCCAGGAACCTCCAAAGTTAAAGCTTACCTCTACACATCTCCCCGAAAGTCAGAAGGTTGAACTATGTTCTCTTGGGCACACGAGCCCTATTTGGGCATATGGACACCCTTCAGTCGCATGACCTCCCAGGCAACTGAATACTTAGGCGAATGGACATCAGGCGAATGGACCCTATGCGGATGGACCTATGCGGATGAATGCTATGGGCGAATGAACACTACACGAATGAGCACTCAGGCGTATGGACCTTAGTCGTATGACTCCCATGCGAATGAAATTCAGTCGCACGACTCACATGTGAATGACTCTCAGTCGCACGACTCACATGCGAATGACACTCAGTCGCACGACTCACATGCGAATGATCCTCAGTCGCAGGACTCACATACGAATGACCCTCAGTCGCACGACTCATATACGAATGACCATCAGTCGCACGAATCACATGCGAATGACTCTCAGTCGCGTTACTTTCGGTCGTGTGATCTCCAGTCGCATGCCATTCGGTCGCATAGCCCTAACTGATGCAGAGTGCAGTTCTTCCTCGAACCCAATCTGCCATTTTCGGCCTCCAAGCCCTCCCAAACCTGTTCTAAGCTCAAATCAACTATCCTAAACCTTGAAAACACATACCACCACAACATACAAGCACATGCAAGCTTGAAATCAAAACCCGATCGTATCACACACAACACATACACACGGGTCAACACACACACACTTTTCAAAAATGGGTTTCACTATGTGTTCCAGCCCCAAATCAGTTGAAAACAAGTAAAAGAGGGGTGCTACCATAGCAAGGATAGCCTAGCCGGTAGAGAGAGAGAGATAAAATGGATCGGGGTGACATAACCGGGATTCACTTCTATATTAGGTAGCCTCCTCACTAAATACAAGTAAGAGCTAGCTTGCATTGAAAACGAGTGGCCCTCCAAAGGAATAGAATCATTTTCAGCTCCTTACTTACCTACCCTTCATGAATTAAATAAAAGAGTCCAAATTCCAATGATTACACAGCAGGTTGGGTTAGCATAACGCTTCTCACCTGACTTCATAATCACAGCTAAGCTGCCTACTGTGAGGATCTAGCCGTTGCTTCATGCTCACCTTCCTTCATAAGAATAGGCTAGGAAGGCAAGTCCATCGCGGGCACTACCCGACTTATTTCGGTATTGCATATAAGTACAAGTTTAGATGTGGCCATCTAGACAAGTGAAACGGTCCCGAATGCTCAAGCTCAATATCATATGGGTTGTGTTCTACCAACGAGCAGCCAGGAGCCTAAAGTGGCCAAAGTGAAAAAGAAGAAAATGGTAGAGAAATTTGTCCAATGGAAATAGAATAGGTGCCAGTATCCATAGGCTTGTAGGTATGAGTTCTGAAATAACTGCTACTACTGTTATACTCCCACACTATAAGAGACGACTCATCTTCTATCTAAGACCTCCTCAATGAGAGGATGCCTGAATGCTGTTGTTTTCTCTGGTCTAGTTGCGGTCCGCTCTTTTTGGTACAGCAGCTTCACTACGAGGGTTAGGATCAAGGGCAGGTCCTCAACGCATAGCAATGAGTGACTTCGTTCGAGCTGCTCTGCTCCTTGGCAGTCAGTCTATTACCCACCCCTCTAGTGATGGAGGGGATTCACGCCGGATGGAACAAGGCGCTTCGAACCATACTGTTGCTGGAATGAAAGGAAGCCCCAGAACAGAATTGTGCTGTTTGCTGGGGAATAGAGAGGGGAAATATAGCATGTCACAAGTACGAGGTGAGGTTTGGAACTCTACTGCAAGAGGGACGCCTCGCGAGCTGGGTTTTTAGAGATGAGGCCTTTTGGCGAAGCCAAGTCAATTTCGCGAAGATGGCTCAGTCTCAGTAGATCCCTCACTCCTCACCGCCTTACGGAAAGAGAGCCCTAAGGGAGAGAGTTTCGGTACTTTAGGCATATCTATCAATGGGCAAAGACAGGAGAGCCTTCTATCTCTTCCAGTCTTATAAAGGAAAGAAAGCAGGATGAACATGCTTGAGTGTCGATAGGTGACTTTATGGTAGGCGCCTATCTCTTATTATACTATAGCAATGGGAGAAGTCGGGATTAGCACCCTAAATGAAGGGCTATCTATAAAAAAAGAGCATTTTGCCTAGATAGAACTTTTTCAATTCATGATCTGCTTTACGAACTCACACAAACAACACCATCGGGTAGAGCTTCAATCTAACCCACTTGACTTCGACTCTTGCACCTTGATTCGCAAGAAGACCCGGAGTTTTTGGCTCTTTTCTCCTCTCTTCTCTCTTTGGCTGATTTTCACAAGTGTGGGCTGCCCTCCCTTCTTAATCCTCCACTCTTCCAAACTTTCTCCTGTTTTGGCAAGTGTGGTCCCTCGACTTTGGGATTTATTTTTTTTCTTTCTTCTTCTTTCTTTGGCTTTAAAAGAAAATAACCGGGTGTTACAAGTTATCACATCAGGGAAGATGTGTAAAAAATAAAAAAACCGCTAGTTGGGATATACAATCTAAAATCGATCAACGTATTAGGAAAATACGATCAATAAAACCTTAAGATCGACTAGTAGAACCACAAACAAATTTTATATATCCTTACCAATAAAACCTTAAGACCGACATATTAGGGTTCCATTTAAGCATGTCGTGACAACAATTTGGGATATGACAAGAAATGATCAATAAGTTTGACAACAAAAAATTTAGATACTACATGTTTATTGATTGAAGATATAAAAGAATGTTTATAGGTTCAAGATTTACCCCCATCAATGGTAAGTCTAGGAGGCCTAAGTCCCAATAACAATCACTACACCAACTCATTACAAAGCAATTAATAGGAAGTTGGGGTGGGGCAAACCCTCGCTTTAATGGGGCACGACACGTGTTCTCCCCATTCATGAAAAAAATACTTTGGTTCCTTTTAAAAAGTTGGGCACATGGGTGAGTTGAGGCTGGGCATGGGGGTGTGCCTCCCAAGGGATAACAAGTGCTTGGCTTTTACAGTCCGATGTTTATTCAATTTTCTTCTTGTTTTAGCTCTTTTGGTTTATCTTGATATCTTTTAAATCTGAAAACACAAATAAAGATAATTGAGTATCAAATCATCATTTTTTGTACGGATTTCAGGGGATAATTGATGTGGAAATGGTGTGATTTATATGTTTAATTTGAGCACATCATGCTTCCCGGATAACCATGTGACTTACTTTAATGATCCAAACTAACGATCTTTAGACTAAAGGACCAAATATGAAACAAAGCATTGACATAAAGGTTGATTAGTGTAATTAATAATTATAAAGGTTGGAAACCATAATTAGTTATATAGATTAAGGTCCATTTCTATAAAATACTCTTTATTCTATCCTTTTGAAAATAAAAATTAGAGTAAATTACAAGGATGGTCCCTGAGATGTGTCCAAATTGCGGTTTTAATCTCCAGGTTTTAAAAACTATAATGTTAGTCCCAAAGTATGTGTAAAAATAACAGGTTTGTTCCCTAAGTTTGATGAGGGTTAACTTTTCTGTTAAATATTTTTTAAAATAACCAAATTACCCCTAACCTAAAAAAATAAAAACTTAAATTTTTTGATACACACATGATATTAAATATGTATGGACATACATTAATGGACCCATCACATTTCAACCCCCCCTCTAGATCTCAAAAGTTAAAGCCCACCACGAAACCACCATACCTACTTGCGACCACTACTCAGGCGACCCCTCTCAACCCACAATCATCACCACCATCGAATAGATCCACCTCCACCACACCAACACCATAACATATCGATCTCCGTTCTATCTCTACCCATCTTCCTCGATCTTATCCTCCTAAACACTATCAGCATCATATGCGTTCCATCTCTTCCCGGACGACCACCATTACCTATCATTACTTACATCCTAAGCTACCATCACCATCTCCCTGACCGACCACCATCTCTATCTTCGATCGCAAGAAAACTTGGTTGAATAGACAGCTAAATATGCAATGAAAAAACGATGAGGATGAGTAGTAGTGGTGGCTAACGGTGATGATGCCTTTAGGAAATGGTGGCGGCTAGGTGTGGTGAAGATGGCGTGTTATGTGAGAGGGGGTGGGTGTGATTAGGGTTTGGAGAATATGATGGTTTGGCATTAGGTGTAGTGGAGAAGCTATAACGGTAGCTAGCGGAAAATCCGGTCGGCTCAGGCGAGGCTGTTGCTGGTGATCGAAAATGGTGAGGTGGTGGCTAGATCTAGAGTTTGGAGAGAGGTAGGGAAGGAGGGGGAGATAGAGAGCACGAGCACGAGGGGGGGATAATAGAGAGAGAGATAGAGAGAGAGCAAGAGATAGAGAGAGCAAGAGAGCAAGAGAGAGCAAGAGAGAGCAAGAGAGAGCAAGAGAGAGGGGATAGAAGGAGGGTACTCTTGTATTTTTTACTTTTATTATTATAGTAAGGGTATTTTAGTCATTTCGTAAGACTTAATGGGAAAAGATAACCATCCATCAATATCAAGAACCAAATATTTACGTTTATGCATACTTTATACTGATCTTGTAGTTTTTAAAACCGTGGTATTAAAACCACAATTTAAACATGCCACAAGAACTATTCGTGCAATTTACTCTAAATATACGATAGAAGTTGCAACCATCATTTAAATTATTTTGTTTTTATCTTTTAACTATCAATAGTTACCGCTTTTACAATCACGTTTTATTTTGTCAAAAATATTTGGTTACGCTTGTACAAGTTTGCATTTGAATTATTATAAGAAATGCATTTAATTTTAACAAGTATTTAAATATAGTGAAAAGAATTCCAACGTAAGCATTAAAGTGTCGGCATAACGAGTTAATAAAGTGTCAGCGTAGACATAGTTGTGCAATTTTAAAATTATCAATTTAACCTTTTCTAGGTTAGTATTTTCAAACAATGACCTTGTGAACAAATTTTTATCACTAATTAACCTTGTGAGGAAGTTAAACACTGGCTTATGAAAACTTCTAAGATGAATGTCTAAATTTATACAATAACATTTGATACTTAGAATCTTATGATCTAACTTTGCTGAAACTTCATTAAAACAAATAAATATACACAATAAAATCTTATTAAATAGTAAGATTTGAAGAGAATAAGATTAATGCAAACCTTATCTATATCATATGAAATTAATAATTTGTACCTAAAGAGACTCTTAACTCAAGGAAACTGTTTTTTTACATAGAGCGGGGGAAATACATAAAATATACAGGAGGAACTTCTAACATTAAAGTAGGCAGGTAAGACTAAATGCTTACCTACGACTAAAGACATACTTAGACTAAACCAAACACTTAAAACTAACGTGCACCCCTAAAACTAAACACAAACCTAAAAAGGTTGTAACATTGACACGAAACGGTGGCAAATCCCTAAGACTAAAGTAGGCTAAAACTAAGGCACATGTAAGAAGTTTGAAGACATATGTTTAAGTGTATAACTAAAGGCACACCTATGACCAAAGGCAAATGTAGAAAGTAACGAAGATCAATACCAACATCTAAAGGCAACCTAAGTGAAGTACAAGCCAACATATGAAGTCCCCACAAAGACCGACTCTATACACGTCACTAGTTTTCCAAAACTTCTAATCTACAGTAACTCTTATTATTACTCATGTTCTGGATATGTGCAACTCTTTCAAGTTCTATCTAATCTCGTTCTGAATTTAGTTTAGTATTCCTAAGCTCCTCCCATCAACTATAAGGGTTTACACCCTCACACGTGACGTCATCTATCTTTTTCATACATGCCCGAACCACCTCAATCTCCCATTCCTTATCTTATCTAAAATAAATATTACTCCTCGTCTAACCCTGAAAGAATATAACAGACTTTAAATAAATATTATCATGATATGTGACAGTACTTGATTTTAACTACTTTTTCACTAAAAAGTAAAAGGTGTTATATTTTATGTTGAATCAGTGTAACTTAACTTTCATGAACAACATATGTAATGTTTAATGAGAAGGTAAAGCAGTTAATAAATATCTGTACAAATTTGATTATTTCTCTTAGGTAGACGATTAATAATCAAATTATATAACATCTAACTTAGGTGATGTTTGCAGACCATATACATCTCTATGTTCAAATTAACTTAGGTGATGTTTGCAGACCATATCTGTAGACATCTGAAAGAGAAGAAGTTGACCAAACCTCTACATTCTGCAACAAGAAGAGTGTCTGTTTTTTAACATCCATAAAGTGCTAAAATCAACCGCTGGTGGTATACGACGGTGCTAGACGGTGGTGGTGATGCTAGACAGTGGGTGGTGGTGGTGGATGACGGTGTGAGGAGGACGATGGTGGAGGCGGACGGTGGAGGTGGAGGACGGTGGTGGTGGCAGACAATGTAACATCCGCCATTTTTCAAGTTAAAACCCAAACCCGAACTCATTTTGAATTTCCATTATTAAATTATTTTAATAATTTTAATGAATCAAATACGTTAAATGTGTAATTTAACCAATATTGACAATTGTTTTATTCAATTTTCATATATTAAATCATTTAAACAACTTATTATAATTTTTATAATTTATAAAATAAATTATAAAAGGTTATTAATATTTATAAGATTTTAAATATTCAATTAAAATAAATAATCAAATTACAAGTTTTTATGAGATTTATAAAGTCTACAAAGATTTAATAAAAAAGAAGTTGTTAAATTAAAACTAGATTTTTAATAAATTTAGAGTTTAAATTGTAATTATTCTTTTATTTATTTAAATTATTTAATTTTATATTTATTTAAAATTCCAATCATAACCCCCTTTTGAAAGACTTGTAACTCACCATTAACATCATTCATAACCCGCTTCTAACCTCAACTATAAAAGCAAGCTTTAGGCCATACTTTTCATTTGCTCATTCTTCAAACATCTCACTCTCACATCTTTCTTTCATTTTTGGTTATGATTAATTTTAAGAATTTTATTTCACAAGTAATTACAACTAAAGTAGCATTATAATTGCTTTTATATTATATATATCTATATTGTTCTAATCATCCTAACATTCAATTGTTCTCATGTTCTTATTTTTATTCTTTCTTCTACTAAATCTCTTTTAATTTTAATCATTATTATTTGATCATTAACATTCTAAATTTCACTAACCTTATAACAATCACTAACATTCCTAAATCAAACTAAGAACACGCTAACGTAAACAAAGAATCCCGTTTGCATATGGACGGCTATGCCGCCGCATTCGGTTATTCCACAAGATTATTTCTCTAAATGATCACTATGCTAAAGTTTTGGAATATTTTTTATAACTCAAATGAATTCTAATATACCATATATCGATATAATAAATTTGTTCTAACCCGTTTCATGCTTTAGTAATTTTAAAAGTTCACATAAGTGTCTTACTACATATTTGGCAGAATATAGTCTGACTTCAATTAACCATAACTTGGTCATAAAAAACTAAATTTGAGTAAAATTAGGCTCCAATATTAAGTTCATTGAATTACCTTTTTAACGATAGTTTATACGTCTTCAAACTCAATCGGACGACTCAACAACAGCCTTCACAAGATAAGTGCGCATTTCAGAACCTTCTGTCTTGTGCTGCTGTTTTGACCTATTTACGGACTTTTTCATAAAAATATTTCTGAATGAAAGTTATCAGGAAGACTCTGAACTAGTCAACTGTACATTTTTATAATTTTATGAAACCGTTTGCTATTTTTAAAACCTGTTCAATCACGTACCAAATATTCTGTCCAGAATTGGAACAATAATCTTTTTTCAATCTACCTTTCACTTTTGGACATTCTCTAAACGTCCTAACTTCTTGTAATGAATTCCGACCTCAAGTTATTGTTTCTTTTTTTTATCCTTTAGGACATCACCTTTGACTCTTGAACATCTAAGCTTCCTTATGTACTCTACAACCATCATTATACAATATGAGTTTTCCATGCCCCTCTTTTATTATTTCACACCTTTTGGGGTGAAACATGTTAACTTATCAACTTACACTTGTAAACCTTTTGATACTTGTAAACGCACATGCAATTCATCTTTACTTTTTGTCATGGTTATTTGCATTATTGTGAGTTTTATATGATATACATTACACGTTGACAATCATTAACTATTGCTAGCCTGGTGATGTCATAAATCTATGGGCCTGACAAGCATATTTGGTGGCCATAGTATCGTATTCTTAAGCACTATGAGGACCAAGTATACTTAGCTAATCGTTTAATCTTGTAATCTTGTAATCTGTCAAGGTTTGATTGTAGCTATATGTACTCTATAAACTTGCATAAATCATAACCATCGACATGAATTGCTACTTGTAAACTTATATATATATATATATATATATATATATATATATATATATATATATATATATATATATATATGTATGTATGCTTGACCCATGGAAACTCACCAACTTTTAAAGTTGACCCTTTATTTTTAACATGTTTCTGGATTGCTACTTGAGGAATTCTTCTTGCTCATATAGGACTTGGACTTAGTTTAATTAAATATCTTATATTGTTGTTTAAATCTTTGTTGTATTGTAATAACTTAATTATCTAGTTTTATTCAATGAAAAATGACATTTAATATTATTTCAACATATTCAATTCAATGAGTTATGAACAATCGTTTCACATTCGTCCGCCCTGATGATTCCACAGTCGGTCGGGGTGTGACGGATTGGTATCAGAGCCATGGTTATAGGGAATTAGGTTATTAGAAATGGTATGACCTAGACTATAACTAAGTACCCTTACACATGAGTCC
>CM044013.1:21532008-21556867 GCA_024085815.1 Flaveria linearis | reverse complement strand
TATCATTTTAGAAAAAAAATAGTATTAAAAAAACAAAGTATCAGTTGTTGTAACGACTGATGACGTGGTTTTAAACTTCAGTGGTTGTAAAACATTGAGTACTTGGTATTAGTCTTCAGTAGTTGAAATTACTGAGACCTTGGTTTTGTCCTTCAGATGTTATGAACGTCTGAAGAGTTACTGTCAGTCGTCAGTAGTTATGAACTACTGATGACCTAGTATTCTTCTTCAGACGTTGGAACAACTGAAGACTTGGTGTTAGCCTTCAGTAGTTGTAAACTACTGAGATCAGTAGTTGTGAACTACTGAAGACAGTATTGCTTCAGTTGTTGTAAACAACTGAGGACTTGGTGTTAGCCTTCAGTAGTTGTGAACTACTGATGTCAGTAGTTGTGAACTACTGAAGACATGGTTTTGTCCAGTTGTTTGTGTATGAAACAGCAGCTGTGTTATCAGCTGATGAGAAATTACTCATCAGCTGTTTTGTCAAATCAGTTGTTTCATACTAGCCTCCACACTTATCAGCTCTTTGGCTGACTTTCAGATGTTTCATCGACCCTTCAGCTCTTGTGAATATTTATGCCTTCAGCTCTTGTGATCAGATGTTCACAAGGCTGATGAAATATTCTTCAGAGCTGGTGAACAAATTTTGTCTTCAGTATTTGTGTAAGATTACACATCAGTACTTATGAGCAAAATTTGTTCTTCAGTACTTATTTATTTGAAAATCATACATCAGTAGTTGTAATCCACCTTACTACATCAGTTGTTTTCAATAAATAATGTACATCAGTACTTTGAGTCATTTTAGTCTTCAGTAGTGTGAAAGAGCTGAAGACTAAATTACTCATCAGTACTTGTATTTGACCTTTGCTCTTCAGTAGTTGTGAACTAAGAGTACCAGCATAGGTCAAATCAATCAAGCTGCAGCATACCAAGCCTTAGTACCAAATTTGGAATGTGGCACTATCTAGAGGCTTAGTAAAAATGTCTGCAAGCTCATCAGCACTAGGCACAAACTTAGGATCAATCAGACCTTTCTCATAGCAATCCCTGATAAAATGATGTCTGATCTCAATATGTTTGGTCCTTGAGTGCTGGACTGGATTCTTAACAATACAGAGAGCTGAAGCACTATCCATTAATAATGGAGTTCTTAGTCTCAGTAATGCCATAATCCAGAAGTTGGTTCTGAAGCCAGAGTATCTGAGAGGTACAACTTGCAGCAGCAATATACTCAGCTTCAGCAGTAGATGTAGCAATTGATGTTTGTTTCTTACTCTGCCAAGAAACTAAACAATTGCCTAGGAATTGGCAACCACCAGAAGTGGATTTTCTGGTGACTTTGCATCCTGCATAGTCACTATCAGAGAAAGCAACTAATTTGCAAGAATGCCCAGCTGAATACCAAAGACCTAGTGATTGGGTACCTTGCAGATATCTAAAGATCCTTTTGACTGCAATCAAATGGGATTCTTTAGGTGCAGCCCTGAAATCTAGCACAAGCACATGTTGAAAACATGATGTCTGGTCTAGAAGCTGTAAGGTACATCAAGGACCCAATCATACATCTGTAAAGGGTTTCATCAACCGCTTTACCTTTCTGATCTACATCTAGTTGTGTGATGCTGCTCATGGGAGTAGAACAGGGCTTACAGGAGTAAATCAAACTTATTTAACAACTCTTTGTATACTTGGACTGATGGATGAAGATTCCATCATCCAGTTGTTTGATTTGCAAACCCAGAAAATACTGTAATTCTCCCATAGCACTCATTTCAAATCTCAGCTTCATAAGCTTTGTAAATTCATCACACAACTTTGGATCAGAGGATGCAAAGATGATGTCATCAACATAAATCTGAACAAGGAGCTTATGTTGTCCCACAGTCTTGATGAATAAGGTTTTATCAATGGTGCCTCTAGTGAATTTATTCTCTAGAAGAAAGGTTGAGAGTGTCTCATACCAGGCTCTAGGTGCTTGCTTCAGCCCATAAAGAGCCTTATCAAGCTTGTACACCCAATCAGGATGTTTATTGTCCTCAAAGCCTGGTGGTTGACACACATAAACTCTTCTTTTATTTTCCATATAGGAAGGCACTTTTGACATCCATTTGATAAACCTTAAGACTGTGAAAGGCAGCATAAGCTAAGAAAAGTCTGATTGCTTCCAGTTCAGTCTGCACAGGTGCAAAGGTCTCATCATAATCGATGCCTTTCCTGTGCAAACCCTTGAACAACCAGTCTTGCCTTGTTCTTGACAATTTGGCCCTTCTCATCTGTTTTGTTCCTAAATACCCACTTGGTGCCTATAGCACACTTATCTTTGGGTAATGGAACAAGCTCCCACACTTGCTGTTTCTTGAATTGAAGAAGCTCAAGCTGCATAGCTTCCACCCATCCATTGTCTCTTAAAGCAATATGATAGTTCTTTGGCTCTTGCTGACTGATGAAGAGAGCATAGAAGCAGAAGTTGGACAATTGATTCCTGGTTGAAACTCCAGCATGGATATCACCAATGATCTGTGATGTGGGGTGATTCTTGAGCTCTTGATAAACTATGATATCTGTGCAAGTGTTGTAGACCCATCAGCAGCAACAGATGGTGATGGAGATTCCTGAAACCATGTAGAGGATGGCAGCTCAAACGAAGTAGAGCAAGCAGAAATCTCATCAGCATTTGTAGTGGATGGAGCTGCTGAGGCTACAGGAGCATCAGGTTCAGTGAATTAGGCAGGTTGTCACTGATCCTGAAGAGGTGAGTACTGACTACATCATCATCAGTACCACCAGGTGGAGATCTGTTGACAGGCTCAACAGATGGAGGTTGATAAGGAACATATTGCAGTATGTCCAGATCAAACAACTCCACAGGGTTTTGTGGAATCTTGTCCTTTGGAGATTCATTGAACTTAACATGCAGAGTTTCTTCAACCCCCTTGGTTCTACAGTTGAAGACTCTGTATGCTTTGCAAGTTGATGAATAACCAACAAAGTACCCTGCATCCACCTTACTAGCAAACTTATGGAGTGGGTTGCTAGTGTTGAGAATAAAACAAGGACACCCAAAGGCTCTAAAGAATGAAATAAGAGGGGCCAAGTGATGAAGAACTTCATAAGGAGTCTTCATCAACCTCTTATTACTAAAGCTCTATTGTACATAGCAAGCTGTATTGACAGCTTCAGCCCAAAAGGTCAGTGGCAACCCAGAGTCAGCCAACATTGACCTTGCTGCTTCAATGAGGGTCCTGTTCTTTCTCTCCACCACTCCATTCTGCTCAGGAGTTCTAGGAATGCTAAACTGCCTTCTAATTCCCTTGGACAGGTAGAAGTCATCAAGTGTGTGTGGTTCTAAATTCTGTTCCATTGTCACTCCTCACACACTTGACCTGTAGGGAATACTGCTTTTCTACTTGTAACACAAAGTTCATTATTGTCTTTGCTGCTTCATCCTTGGAGTGCAAGAAGAAAGTCCATACAAACCTGGAGTAATCATCCACAATTACCAGGCAGTATTTCTTCTTTGCCATGCTCATACTCTGACAGGACCAAAGAGATCCATGTGCAGAAGTTGTAAGCAGGCAGTGGACTTTGGTTCTTCTATTGAAGGGAATGAAACTTTGTGTTGTTTTCCTTTCAAGCAAGCAGTGCAGTCATCTTCACACTTGAACTCCTTCAGAGGCAATCCTCTTACTAAACCATGGCTTATAAGCTGATTCATGTTCTTGAAATTAACATGACCCAGCCTTCTATGCCATAGTGTAGACTCTTGAGGAGATGCCTTGGAGAATAGGCAAGGATGGCCTTTTAGATCCATCTTTTTGGAAAGATCTAAGGCATACACTCTTCCTGTCCTGTTGGCCTTCAGGAGAGTGTGTTCATCCAATGCCTTGTCAATCAAACTCAGAACTTTGGATGACAGAATCCGACAGTTCTGGCTTGTGAAAAGGGCAACATGGCCTTTGTCACACATTTGACTGACACTCAAGAGGTTGTACTTGAGATTCTCCACATGGTTAACATCATCAAACCTTATTTCCCCATTGGAAACAAAGCCTTTTCCGACGATGTAACCCTTTGCATCATTGCCAAAAGAAACAAATCCCTTCTTTCCTTGAGAGTAGTCATTAAGAAGGGAGCTGCTTCCTGTCATGTGCATGGATCCTCCACTGTCTACATACCAGATGCTTCTATGGCATGTTGAAGAACCCTGCAAACACAACCATGTGTTAGTTAGTCTTGGAGACCCAAACCTGCTTGGTTTTGGGTCTGTTCTCAGCTACAGGTGCAGCACTAACAGGTGTGTTTGTGTGACAGCTTGAGGTGAAAAAGATGGTACAGAAGAGGAACCCTTTGGCTTGGGCTTCCTTTCTGTGGTTTCAACACAGGAGCATCTAAGTGGTTGACTTTCCCCACTAGCTGCTGAACCATCATCACCAACTGTGTCTGATTCTGTGATAAAGCTTTCAGCTCTTCAGACACATTGGAGTTTGCTGATGATGAGTTCCTATGTTGTACCATCTTTTTCTGAGCAACCTCAGCTGTTGCCTGAGTTATCCCTACCTTCTTTTTAGATTTAGCTTTGGGCTTAGGGATTTCAGGCTTGGATGTTGCTAATACAAACTTGGTTTCAAACTCATTCTTCATTTTATTGATGCTCTCAGTAATTTTCTCCTTCTGTTTGAGTTTGGAACCCCTTTTGTACCAGCAATCATCAGTAAGATGATTGAACAAGCCACATATCTCACATGGCTTTTTCTTCATCTTATGCTGATCATCAGCTGAAGAGGATTTAACTGCTGAAGACTTGTTCTTCAGCTGTTTGTCATCAGTACTAGCAGTTTCTTCCTAGTGCCTGCTTTCCTGGTATCCTCTCTAGCTGTCTTCAAACCTTTCTACTGTTAGTTTTCTTCTCTTTAGTGCTAACAGTATTTGAGGTTTGAACTTCAGATGTTGTCACTTGCTCTCCAGTACCTTCAGTACTTCTAGTGACAACACCTGAGTTGATCAGCCTTTTGGTCATGTGACAGTCTATCTCTGATGATGCTGATTCAGAGGATAGTAAGTCACATGATGAGAAGGATTGGTTATTGCTCTCCCCATCAGATTCAACTTCTGCTCTTGAAATGAAATCTGTGGGAGGAGCAGTGTGATTATAACCAATGCCAAACTTCACATTGGAAGCTGATTGCTTGCTAAGAAGCATTTCAAAACCCTTGCATGATTGCACCCATCGATCACACTCAACTTGGGTGGTTGCAAGAGTTTCCTTGAGGTCTTTGTACTTCTCTAGAAGTACATCTTCCCTAGCTTTATCATCTTTGATTTGGCATTTAAGCTTGTAAATCTCATCATTTTTATCTTTTAGAACAACCTCAAAATCAGCTTTTCTTTTGGAAATAGTGTGCTCAAGCTCAAGATTTTTATCTATTAAAGCTACATTTGCTTCTCTAATAGAAGCAAATGCTGCTATGCATGACTCTGAACAAAGCTTGGCTTTTGCCTCAGTGGATACCTGAGATGAGGCATTGATGATGACCCTTCAGCAGAATCAAGGGCCATCAGAGCAAGATTTCCAAAAGGTTGATCACCACCATGTTGACCAGCACCTTGGAGTAGTGGTTCCTGACCAGATAGCTCTTCTGGTAGACTACTCCAGTCAACAGCAGTTGGGGTGAAAAAGCTTTGTTGTTGAGGTTGTGTGTGATGATGAGATTGGGAAGATTGGGGCTCTGGAAGAGCATGAGGTGGTTGAGCCGAGGGTGCTTGAGTTTGACCAGACTGAGGCATGTAGTAACAGGGGTAAGGATATGGCATATGACCCTGTGGCACAAAATAAGCAGGTGGTGCTTGTGCCTGAGATGGATGGGAAGAACTGTAGGAAGGTTGCCCTTTGTGCTGTGAGCTATTGCTGGGAAAAGTCACAAAGGGTGCAGATGAGTTAGATCCAGATGATCTACACTCTCTTGCAAAGTGTCCAAGCCTTTGGCACTTGTGACACCTCAACTTGCTCTTGTCAAAACCAACTTTGGTTTTGCCAGAGAGTCCTGGGAATTTCCTACCAGTTCTTTGTAGAACTTCTGAGAGCGGATATTTATCATTGCCATTTGGTTCAAAATATCCATCTCTTCCAGATCATCATCTGGAATGCCCTTCAAATCCTCCATCAGAAAACACAAGTTGTCACCACCACCTCCTGAACTACTAACACCAACAAAAGCTTGTTCTGAGTTGGTAGAGAAATCAATATGCTCATCATAAGAACTTTCTGATGAAGCATATTCTGACTCATGACTTATCAAGGCAGCATTACCTTGGACAAAGTCATCAGCAAGCTTGCCAGAAGAGGACAACTTCCTCTTTTGCTCTATCTCTCTCTCAAAAGTGAGCAACTTCCCATGAAGTTGGGTGAGAGATAGAGTTTCCAGATCAGCACTGGAGCGTAGGACAATGGTATATGTGTCCCATCTCTCAGGCAATGACCTGAGGAACCTGTTGTTCATCTGGCTTTTGGAGTACTCTTGTTTAACCATCTTTAGCTCAGAGATCAAACAAGAGAACCGCTCATATTGCTGGGTCAGAGTCTCACCCTTTCTATATGAGAAGTCTCATATTGTTGGGCGAGGATTTCCCTATTGTTTGCTAAGACCGAATCAGTTCCTCCAAATTGTTCCTTTAGAGCAACCCATAGGTCATGAGCAGACTCATGATGCAAGAGCCCTGAATATATCTCGTTTGGAATGGCCATGGCTAAAATTCCATGGGCTCTAGCATCAATTTCGAACAGCTTTAGATCTTCGTCCGAATATTGTTCAGGTTTCTTCGCAACTGTTCATTAGATTCCGGGACGCTCACCATAGGCTTGTATGGCCCATGCACCACTGACTTCCAACAACCAGCACTGTTGACAGCCAAGTGGTGTAGCATACGTCTTTGCCATATGTTATACTCGTTCCTAACCAGCATCGGAGGCTTGGTTGCGGAACCAGTATTGTGAGGATCATTGGTTGGTGTTGTCATCTCAGGTTTTAGTCAAAAACAAGTTTAAACACGACAAACGTAACTCAAAACCACCAAAGACCTCAAGATTTGGCGGCCGAAACAGCAGAAACTCACTCTCTATGGCTAATTCTTGCAAATTGCTAATTCGATCAAACTGAGAGATCAAAAGAGCAGTTTCAAATGATCATATGAAATCGATCAATGATTAACCTGCTCTGATACCATTTGACAGGATCTCAGCCTCTCGGTTGATCAATTAGATTATGTTTGCAGCGGATTTAGCACATTAATTAGCAATTAAAGCAAGAACATAAAAGATATTTCAATTAAAAGCATAAACATAGAGAGAGAAGAGTTCTGCGAAACAATAAATGTTCTATTGTCGCACGTTTCGGCAATTAAAACAGTATGGTTACCATCCTTTTATAGGCGGCAAAAGGATGGGTTGATGTCCTTTTTCTGACATCACTGAATATTCAAATTACAACTGACAAAAACATAAAACTACTGAAGATGTCAACAACTGACATCTTCTTACAAAAGTTCCTAAGTGCTGACAAAAGTAAATACTGATACTATAACAACTGAAGAACATGCTCTTCAGTTGTTGTACAAATACTGAAACAAAATAAACTACTGAAAAGAAAAAACCACCACAACAACTGAAGAAGACTTCTTCAGTTGTTGTGACAAACTCTGAGTCTTCAGTACTTGGTCTTCAGACTTGGCTTCAGAAGATGTAACAGCTTGGAAGATGTAACTCGGAAGATGTAACAACTGATGACTTCAGTAGATATCATCAGTTGTTGTCTTCAGTCTTTTTCTTCAGACTTGGCTTCGGAAGATAGAACAGCTTCGGAAGATGTAACAACTGATGACTTCAGTAGATATCATCAGTTGTTGTCTTCAGTCTTTGTCTTCAGACTTTGTGCTTCGGAAGAAGATCTTCAGTTCTTTAGTTCTTCAGCTTTTGATACTTCAGTACTTGGTCTTCAGTACTTGAAGTCTTCAGTACTTGAATGATCAGTACTTTAGACTTCAGTACTTGGTCTTCAGTACTTTGGCAGTCTTTAGCTGGTTCTTCAGTTCTTTGATCTTCCATCTTTGTTCTTCAGACTTTGTCATAACAGCTGAGGCTGGGGCTAATATGCTCTCGAGTCTGACATTCAAGCAAGAGAACACAATAGCTGATGGAGTCTTCAAATGTTCTCGAGTCTGACATTCAAGCAAGAGAACACTATAACTGATGGGAGTCTTCAGCAGTTGTTGTAGTGGTATGTGGGACTTAGAGGTTTTCCTGATCTTGGCTCATTGGTTCTTTGGTCCAACACAATTTGCCTTAGAAAGTTCTAAGTCAGCCATACATCTAAACAGGGTCCAACCGCCCAAACAGCGCCCAACCGTCTAGAATATGCCTTAGAAATTCCAAGTGTAAGCCATGCGTCTGAACAGTAACCCATGCATCTAATATTTAGACTTAGACGCCTAAGTATGGATCAAACGTGCAAATAGTGCCCATGCGTCTGAGAGTTCCAAACGCCTAAGTGTTAAACCGCCCAAAATAGTGCTCATGCGCCTAAACATGCCTCATGCACCTGTATAGTGCTCATGCCCCTAGAACACTTAGAATATTTTCTGAAATTTTGAGTAAACAGAATCATTAGAGTTTGACCCCAAGTTTGACTTAGGGTTTTTAATTGCTATTATATTTGTATTATTATAAGTTGTTCCTATGGTCATAGTGATTATTATTGTGTGACTTATGTGGTGTGCCTATGATCATAAATGCAAGTATTATCCTTAACAAAGTGAAAGAGTAATGATAAAGAGAAGTGGAACTTAATTAAAATGTTAAAAAGTCTTGCAAGCATATAGGAGGTGCACGACCATGTTGTCGTTAGCTCAAGTGATACCGGTTAGCTACCCCTAAGGATGCACACAGGGCCAATCAATTGAGATTGGTGGACCTTTGCAGCATACCCTAGGTGACTGGGCCAGCCTTGTGTACAGTAACCAGAGCCCATTGAGAGACCAAAGGCCCAGCACCAATTTCCCCACGCATATAGTTAGGGTATTGCTCATTGGTCCACATAGACAGTGAAAGATAAAGTTAAAAGAGTACGAAATGAACAAAGGCATATAGTAAAGAAAGAAAGCATTACCTTGTTGTATAGTTAATGCGTGCTCACATGCAAGAGTAAGAGATGTATTTTTATAAAAAGAGTATTTTCATATATATACATTACACAAGGTATTTTAATACTTTTAAAACTAGGACTCACTCAGCAACGCTGACTTTTATACATTTCAGTTGGCAGGTAATTGTTGCTGAGGATGGCACGAGGGTGAAGCTACTCGGCAGGAAAAGACTGACATCCATTCCTATGTTATGATATTGTTGTTTTGTAATGCAATTAAATAATCTTCAACATTATTGTATTGCTTAACAACAGTATCTTTTAATAATAGAGAATGGCTTTTGCTAACGTAATTCCGCTGTTTATTTAATGAAGAGTATATTAATATGTTTGTGTGCAATGAATGACCAACTGTGAGGTGCCCGGGAACGGGGCCTTACATGTTGGTATCAGAGTCATAGTTTAAGTAAATTGGGTAAAATATTTTCAAAAAAACCTAAACTTAAACTGAAAATGGGACAAATGGAGGGATGTCAGCCCGAGTAGCTACGTGCTATCAGGTATATCTTTTGTTAATGCTAACTTGTATTATGTGCGCATGCTATTTGACTTATGTGTTCTTAGTAGGTTTAGATACTGATGTAGTCAAGATAGGAAATGCTTGGGGTGTGAAGGGTAAAGTAAGTGGCTAATCACAACTGGCCACTGTATTAGGGACTTACTATACTTGACATGAACTGAGCTATTACCTTGAATGACTGTGTTAGTTTTTGAATCTTATAGCGTTTAGGACAGGGCTGGACAAAAATCTTCCAAGGCTCTAGAGGCAGAGGTCGTCCACGTGTGACTAGGAGTAGTGCTAAGACTCCTGAGATGATTCATGAGAACCTTGTGGTTCATGGTTGGAGTGAGGAGAATGAGAATGCTAGCCTGAATGCCTCAGCTAGGGAGGAGATTGCTGACGAGGTACATCAGGTCATGCAGATAGTTTTACCGTCTGTGGTGATCGAAGTTATCAGGGCGGAGAGGAGCGAGGAGAGAAAGGAGAAGGAGAATAGGAAAAGGTCAACGGGAATATGAAGCAAGGGGGAGGAGGAACGACCGGAGTCTGAGACCATGTTGTCCGATGAAGAGGAGGATGATTTAGTTGGGGTGACGACCACGAGGTGTAGTTATGGAGCATTCCAGAGGTGCAAGCCCCCGACCTTCGACGGTAATGGCAATGCTGTTGCCGCTCACTGCTGGGTGAGGGAGATGGAGGCGGTGTTAGAAATCAGTGAGTGTCGTAAAGACCAGAAGGTGAAGTTCGCGACTCACTCGTTTGTTGACTCAGCGTTGTGTTGGTGGGACAACAATGTCCAAGCTGAGGGTGCCAGATCCTTCAGGAAGATGCGATGGAAGGAGTTGAAGTAGTTAGTGATCGAGGAATTCTGTTTTTACAGGGAACTCGACAGGATTGAGAGGGAGTTCCTACAACTTGAGGCGGGAACCATGACCCACCAGCAGTACACCACCAAAATTAACAAAATGGCGAGGCTAGTGCCGGATCAGGTGACGCCAGTGTCAAGGAAGATCAAGAGGTACATCCAAGGGTTACCGGCTGATATTCGCAGGCATTTGATCGCTGCTCAACCAGGTACCTTTCGCTCGGTGGTGGACTTGGTGGGCAGGTTGTACGATGAGCGAGAGGAGATATGGACTATGGTGGAGGTGAAGAAGACAGGTGGTGGAGATAAAAGCTGGAATGGGAAGAGGTTTGGGCATGGTGGTTTCACCCCAAAAAAACAAGAGGATGGAAGTGGATGATCGTAGGGTGTCGTCAAAGTCAGGGTTGAAGAAGTGTGGCAAATGTGGAAGGGAGCATACCGGCGAGTGTAGGTTGGGATTGAATGTATGCTTCAGGTGTGGCAAGCCTAACCACATCGCTAGAGACTGTAGGGTGCTGAATGCTATAACTGTGGTGAGGAGGGCCACACGAGCAAGGACTGCAAGAAGCCTAGGGCGGAGAGCTCTGGGGCGAAGAAGAAGCAGGAGGAGGGAGGACAGAGGGCAAGTGCTAGAGCTTACACCATGACCCGGGAGGAAGCCAGAGTAGATCCTGATGTTGTGTCAGGTATGTTCTAGTAAATCAAACTTATGCCTCTGTGTTATTTGATTCTGGTGCTAGTAGGAGTTTTATTTCTACTACTTTTTGTGCTAAGTTGTCTGCTAGTAGTAGAAGTATTAGTGAGCTATTGATGTAGAAACTGTGATTGGTAAGTCTACTAGAATTACAGACATGATAAAGGACTGTGCCATAGAATTAGAAGGTCATAGGTTTACTGCTAAGTTACATGTGATGCCCCTAGGTGGATTCGATATAGTACTAGGGATGGATTGGTTAGCGACCTACGAGGTGAACATCGTATGTCGTAAGAAGATGATTCGACTAGTTGCGCCCGATGGAAGTTGGTGACGATTTATGGAGATCCTGTTACTACGATCCCGAAGGTGATTTCGATAGCGGTGGCGGGGAAGTACATGCGACGTGGATGTAGCGCCTATTTGGCCTACGTGAAGGATATGGACACGTCAACACCACAACTATCAGATGTACCGGTGGTTTGTGACTTTCCTGAGGTGTTCCCAGAAGATTTACCCGGCGTGCCACCGGATTGCGAAATTGAGTTCCAGATCCATTTGATACCCAGTGCCTAACCCGTTGCCAAAGCACCATATCGATTAGCTCTGACTGAGATGAAGGAAATCATGGAACAATTGCAGGAGTTAATGGATAAGGGATTTATCCGACCGAGTATCTCTCCTTTGGGTGCTCCGATCCTGTTCGTGAAAAAAAGGACGGTAGTATGCGAAGGGTGCATCGACTACCACGAGCTGAACAAGTTGACGATGAAGAATCGGTATCCATTATCGAGGATTGATGACTTGTTTGATTAGCTCAAAGGTGCCAGTTGGTTCTCGATGATAGATCTTCGATCTGGCTACCATCAATTAAAGGTGAAGGGGCAAGACATTCCTAAGACAGCTTTTCGTATGTGTTATGGACACTAAGAGTTTCTCGTTATGTCTTTTGGATTAACTAACAGGCCAGCTGCCTTTATGGACTTGATGAACCGAGTGTGTCGGCCAATGTTAGACAAATCAGTGATAGTATTCATTGATGATATCCTGATTTATTTTAAGAGCGAGGAAGAACATGCCGGCCACATACGTGAGGTATTGGAGACACTTAGGAGAGACAAGTTGTATGCCAAATTCTCTAAGTGTGGTTTTGGTTGTGCGAGGGTCAATTTTTGGGTCATGTTGTTAATGCTGAAGGAATCATGGTGGACCCGGCAAAGGTGGAGGCGGTGATGCAATGGAAGTCTCCAAAGACGCCATCTGAGATTTGTAGTTTCTTGGGTTTGGCAGGTTATTACAGGAGGTTCATCCAGGACTTTTCTAGGATAGCCTCACCTTTGACCAAATTGACTCGCAAGGATGTGAAGTTCGTGTGGGGTCGAGAATAGGAGTGTGCTTTTGAGGAGTTGAAGACGAGACTAACCTAAGCTCCTGTCTTGACATTACCCAAGGGAGTGATGACTTAGTGGTGTATTTGGATGCCTCTTATTCTAGGCTAGGTTGCGTGTTAATGCAATGTGGAAGGCTAGTAGCCTACGCATCCCGACAATTGAAGACCCACGAAGTCAAGTACCCTACACACGATTTGGAGTTAGCAGTTGTGGTTCTCGCGTTGAAGATTTGGAGGCACTACCTATACGGGACGAAGTGCACCATATTCACCGACCACAAGAGCTTGAAGTATTTCTTGAGCAAAAGGATCTCAACATGAGACAAAGGAGATGGTTAGAGCTCATCAAAGATTATGACTGCGAGATCCACTACCATTGGGCAAGGCCAACGTGGTGGCCGATGCCCTGAGCCAAAAAGAGAGACCCGATCCGATGCGGGTGAAGGCGTATCATTAGTGATGACCTCGGATGTGATGACTCAAGTGAAATAATTTCACGATGAGGCATTGAAAGAAGATACCCTCAACTCTGAACGAATGAGAGGTCTAGTCGTGTAGCTGGGAGAAAACACCCACGGGGTTAGAACCTGCTTTGGATGAATGTGGATCCCTCGTTATGGAGATCTGAGAGGGAGAATCGTGGATGAAGCTCACAAAACTCAATACCCTATTTATCCTGATGCCACAAGATGTATCAAGACATGAAGAAGGACTACTGGTGGCCGGTTATGAAACATGACTTGATGGAGTATGTGAGTAAGTGCCTTACTTGCGTGCAAGTGAAGGCAGAGCATCAGAAGCCCTACGGGAAGATCAAACCGTTGGATATACCCAAGTGGAAGTGGGAGCACATCACCATGGACTTCATTACAAAGTTACCCGCACGGCGAGGGGGTATGATGCTATCTGGGTGATTGTTGTTCGTCTAAGCAAGTGTGGTCACTTCTTGCCGATCCGCGAGACGTATTCATCCGAAAGACTGGCGATCTATTCATCAAGGAGATTGTAGATCGTCATGGTGTACCGGTGTCGATTGTGTCGGATCGTGACACCCGATTCACATCCAAGTTTTGGAATAGATTCCATAACGCGATGGGGACAAGGCTACACATTAGCCCGGCTTATCATCCTCAGATGGAGGGTCAGTCTGAGAGGATGATCCAGATGCTCGAGGATATGCTCCGAGCGTGTGTGATCAATTTTGGAGGAAGTTGGGATGATCACTTACCGTTATATAATAATAGTTATCATGCTAGTATTGCAGGCCACCATACGAGATGCTATATGGTAGAATGTGTAGGATGCTCGTATGTTAGGGAGACATTGGGCAGAAGGAGTTGGGAGGTGTCGAGATGATCGAGGCTACGACTGAGAAGTTAGAAAAGATCAAGGCCTTCATGAAGGTGGCAAAAGATAGACAAAAGTCGTATGCTGACAAAAGGCGTAAACCGATAGAATTCAAGGTTGGCGACCGAGTTACATTGAAGATCTCACCTTGGAAAGGGCATCCGATTCAGGAAACGAGGTAAGCTAAGCCTAAGATACATAGGACCTTTCCGAATCATCGCACGAGTAGGCGAGGTGGCCTATCGACTTGAATTGCCAGATGAGTTAAGTGGGATTCATCCCACATTCCATGTATCTCATCTGAGAAAGTGCTTAGCTGATGAAGACATGGTTGTACCACTGGAGGATATCAAGGTGGATGAACGGCTCAACTATGTAGAGCAACCAGTGGCGATCGTCGATCAGAAGGAGAAGAGGCTAAGGATTAAAGTGGTTCCCCTAGTACGAGTACAGTTGAAGCACCGGAAGGGTTCCGAGTCTACGTGGGAGACTGAAGAGGAAATGAGCCAACATTACCCATAACTATTCGAAGAATAACAGGTTTCGGAGACGAAACCTATATAAGGGGGGTGGACTTGTAACACCCGTATATTTTAAAGATGTAAAAGAAGAATAAAAAGAAGGAATGTAATTAAACCCAAGTTCAGGGGTTAAATGTGTCAAAGTACAATGTAATATATTATATTTTCTACAAAAGAGCATGGCCGCCCATACATAATTGCACATCACCTTTTTGCAATCGGGTTTTAGGGAGAGAAAGAGCAGAAGCTCTCTGATTTTGAAGAGGAACAAGAAGAAGCCAAGTTTAAGGTAGGAATTGGTGTAATTAAGTTGTTCTTGGCTAGACTTAGCCTCGGTTATATGCTTATGTGTGTTTATGTGTGTTCGAATGTGTGTTTGGTGGGTTTCTAGGTGTTAGAATCATCTGAGAAGCTCAAGTGAAGAGTTTAAACTTGAGAACAACAAAGGTGAGTTTCTAGCCCCGTAGTTTTACATGTTTTAAATACTTTTGGGGCTGAAAATGTATGTAAAACTATTTTTACAAAAGTTGTTTGAATACCTGTATCTGTCTATGTATGCATGATGATGTTTTATGGTTGTTATGTGTTAAGTTATACTTTGAATAGTGTTATTAAGCCTAGAACATGTAAGAAGAATGATTGGGATTGATAATATGCTAAGAATATACTAAACAGGTTGCCCAACCGTCTGAACAGTGCCCCAACCGCCTAAAATTTGCCTTATAAAGTTCTAAGTCAGCCCATACGTCTAAACAGGGCCCAACCGTCCAAACAGTGCCCCAACCATCTAGAATATGTCTTCGAAATTCCAAGTGTAAGCCATGCGTCTGAACAGTAACCCATGCGTCTAAGATTTAGACTCAGACGCCTAAGTATGGACCAACGTCCAAATAGTGCCCATGCGTCTGAGATGTTCCAAACGCCTATGTGTTAAACCCCCCAAATAGTGCCCATGCACCTAAACAGACCCTGCGTCTGCATAGTGCTCATGCGCCTAGGACACTTAGAATATTTTCTGAAATTTGAGTAAAACAGAATCATTAGAGTTTGACCCCAAGTTAACTTAGGGTTTTTAATTGCGCTAATATTTGCATTATTATAAGTTGTTCCTATGGTCATAGTGATTATTATTGTGTGACTTATGTGGTGTGCCTATGATCCTAAATGCAAGTATTATCTTTAACAAAGTGATAGAGTAAGGATAAAGAGAAGTGGAACTTAATTAAAATGTTAAAAAGTCTTGGAAGCATATAGGAGGTACACGACCATGTTGTCCTTAGCTCAACTGTAATGCGGGTTAGCTACCCCTAAGGATGCACACATGGGTAATCAATTGAGATTGGTGGACCTTTGCAGCATACCCTAGGTGATTGGGCCAGCCTTGTGTATAGTAGCCAAAGCCGATTGAGAGACCAGAGGCCCAGCACCAGTTTCCCCGCGCATATAGTTTAGGGTATTGCTCATTAGTCCACATAGACAGTGAAAGATAAAGTTAAAAGAGTACGAAATAAACAAAGGCATACAGTAAAGAAAGAAAGCATTACCTTGTTGTATAGTTAATGCGTGCTCACATGGAAGAGTAAGAGATGTACTTTTATAAAAAGAGTATTTTCATATATATATATATATATATATATATATATATATACATTACACAGGTAATTAATACTTTTTAAACTAGGACTCACTCAACAACGCTGACTTTTATACATTTTCAATTGGCAGGTAATTGTTGCTGAGGATGACACGAGGGTGAAGCTACTCAGCAGGGAAAGACTGACATCCATTCCTATGTTATGATATTGTTGTTTTGTAATGCAATTAAATAAGCTTTTGTAACTTGAACATTATTGTATTGCTTAACAACAGTATCTTTTAATAATAGAGAATGGCTTTTGCTAACGTAATTCCGCTGTTTATTAATGAAGAGTATATTAATATGTTTGCGTGTAATGAATGACTAACTGTGAGGTGCCCGGGAATGGGGCCTTACACCCATGTTGTTTTATTTGACTCAGAGTCAGAACCCGAGGAGGTTCCCTCGGATAACATGCTACCCTTATCATTAGATATTGAGTCCAACCTTGAGGAGTTGATGATGGAGTCATCTGGTGAGGAGGATTTGGGTGACCCTGTAGTGCTGGGGTTGCCTGCTGTTCGAGCTGCACCAACTGTTCCTGCTACACCTGATGTTCTTACTGCACCACGTGCTCCTGTCGTCCTTGCCATCCAAGTTGCTCCAGAGGTGCCTGCTATGCCGGTGATCACGAGGTACGCCCCTGAAGCGGGACCCTAGGTACCTGGCTACCCTACCCTATGGGACCGTATCGGTCGAACAACGTGAGACCGGTGATGTTGAGGACGGACAGGAAGAGGGTGTTCCTAGCCAACTGTATTAGGTTTCGTTTGCTAGCAGATGAGGCCAGTCTGTGGGGTGACTACCCCAACCTTCCCAAGCCCCTCTAGTTCCTCCGATAGCGGTGACAACCAGGATTGATGTCACACGAGCACTGATGAAGAAATAAAGACTTGAGGATATTCATTTCTAGTTATTTCGTATTTTATATTTAGACTCTGTTGGACTATGAGTACTTTCATGTTTTAGGGATGTTACATTTAATATTTGATCTTGTTTGAGACATAATGACTTATGGTAATGAAACCTTATGTTATTATTATTAAAATTGTTTGTGGTATTACCTTGTGAAATATATGACTCGTATAATATGCTATTTTCTCATGCGTGATTGAATCGTGATAGACCTTGATGTGACTGAAGCTTACGTATTATCTATTATTTATTAGAAAATGGCGCCAAGAAGAATTACCCGCAATAACAGTCGTGGTGGTACTACCCAAGTGGCAGAGGTAGAGGAAGAGGTGCTGGTGGTAGGGGTGAAGCACCTGAAGGAGGAAATAAAGGTGGTCAGGCTGGTAACAACCATGAAGCTGAAAACCTTGACATAGCTGCCATGATTGCTCAACAGTTAGTTGTGCACATTCCAACCATCGTCGCATAAGCAAGTGACAACATTATGAACCACAACAATAGGGGTGGAAACAATGGTAATGGAAAATAATAGTGGGAATGGTGGTAATGAATAGAACAGTGAGAATAGGTATGAAGGAGAGAATGTCAACAACGATGAAGAAGAAGGTGGATTGGGTAATGGGAATTGTAATGGTAACATGAATAGCAATGGTTGTGGTCTGGGTAATGGAAATGGAAATGGACAAAACGGATATGGTGATGGTGGAAGAAGGAGGGAATGTACATATAAGGAATTTGTGGCCTGTAAACCTAAGGAATTTGATAGTAAAGGTGGAGCAATAGCATTGACTAGATGGCTTGAGAAGATGGAGGCAGTGATCGACATTAGCGAGTGCCTGGATAGCCAGAAGATCAAGTATGCTACATTTTCACTACAGGGAAAGGCGTTGACTTGGTAGAACACTCAAATTCAAGCAAGAGGTAGGGAGGCAGCGATGCAGATGACTTGGGATGAATTCAAGGCATTGATCACCAAGGAGTATTGCCATAGTAATGAAATGAAAAAGTTGGAGCATGAGTTCTGGAACCATACCATGGTAGGAGCTGGGCAGGCGGCGTACATGGATCGGTTTCATGAACTGCCTAGACTCGTTCCATACTTAGTGACCCCGGAGTCTAAAAGGATCGAAAGCTACATCTGGCGATTGGCTCCTCAAATCCGAGGAACGGAAACTGCAGTCGCTCCTCCTACAATCCAAAGTGCAATTCTGAAATCCGGTACTTTAACTGATGAAATGATAAGGACCAGAGTATTAGTTAAAGGAGGAGAGAAGGGGAAAGATACATGGGAAACCAGTAGACAGAATGCTGGGAAATTTGATAAGAGGGCGAAGGTGACGAGAAGCTTTGTGGTAGTGAACCAAGTGAGAAAGGACTACATTAGGCGACACCCCAAGTGCAAAAAGTGTAATTTTCATCATCCGTAAGCGGCGCCGTGCCGGGTGTGAATGAACTACAGACGCCTAGGACATGTTGGAAGGGATTTTAGGGTGGCGCCTAAGTTGGTTACACTGATAAATACGGTCAATCCAGCAGGAAATGTCAGGGTTTGTTACGAGTATGGAAGCCCTGATCATTATCGGAATGTGTGCCCTAGGCTGACCTGGCACTGGATCAACATGGTAACAATCATAATCAAGTGGTAGCAATAGCTGGTAATCAAGGACAGAGGAATCAAGGGAATGCTGCCCGAGGACGTGCATTTGTGATTGGAGCAAATGATGCCCGTAAAGGCCCGAATGTTGTTACGGGTACGAATCTCCTCAATAATCATTTCACGTCTGTATTGTTTGATAACGGGGCAGATAATAACTTCTTTTCCTCTTAATTAGCACCCTTGCTTGGTTTGAACCTTAGTTGCTTAGAGACTAGTTACTCAGTAGAATAGCTAATGGTAAGTTTGTGAAAGCAAGCGAGATAATAAGAGGTTGCACGATAACATTAGGGGACCATGCCTTTAATATAGACTTAATGACTTTCGAATTGAGAAGCTTCGATGTAGTAGTGGGTATGGATTGGTTATCGAAATACGAAGCCGAAATCGCCTGTTACGAGAAAATAGTTCGAATCCCCATGCCTGACGGTGATGTGCTCAAGATTCAAGGAGAACGAGCGGGAAGAAACCTAAAGCTTAATACCTCTATGAAGACTCGTCGATGCCTGCAGAAGCAACGTTATGCGTTTTCAGCGCATGTAGTGGAAAAGAAAGAAAAAGAGGAGGAGGGACTGGAGAACATTCCAATGGTGTGAGACTTTCTGGAAGTATTCCCTGACGACTTGTTCGGTTTGCCTCCTGCTCGATAGCTGGAAGTTCGTATAGATTTGATTCCTGGAGCAACACCCATAGCAAAGACACCATATCATTTAGCACTATGAGAAACGCAAGAGTTATCGAGTCAAATACAAGAGTTTTTAGATAAGGGCTTCATACGACCAAGCCATTCACCATGGGGAGCACCAATATTATTCTTTAAGAAGAAAGATGGTCGTTCCGAAAGTGCATCGATTATTGAGTACTGAATAAGTTGAATGTGAAGAATCGATATTCTCTACCCAGGATCGATGATCTATTTCACCAATTACAAAGAGCTTCGTACTTCTCTCAGATCAATCATTGATTAGGCTATCATCAATTGAGGGTTCATAAGAATGACATATCAAAAATAACGTTTAGAACTAAATATGGACATTACAGACCAACGCTCCGGCAGTGTTCATTGACTTAATGAATAGGGTTTGTAAACCCTCTCTGGATAAGTTTGTAATCGTGTGTCTAGATGATATTCTTATCTACTCCCAAACGAAAGAAGACCATGATCAGCATCTACAAGCGATACTGGGCTATTAAGGGAACAAAAACTTTATGCAAGTTCTCGAAGTGTGAATTTTGGTTACAAGAAGTGAAATTTCTAGGACACGTCGTGAATGAGAAGGGAATTCATGTTGATCCTGGAAAGATTGAAGCAGCTAAGAAATGGGATACACCTAAGATGCCTTCGGAGATTTGGCAACAACTAGGGTTAGCTGGTTACTACTGGCAATTTATTGCAAACTTCTTCAAGATTGCTCAACCGTTGACGATGTTAACCCAGAAATATAAGAAATTTGATTGGGGTCATAAGCAAAAAGAGGCCTTTCAGATGTTGAATAAAAGATTATGTAATGTGCCAATATTGACCCTTCCGATGGATCCAATAACTTTGTGGTGTTCTGCGATGCATCACACCAGGAACTGGATTGTGTGTAATGCAAAAGGATAAGGTGATTGCTTTCGCCTCACACCAGTTTAAGGTTTATGAGAAGAATTATGTGACATATGACCTGGAATTAGGAACGGTGGTATTTGCACTTAAGATATTGAGGCATTATCTGTACGGGAGCAAGTGCATTATCTACACTGATCATAAAAGTCTTCAACACATTTTTGATCAAATGGAACTGAATATGTGCCAAAGATAATGGGTGGAGCTTCTCAGTGACTATGATTGTGTGATCCGATATCATCCTGGAAAGGCAAATGTGGTGGCTAATGCCTTGAGTAGGAACGAACGTGCAAAACCCTTACGTGCTCGAGCGTTGGAATGACCATTCAATCGAACATGAAAACTCAAATCCTGATTGCACAAGGTGAAGCACTGAAGGAAGAGAATATTGCAAGTAAGGAGTTTCGAGGGTTGGATAAACAGATGAATTGTAAAGAGGATGGTGTATGGTACTTTGGGGATCGTATATGTGTACGTAAGTGGGGAGATGTTCAAACCCTAGTTATGAACAAAGCGTACAAGACCAAGCATTCTGTTCATCTTAGTGCAGACAAGAAGTACTAAGATCTTAAGGAATTGTATTGGTGGCCGGGCATGAAGAAAGACATTGCGACATATGTCGGTGAATGTCTGAGTTGTTCGAAAGTCAAAGCCGAACACAAGAAACTGTCAGGTCTACTGCAACAACCGGAGATTCCTGAATTAAAATGGGAAAACATAGCGGTGGACTTCATCACTAAGTTGTCTAGAACAAGTAGTGGGCACGAATCGATTTGGGTTATTGTTGATCGAATGACAAAATCTGCTCATTTATTTCCGATTCGTGATGATTATAAGATGGAAAAGTTGGCACGATTATATGTGACTGAGATCGTGGCTAGGCATGGAGTGCCTGTGTCAATTAAATCAGATCGTGATAGTCGATTTACATCGCGGTTTAGGGAGACCTTACAGAAGGCAATGGGCACTCGATTAGACCTAAGTATCGCTTATTATCCATAAACAGATGTCAAAGTGAGCGTACTATACAAACTCTAGAAGACATGCTTAGGGCATGTGTGATCGACTTTGGTGGATGCTGGGATACACATTTACCATTGGTCGATTCTCTTATAATAATAGTTATAATACGAGAATTAGATGCGCTCTATTTGAAGCATTGTATGGGAGGAAGTGCAGGTCACCCGTATTTTGGATTGAGGTAGGTGAAAGTCAACTGAAAGGTCCAGACATCATCCAAGAAACGACTGATAAGATATTCCAAATCAAGGATAGGCATAAGGCAGCTAGAGACCGCAAGAAAAGTTACGCCGATAACCGTCGGAAACCTCTAGAGTTTAGCGTGGGTGATCATGTCTTGTTGAAGGTTTCTCCTAGGAAGGGAATTGTATGCTTCGGAAGAAGGGAAATTTAGCTCCGATGTATGTTGGACCATTCGAGATCACTAAAAGAATTAGTCCTGTAGCGTATCGATTAAAATTAGCTCAAGAGCTTAGTGGTGTGCATGATACATTTAATGTATAAAACCTCAAGAAATGTTTAGCTGATGGATCCCTCCATGTTCCGATTGAGGAATTCAAGATTGGTGAGAAACTTTATTTTGTGAAAGAACATATATAAATTATGGATCGGGAAGTTAAAGGATTGAAACGCAACAAGATCCCAATTGTCAGAGTGAGATGGAACTCTAAGCGAGGGCCAAAATTTATGTGAGAATGGGAAGACCAGATGAAACTTAAATATCTGCATCCGTTCGCGGATAGAGCTTCAGAATCCAACTCCTGGTGGATTTGGGACAAAATTCTCTTTACTACGGGATACTGTGACATCTGTCACTATCAGGTCCGTTAATTAACACGAAGCTCGTTAACTCTCCTTGTGTATTATTTCTTTTGCGTAATTAATTTGTTTCCTATCTTGAATCTTATTTTATTCGTCTTGCGTGTTAACTCAAATGTTATAGTATCATAAATTAGATATATCTATATTATGTAAATAATAATAATAAGAATAATCATTATTAGTGTAAGTAACATTATTACAATAATAACGAATATTATTAACATTAATATTGTTATTATTATCATCTTCATTAATATTAATATAATTATTATTAGTATTATGAATATTACTATTAACATTAATATGATAATATAATAGTTTAGGCCTCAAATTATAACTTAACCAAACTCGGGGATTAATTATTCAAAGTCCAAGGTGCAAAGCGTAAATATGAAAAAAGTATAAAAACACAACCCAACCAGTCGAACCCTCCCCCATAACCCTACTGCCGACAACCCCCCCCCAGTCGAGAAACACCGAATCAGCCTCTTCCACCACTGTTAGCTGCCGTCGATTGTTGTCGCCCCATCGTTTGGTCGTTTCGCAGGTAACCGATTGTCGTGAACCTCGTTTCGTCTCGTTTTGTATCGTGATGTTTGGTTCGTTTTATTATCGTGGTTGGGTTCAGTTTTGTTGTGGCTCGAATGAAATAACACAGCAGCCTTCGGTTGCTGTGTGCGCAGTGTGTGTGTGTGTTTGTGATGTGTCGTGTGTGTCGTGTATATATATATGCATACGTATGGTGTGTGACTATGTGTGTGTGTGTGCGGTCGAGCGACGGGCTGAACACAACCACCATTGGCTGTTGTGTGCACGTATGTGATCTTGCATGCTGTATGCGCATGTCAGCATTGTGTGTGTATGTATGTAATGTATGTATTCGGGAGGGGTGTGTGTGTGCCATTATGTATATATATGTATTGATATGAGTGTGTATGTACTTGTTTGTATACGATGTGTGTGTTGGCAAGGATATATGAGCACCGATTGTATGTCAGCTTGTGTGACATCCGATAATTTTCCGTTACCAAACTCCGTTAGTTCCATTAAGTTTTGCATACACGTGTCCGTAAGCACACACTAGTTGTCATTTGACGTTGGTGACCTAAAAATAACTAATAATGTTAAATTAATAATAATCTAGTGGATTAGATAATTATTGTGTTATGCTTATGTGTTTACGCGATTTAAATGTTAACGATGAATTTTATCGCGTAACGCGGAAACGCGTGTTTTAATTCGTATGTCTTGTGTTTTTATAAATTAAATATATAAGTGTTACCATTAGTTTAGATGTTCATATTATTAAGTTTAAAACACTTCACAAGGAGTTTAAAAGCTTAAATTTTATAAAAATACAAAATGCAAGGTTTAGAAGGGGTATTCTTGTAAATTAATTAAAACAAAACAACCCTAGCCCCCACAAACCTCCCATTCGATCGCACAGCCTTCTCCAGCCCTCAAACCTGCGATTTTCAGCCTAGAGCAACCAATTAGCCACGGTTTTGATCGATTTCAAGCCTTAAAACACGTTAGAAACATCAATTGCAAGCCATTACAAGTTTAAAGGTAAGATTTTTATGAGTTTTCATGTGTTCTTGATAAAACCGAAACATGGGCTGCGAATTGGGTGTTCTTGGGGCTGAATTTTGATCAATGGATGATGTTAACATGTTAGTTAGATTGTATGTATGTTGTTTAACGTTGGTTATGCATGAATGAAACATTTGTAATGAATGGATCATGAACTTTGATGAAGATGAACCCTAATTCGAAAATTGTGATGATGGTGTGGAATTGATAGTTGTTTGATGTTGTTGAGATGTTAATTAGGTTGTATGAATGCTAGGAAACATGAATTATGCAAGAAGTTGTTGAATTGAGGGTTTTGTTCATAGGTTACTAATAATAGTAACTTTATTATGCATGTAAAGTTGAATTGGTAATGTGTTGATGTTATGGATGTGTTTTGAATGTTGATTAGTAACTAGGACATCATGTTTGGGACTGGGAATCAATCATCTTGATGTATGTGGTATGTATTGGACATGTTGAATGTGTTGTGGTTAGTATGGATGATTATTTGGTAAATTATTTGTTTTGACCCGTATATGCTAATTCATGGTTATAGGTCATATAAGTAGGTATGCATGGTCTGACCTTTTATATGATACACTAGTTGTGTTATAAACACACTGAGTGTGCTAGATGCTAAGAACTTACATGACTTGTATGATATGTACATAGTATGATGATTTAAGCAATGCATTGGGAATATAGCATCATATGTGATTCACTAGAATGTTAACCATGAATATGTGATCATGTCTGTCTAAATGGTTTACAACACATAATGTCACCAACGGGTCAAACGGGTCAACTGGGTCAAACATGTCTATTCTTCTAAAACCTTAAGTCTTGGTTGTAGTGAACTTAGGGTTTCACATATTCTCTGTTTACACATACTCATGTACATACATGATCTAGGTAACCTCTGAGGGTTGACTGTCCACTTGTTCTTTCAAGTAAACTCTAAGTACTCAATACGCGTATCAGGTGAGTTCATGCCCCACTGTTTACTTAATCTCTTTTGGGAGAGATAGCATACTGGTAATTTTTACAAACACTTTATATATTTAAGATATGTATAATATTAATATAGTGCTATTTACCATGATGAAGTC
>CM044013.1:21522008-21527008 GCA_024085815.1 Flaveria linearis | reverse complement strand
CGCGCGATGCGGCGTTGCCGACAATTTACAACGAATTTTGTCCGCTTTTTTTGTACATCAATATAATCTACCCATATAATGAGCCTCACATATCCCAATTCAATAATAACAAACATACCTTTGAGAAAAAACCAATGGTAAACATAGTACTTTCTATGTAAATACCATGATGTACAAACATTGTTAGAATATAAATAGTTTTAGCTATAATCTAGACCATTAAATGAAGGATAATTATAGAAAACTATCTAAAAATCATAATATTTAATTGGATATGTAGTTTTACATATCTCCGTTGTAAAATAGCTACAACTCTGCTCCTTAACCCGCTATTTTACTAATGTATAATGTTATTCAATTTAAAATTACTGGTTGGAAACTTACTGAAACTAATGCCGGTATGAAACTGATGCATGGTTATGAACCCACTTCCATCTTTATCAAAGAGTTCTTAAAACTGTAAGAAAATTTTGCCCACTTAAACTTCTTCATATGAAAGTTTGACTATTTGGTAGTTGATTATGTTTGTAAATTAGATAAGAACATACATTCTAAATAGACAGCTATGTATTGCTTCATATATAAATTATCAACAAACTTTTAAGATGACATCAACAAAACTCAAATAGATGATATAAACACAAAGTCAAACGATGCATTCTTCCTGCACCTCCAGTAGTCAAAGGCACATTATTTGTAACTTAGATGTCATACTTGAGTAGGCTCAAATCAGTTTGTGAGGCCTCAATTGGCAGCAACATAGGTTGCAAGTGGAGAACCCGGTTGCAAATGGAGAACCTAACCCGCCTTTGATTCTGCCATACCAAACTGTGAATCTAGATTTTAGTCATCATAATATATTGAACTTTCAAATAATGTAAGCAAAACACAAAATCAAATGGCATGACAGTCATACATCAACGCTAATGGCTAATCACTTCTACACTTCACAACATATGTTTTTTTAGCAAAAATCAGCACCTACACAAATATCAAACTTAAAGAATATGTACATACTTCAATTTAAAATGATAAACATAAAATAAACTCATAAACAAAATCATTAAGCCAAAAGAATAGGTACATAAAAAGCTCAATATATAAAACTAACGAACATCACCAGAAAAACATCAAAAACGATTGCATAAAATAAAAACCTCATTGCACCTCGTCTCCTTATTCCATTATAGGAGTTGCATATAAGATAACCATCAGAGCTGAGTTAATCATCAAAAATGATAATTAGAATGATGCTATTTATAATGTATCACATGGAAGACAATTAGGTAAATTATAGAGTATGCGTATGCTGAATACAGTAACAAAGGCAGCTGAACTGGTGAGAAAATATATAAAAACCTTCATCTGAAAAACAATTCTTACATTTTCAGTTTGTAAATTTCCAACAATTTATAGTAACCACAACTTTTTCCATGTATACAAAACTAAATCTGCAACGTTTAATAGCCCAAAGTACATATCAATAAACTTCAAACTCAATAAAATCAAAAACCATGTATATATACTGTAGCACTGCTTCAAATAAAATCAAACAGAAGTAGATTACCTGATTTGAGGAAAGAGGCTCATGTTCAACTAACATGGCAGCCAATTTCCGGCGACCAATCTGATCTGCATGCGCAGCAACTGCAGCATACGAAATGGTTCTAGACAATTTTAACTGAAATTTTCGAACATTAAATTTATATAATTAAGACTGCATGTTTGATTGTTAATAAAACTTTGCAATTTGTACACCTTATCAAGTAAAATTCAAGGAGGGTGGCATCAGGAATTGCTTGATGATACAGTTAACTTTGAACAAGCCCAGTGCATGATAACCACTTCCTGCATGAAACTCAAAAGAATTTAACTTAATTGGTTGAACATTAACATATTTCAATATCATCACGAGAAGGCATAACATACTTGATTCATTCCAAGGTAATCAGATATCCGGAGTGCCAGCAGATGTTGGTGAGCATTAACCAATCGACCAATCAAAACTGATGGTGTAAGCAACTAAACGTAGAAATAATATTGATATCAATATATCATGAAAGATATTCAAGATCAATCATGTAGCTAAATTATGTTAAGGTGGTTAGAAACCTTGTACTGATGTATACTGAGTGGAATACCAGTCTCTGGGTTGCGTACAACATTTAAAACCCTCAATGTTTTAATCATTTCCTGAATGCTTTCACGCTGAAATTGGCTGCCAAAGCCAACTGGATATCACTACCGTGAACAGAAATTAGAAACAAACGCAAAATCTATTACGGAAGTCAATTAATTAATAAATAACCGTGTTTAAGTATTATTCTCTAGCTCAAGAAACCTAAGGTAACACTGGAGATTGGATTAGGAGAATGTAAGTTGTAACATATAAGCATGTGTTGGCAACAATCCTTTTGCCACAGTAGTTGCTACAGATTGTATATAGCATTATCAAAGGCTAAATCATATTGAATTAGACTTGATTACCTCTCTACTTCAGCTTTCAATTCAGTTTATATTCACTGTGTTGATGGGACTGTTACTTCTTATTTTGTTGGGTAGTTACTACTTAACTAATTATGTAAATATATAATAATTATTCAAATTCTACAGCAAACAACATTCTTCAGTTATCTTCTCTACGCCAATCATTTGGGCTTTCTATACCTTTGCTTTGAGTTCCATATCATGCTATGAACATAATCCCAATGACCCCAATATCTTTACAACAAAACTAACCTACAAAATGCTTGGCCATAGCTTGCAGCCTAAGTAGTGTCTGCTGTAGCGAAGGATCAAATCATGACCTGCAGCATCAATACAGGCTTCAACAGCTTCAGGCAGTGATGAGCGTATCAATCTCAAGTTTTCATCAGCCTGAAATATTTTAACATTAGATTATTTACCCAAAATTTAACAATGATAATAATCGTATTTAACATAAAATGTATGACTACTACACAAATTCCCTACCTTTCACTTCTCCTGTCAAAATGATCCAAAGCATCATACAACAAAGCTGCTGGCTCCGTGCTCCCACTCTTAAATATCGATTCCGTGGAAGCTGGGACCCATTGTAGAAATTCCATGTTTGAGTTAGACAATATCCTTGCTCCATCACACTCCGGAATAAGAACAATCGGGTCATCAAAAAGATATCGAACCGGATCTCCATAAGGACCCACCATCAGAAGCATATCATCGCAATACAGCAACACACTATCCATCCCACACCAAACAAGTTGCTCCGGAGCAAGCGCAGACTGTACATACACAGTTAAAATAAAACGTCGTATGCAAATTCTTCCATACAACCAATAATCTTTTCAAAACCTAAATGTATAGATCAAAGACATGATATTTGAAACAAACCTCACAGGCATACTCAAAGATGATACTGGAGAAATCAGTAGGCATCACAAGCAACTGACCATCATGAGTAAAAGAAGCCATTAACTTCCTATTATGCGAAACAACCATCTTCTGCAAAGGCCCCAACCCATCACCCACAGTCTGAACCCCATCTTCCTCCACCAACAACACACGATCCCCCGCACCAATCAACACCTCCACATTCCCCGACATCGTATACTGCGGCTCAATCACCGCTATACACAGCGGAAACTCCTCCAACCCCGCATCCGCAAGCAAGCTTGCTAGGGTGAGTCATATAATTTTTTCAAGATTTAGATATTGTCTTGAACCTGAAGAATTAAATCAGAAACATTAAACTTCAAATGTAAATAAAAGATTCAATCTTGCTAAGAAACAACTGAAATATAAGAAAGCAAAGAGTTGAACACCAATACGCTGACATCAACTGTAAATAAAGAATGGATTTCATCCAACACTTTCTTCAAAAAACAAATTTCATGCTTTGCTCAAACAATTAAATTAACACAATAATCTAACTCAATAAAGCTAGAAAATCAAACAAAAAAGTCAATATTGGTTTACAAAGTGTTATAATCTTAAATAAATCAATTGTAACTCATGATAAAGAATAACAAGCAAATAGAAAACATATCACATACATCCTGAGCAGAGATCTTCAACCAGCTTGGGGGAGTCCTCTTATATGGCTTAGCTGAAGCTGAAATACCCTTTCTGTTCATCAAACAACAATCAAATCACAAATCAAACCAACAAACTTACACTCACAAATCAACATACATTCTAGCTTCAACCATATCTATAAACCTAAAACCCAATAAAAGAGAACAATGATCTTAACATTCTCAACCTAATTAGCAATCAACCTCAACACCAACTACAAATCATTCATACCTCTACCATTTAAAACACAAGTACATCAAATTCAATACCAAATGATTAACTATTTTACAGCCAGAAATCAAAATCTTGAACTTTATTAAGAGCATATCTATTATCTATACACCTCAATTGCTGTCACGTGTACATATGCAACGATACATTTTGAATCTGATAGATGCAGAAGTGAGAAAGACTACCCTTTGCTGTGCATACGACCCATACGACCCAGGCACCTGATACCTGCAACTCACCGCGGTTCGGCTCTTCTTCTTCCCCAGAGCCCCGGCTTCCTCCTCAGCCGCAAGCTGCGCATCAAGCTCCGGACAGGCGCAGGGGACCCGACTCGCGAGAAAGTTGGAGCAGGCCATCCTCGGGTCCCGTTTTCGAACCCTAACGTTGATGGTGAAAATCGGCGAGTAATCCAACAACGTCGATGGTGGTAGTAATGATATAAGAAAGGTGTGCTTTTAATCTCTCTCGTATCTCTAGTCTATGGAAAATTGGAAGAAAGAGAGCATGCGAGTGGACTTTCTGATGATGATGACGGTGGTGGAGGTACAATTCGGGTGGGTTTTGAGATGGAGATGAAGGAATCGGAGGCCAACGGTGGTGGTATAGAGCTATGATGATGAGAGGGTTAGGAGTGTCGATTATGGATCAGAGGAAGGAAGAAGCTGCAATTTGAGATTTGAGTTTGAAATTTTGAATTGAAGATCTGACAAAAA
>CM044013.1:21512008-21514508 GCA_024085815.1 Flaveria linearis | reverse complement strand
GGACTCTGAGTTGATGATAACCAGACCTCAAGTCGATCTTCGAGTAATAGCTTGATCCCTGAAGCTGACCAAACATATCGTCGATACGGGGTAGAGGGTATCGGTTCTTGACTGTGACTTTGTTTAATTCTCTATAATCGATGCACATTCAAAACGTGCCATCTTTCTTCTTAACAAAGAGAACAGGGGCTCCCCAAGGTGATGTGCTAGGTCGAATAAAGCCCTTATCTAAAAGCTCCTGAAGTTGTGATGACAAACTCCTGTAGTTCGTTCGGTGCTAATCGATAAGGTGCTCTAGCAATCGGGGCTGCACCGGAAGTCAGTTCAATTTGGAATTCCACTTGACGATGAGGTGGTAGTCCAGAAAGAACTTCTGGAAACACCTCGGGAAAATCTCGTACCACGGGAATGTTCTCTATTTTCTTTCCTCTGGTTGCTTATCGGTGACGAGTGCCAGAATAGCCAAACGACCTTTTCGCAGTAACTTTTATGCTTTCATGTAGAGATAATGCCCATCACTGCACCACTCCTATCGCCTCGGACTGCAAGGATTTCATCACCAACAGGGATTCGTATGATTTTCTCGTGACATATGACTTTTGCTTGCTTATTAGAGAGCCAATCCATGCCTACCACCACGTCAAAACTTCCTAGTGTAACAAGCATAAGATCTATAGCGAAAGTATGACCAGCGAGCTCTATCTTACAATCTCTAAGGATGTGGGTTACATGGATTTGTTTACCGTCAGCCAACTCCACGGTGTATTTGGATTCTAAAGCAGAAGGGATGTCACTTACGAAACTACAGAACTTTAAGGACATGGAACTCCTATTGGCTCCAGTATCAAACAGTACTGTAGCAAAACATCCATTGACAGAAAACCTACCAGTAACAGTTGTAGGGTCATTTAGAGCCTCACCTGAGCCAATGACGAAGGCTCTCCCTTTGGCTCCAGTATTATTACCACCATTTCTATTGCCTCTTCCATCATTGTTGTTGTTGTTGCCTTGATTGTTGTTGTTTTGGCCATTGCCATTACCGTTCTTCCTCAGCTGCGGGCAGTTTTGCCTATAGTGTCCTTCTTTCCCACACTCAAAGCAACCATTTGGAGTCTCATAAGGTTGCTGTGGCTTCCTAACCAAATCACCACGGCAATCCTTGGCTAAGTGTCCCATTTGCCATACCACTGACACTTGTAATTGTAACATCTTTCAACATGATGATAGTTGCACCGCGGGCACCTAGGTTGTTTACCACCGTAACCGCTCGGTCCTTGATTGTTCGAGGCTGACTGGTTGAAATTACGATTGTTGTCGAACCTCCATTGTTGTTGCTGCGGGTGGTTGTTGCTGAGATTGATATTGACCACCGGACGATGATGCTCTATTGTTATTGTTGTTGGAGGCATCCCACTTCCTCTTGTTGTCGGGCACGCTCGCCGCAGTGCCCCGTTTTGGCAACCGTCCTTGCTCCACAGCTTCATCAGTCAGTTTGTGGGCTAGGCGAATAGCTTGTTGGATAGTAGCCGGGTTGGAGGAAGTCACCATACTCCTAATCTCAGGCACCAATCCCCGGATGTAGTGTTCCACTCGCTTGTGCATCTCGTTCACCATTCCAAGACATAGTGTGGCCAGCTCATGAGTTCTTGTGGTATAAGCCTCGATCTCTGAACCTTGCATTTTAAGCTGCCAAAATTCCATTTCCAACTTTTGGACTTCGTTTCGAGGACAGTACTCCTCGGTCATCATATCTTTAAACTCATTCCATGGGAGTTCATTTGCCATGGCTTGCCCTAGCATCTGTACTTGAGCGTTCCACCAAGACAATGCAGCACCATCCAACGTCCCGGTAGCGTATTTCACCTGGAAAGCAGGTGGACAGTTACACTTTGAGAACACGGACTCCGTCTTCTCAAACCACCTTACCAACCCTACAGCTCCCTCGGTTCCACTGTAGGTGTGAGGCTTGCAGTCCATAAAGGACTTGTAGGTACACGCTGGCGGTCCTGCTGGCTATCCTACTTGAGCAGCAGCTACTGCTGCCTGGAGTTGTGCACTTATTAGAGCAGCCAGTTCCGCAGGGGTCATATTTATAGTACCGGCGCCTTGGTCACCGGCACCTTGGTCACCGGCGCCACGCCCGCGTCCGCGTCCTCGTCCTCGACCACATCCACGTCCTCGGGCGTCTATTATTCACTTTACATTCACAAATACAATAATGAGTAATATCAAACCTATTTATCTCATTGAAGTATAGTAAACAATAAGAAAATAATGAATTCATCATCACCACAACATTTATAACAAAAATAATAACCAAAGGTAAATAAATTTGCAAATGAGTCACAAATTATTTATCAATGTCAAAATTTGAGTTTGTTATTCGGGTGGAGAAACAACTCTTCCCACATAGGTTCCAAAATAAAGACACGCTACGTAGTCCAAATCGTTTAAAGGAAATTAGAATAGAATCATTCAACTATGTCGTGCCGTAGTGTAC
>CM044013.1:21309508-21507008 GCA_024085815.1 Flaveria linearis | reverse complement strand
ATCTTTGGCTGCCTTCATGAAGGCCTTGATCCTTTTAAGCTTTTCAGTCATAGCCTCGATCACCTCGACGCTCCCTAACTCTTTATGACCAATATCACCCCAACAAACGGGTGTTCTGCATCTCCTACCGTATAGCATCTCATAAGGTGGCATACCAATGCCAGCATAATAGCTGTTGTTGTATGAGAATTCAGCTAATGGTAAATGGTCATCCCAACTTCCTCCAAAATCAATCGCACATACCCGAAGCATGTCCTCTAATGTCTGAATGGTCCTTTCTGACTGACCATCAGTCTAAGGATGATAAGTCGTGCTGATATGTAACCTCGTCCCCATAGCGTTATGGAATTTCTTCCAGAATTTGGATGTAAACCGGGTGTCATGATCAGACACAATAGACACCGGCACACCATGACGAGTTACAATTTCCTTGATGAACAAGTCAGCCAACCTCTCAGATGAATATGTCTCGCGAATCGGTAGGAAGTGAGCAATCTTCGTCAAGCGATCAACAATCACCCATATAGCATCATACCCTTTCGGAGTACGCGGCAGCTTCGTAATAAAATCCATGGTGATGTGCTCCCACTTCCACTCCGATATATCCAAAGGTTGAATCTTTCTATACGGCTTTTGATGCTCGGCCTTCACTTGCAAGCAAGTAAGGAACTTACTCACATACTCCACCATGTCACGCTTCATACCCGGCCACCAATAATCTTTCTTCATGTCTTGCTACATCTTTGTAGCACAGGGATGAATAGAGTATCGAGTCTTGTAAGCTTCGTCCATAATCGTCACCTGTAGATCCCCAAAACGAGGAATCCACATTCGTCCAAACCGGGTTCTAACACCAAATGTGTTTTCACCCAACTCTGCGACCAGACCTCTCATTCTTTCACATTTAAGATGATCTTCTTTCAATGCCTCATCTTGAAACTATTTGACTTACTTCATCACATTAGAGGTCATAATCAGCTGGTACGCCTTCACCCGAATCGACTCCAGTCTTTCCTTTCGGCTAATGGCATCCGCCACCATGTTGGCTTTGCCCGGATGATAATGGATCTCACAATCATAATCTTTTATGAGATCTAACCATCTTCTCTACCTCATGTTCAAGTCCTTCTGCTTGAAGAAGTACTTCAAGCTCTTTTGGTCAGTGAATATGGTGCACTTCGTCCCGTAGAGATAGTGCCTCCAAATCTTTAGCACAAAGACCACAGCTGCTAGCTCCAAGTCATGAGTAGGATAGTTAACCTCATGAACCTTCAACTGTCGAGATGTGTAGGCTATAACTTTTCCTCTCTGCACTAACACACACCCCAACCCCGAGTAGGAAGCATCAGAATAAACCACCAGATCTTCTCTTCCATCGGGTAACGACAATATAGGAGCTTGGTCAACCTCGCCTTCAATTCCTCTAATGCCTTCTCCTGAGCTTGACTGTGACATCCATCATCAAAAGGTCCATCAATTAACGTGTTTCTGTTAACTTTCCTTGGAACGTTCATTCCTCACCTTTATAAACTATTCATGTGAATGTTATACCCGTTTTATCATCTTTTACACTTGCGTTCTCACCGTTAGTGTTATGTCCTTAAAACCATTACAATTATCCTTATCATTATCGTTAAATATACCATTTTAATACATTATTATTGTTATTAATAAAACCATTTTTAAGTTACGGATATCATTATTTGTACTTTTATCGTTAATATAACTAGCCGATTAAGGTCATTTTAACCCGAGACAAACTTGGGAACTCGGAGGCTAAGTGCAGGGACCAAATGTGATATTTTGCCAAACTAGGGCTGGGTATAAATACCCATATTTCAGCCCTAGCCTCCATTACTTCCTCTTCTTTTTCATCTTCTTCTTCTTCCATTTTCTCCACCTCCATGCACCGAACCGCCCCGTTTCTTCGCGTTTTCGCCGACAAAGCCTCAGCTACAGCTGAGACTACACCTTTCTTGCAGGTAGACAACCTTGGTCGTCCCTTTTCTTGCTTGTTTACCACTGCACATTTAGGGTTCAGGTGCTCGGGGCCAATCCAAGCACATGAGGACGCGTGGGAGCGAGTGTTGCCTTTCTGAGTGTTCTTCTTGTTTGTACATGTTTGAAATGTGTTTCTGGAAGTCCTTGAGGTGTAAATCTCGTGCGGGAAGCAGCCAAAGGCTGCTCTGCACTTCTGCAGTCGCGATTCTGCTGTTCAGGCGACTGGGTCTGCCGTGCGACTGAGCCGTGTGACTGGGTGTGTCGTGCGACTGAGCCGTGCGACTGAGCCGTGCGACTGAGTCATGCGATTGTGTGTGTGTCGTGCGATTGAGTTGTGCGACTGGGTGTGTCATGCGATTGAGTCGTGCGACTGAGTGTATTCATGCGATTGAGTCGTGCGATTGAGTGTTGTGTGGTACGACTGAAGGTCGAGTCGCACGAATGAAGGATCAATCGTACGAATGAAGCTGATTCGTACGAATGAAGGTTGATTCGTGCGGATGGAGTGTTGAGTCGTGCGTCTGGTCTTGTCGTGCGATTGGAGTGGTTGTGTGTGTGTTTCTTCTTGTGTGTGGTATGTGTTTGTCGTGTGATGTTATGGTGACATCGACACGGGTACCGTTGCTAATGACGACCTTTAAAAATTGACACTATCAAACTTATTAATGTTATTGCAAAGTCAAATCAACATAACATTTTACAATTATCAACAATCGATTTGCAACGCTAATATTTGCTAAGTATTTCTCTAATAACAATGACACTTTTACACAAATATCATCGGCAATGGCAACGATTTCTAGTACTTGGATCTACATAAGATCTAATACTTACGGCTGTTTGTGTGTGTTACATGCGACCGAACTAATGCAACCCGAACCGACCGAACGTTATTACTTACTTTATACGTATCATTAATGCTTAACAATAACTGTCAATAGGTGTTTGATCATTTACTACATACAACATTTGGAAACTTTGATCATTCATACTTACCACTTAACAAGTGAGTTTCGTGCCCCCTTTTTATGCTTATACAATATTTCAATCATTTACAAACATGGGGGAAAAATATGCTCACCCACTTTCTTATGCTGTACAATTTACATACAATTTACATACTTGGAATCAACGTGATACTGTTTCATGAGTACTTATCTGATACATACATGATTCGATGTGTGGTACTTTCTTTACAACCATTTAATTCCGGTTGGAACCGACGGATAGGTATTGGTGGTACTACTGTGTTGACACCCCTACCCATGCATGTTGGTATACTAGTTAGTACCAACGGTGGCCAGGAACGGGCCCTTGGGTGAATATATTCTGACAAGATTCTGTGTGTACGTCGTTAGATTTGGTTGTAAAACTCATTGTTATGCGATATTGCTTACTTATAACTGTATGCACAGTATTCCACAACAATTACTATACAGCATCAATTATTTATTTACTATTTAAACCTGCGAGCTCACCAACAATTTTGTTGACCATTTTGAGCGTATCTTTTCAGGTGACAATGAAAATTGAAGATCTAGGAGTGCTGCCTTAGGGGAGACCCTAGGAATGCATTTTTGAGACTAAACATACTTGACAAACATTCATTTTGAATCATTTTTGTAGTCTATTAAACAATCTTCATACTTTTGATACTTGTTCTTGGGTTGTGGGAATTACATTACAATGTTAATATTTTGGTTATGTGAATCAATTACAAGTTTATGCTTATGGCTATGTTGTCGTGAATATTGACTAAACACGACACAAGTCTCCTTTGTGTCAGGTGTCGTCATGACACGCTTTATCATCAACTGCATATATTGCATCTCTATTATTAACAATGTGTTATGATGATCCCGTCTCGTTACATCCCCATGTTTCCGCTCTCAGCGGGGGTGTGACAGACTGGTATCAGAGCCATTGGTTATAGAGAATTAGGCAAATCACTTGACCTAGACTATAACCTAGGAACCTTCATGTAGAATGCACGCTAGGATTGGCATGCATCTGATAATACATGTATGTTTCTCTATACTTGTTCTTTATCTCTATACTTGTTCCTTACCTCTATGTCTTGTTATCTGACCATCCTGAGGAAAGTACTATTACCCTTACTCTTTCCTCGAGGGATGCATTCTACTAGAATCTTTCATTCCTATGCGCGCTGCATTATACTATTAGGTTGGGATACCTAACCTGAAGGGATCTTCACAGATCATGCGGAGCATTGATCATGGATATTGAGTCCGACCCTAAGATAGTTATGCCTGAGGTCCCGAAAGAAGTAGGGATAGGTAACTTTGTTAGACTAATTGAGCTTATGTGCTTGGATTCTATTTGTTATGGCGGACTAATACTGGAATGCTATTGGTTCATGGACATGAGAGCATTACATGACCCATGCATGATGAATGGTGACAATATTATGATGTTAGCTTGGGTAGGTGAAGCTAAAGGTGACCATGCAAGGCAAATTACCATTACGGGTGCACACGTAATTGCAATTTGCAGTGCATGTGAAGCCTGGCTAATCTTACCATGAGGTAACGATCATAGTTAGTACAAGTCTTCCATTCTATACCTTAGGATACTAGGATCATAATTCTAATAATACCTTGTAAACAGTGATAAGACATTCATAACCTCTACTATCACTTAAGTCCTATTTTATTTAGAGCCTTCAGGGGATTTCAATTACGATATTGATTTTATTCTCCGTGGAACATTTCTCTGCTTAGCATTTCAGTAATTATGTGACTGATTAAATGCTTAGAATGAAAGTGGACTTCAAAGGAATGTAGAGGAGTGATGATACTCCCTACACATACATTACGTTATTCATTGGGATGATGTTAAGGAAAATCGGATGTCATGTAACCAGTTTAAGAACCGTTCTCGGTATATCATGGATGTGGTGGGAACGATGCGAGGAACCCTATATATAAGCATCACCGGTATACTAAGGATGTGCTTGAACTGTGCTACGTGATAATCTTGATTGACTGGAGCATGAAATATTGGAACTTGATGAGTTGAATTAAATGTGTATCTTAAAGTGACTAAAATTTACATGTTTACTCCTTTTTATGATAAAAAATGCCGCCTAGAACAGTCACCCGCAGTACAAATCGCGAAGGTGAGACCCCACGGGGCAGAGGTAGAGGTAGGCCACCAGGAACAGGTGGTGGTCCCGCCAGCAACAATCAGGGAACTGAAAACCCCGACATAGCTGCCATGATCGCTCAGCAGCTAGCCGCACTGATTCCTACGATAGTGACCCAAGTTGTTATGATACTAACAATGAGCATAACCAAGGAATAGGGAAGATACTGAGAATGGTGGAACAGCGGGTAACGAAACTGGGGTTGTTAATACAAGTTGGGGATGTTCATATAAGGAGTTTGTGGCCTGTAAACCGAAGAATTTGATGGGAAAGTGTAACACCCGGAAATTTACTTCTCAGCATGTGATGCGACTGAGCTTCAGTCGCCTGTGATTTATGCGATTGAAGTTAAACCGTATGGCTATTCGGCCGATTGGAGCTCAACCGCCCGATTGGAGCTCAACCGCCCGAATGAAGTATGAGCCGAATGGAACACGTGCGATTGGGGTCCAATCGCATAGCGTTGATGCGACTGAAGGTCCAGTCGCCCCTGGACCAGGTGCGACTGAGCTGTGGGTATAAAAGGGGAGCAACTTCATTCTCCTCCCCAACACTTCACATTTTCAGTCGGGAAGAGAGCAGAGGGCGACCGAGAACCAAGAAGAAAAGGGGGAAAGTGCTGTCCGAGCTCCGAATCCGTCGAGAAAATAGCCAAAGTCGAAGTTCATCTACTTCTACCTGTAATGTGAGTTCTAGGACCCCTCGTTTACATGTTTTCAACTGATTTTGGGGCTGGATCACATATAAACCCTAGTTTTATAAAAGTGTGTATTTGACCCATTTGATGAAATCTTAGATAATGTGATTAAAGTATGATTTAGGACTTACAATGCTTGTATGATGTCCTAGTATGAATCCCTGAGCTTTGGGAGGGTCAATTTGGGTTAAAAACGGTTTAAGGTGGGTCTGAGCACTTAGGTTCGCGACTACTGTTCTTGAAGAACTCCAGTCGCTGCCCAGTTAGGGTTATGCGACTGAAGGGCCATTCGGCCGAATGAGTGTCAGTTGTTGTCCAATCGCCCGATTGAGGTCCAATCGCACGATTGAGTCTCAGTCGTACGGTAATCTATGCGATCGAGGATTTCGGTCGCATAAGCCCAATCGCAGAGTAGATTCAGTCGCATAGACCCATTCGCATAGTAATACAGACGCCCGACTGAGGATTCAGTCGCATAGACCCATTCGCATAGTAATACAGACGCCCGACTGAGGATTCAGTCGCATAGAAGTCCAATCGTATGACTCAGTCGCATGGAAACCATGCGACTAGGGTATGTTCAGTCGCCCGAATAGGGCTGATGTGATTGGATAAAGAAGTGTATGTGTAATGTATGCATGCTAGTTATGATGTTGCCATGATAGATGGTGGACACTGATGAATTGTAAATATTAATGTGTCTTGATTTGATGCATGCTTATCCCCCATAGTATACATGATATCTTTAATATATGAAATGAAAGTATTATGTAAAGCACAGAGAAAGAGTAATAAAGAAAGAGAAAGGAACAGTAATGAAAGTAACAAGTCTTGCAAGCATATAGGAGTTACACGACTATGTGTCGTTAGCTCAACTGTGTGGCGGGCTAGCTACCCACTGACGCACACAGGGTCAATCAATTGAGATTGGCAGGACCTTTGGACGTGCCCCGGATGTTCGGGTCGGCCTTGTACATAGTACGCATAGCCCTTTCGGGGGAACTGTTGAACCCTTCGGGGGGATACACATAGCCCTTTCGGGGGAACCGTTGAACCCTTCGGGGGGATACACATAGCCCTTTCGGGGGAACCGTTGAACCCTTCGGGGGGATACACATAGCCCTTTCGGGGGAACCGTTGAACCCTTCGGGGGAATACACATAGCCCTTTCGGGGGAAACACAGTTGGCTCTTCGGAGCATATAGATGGCCCGACATCCATTCTCCCCTCGCGCACATAGTTGGGGTATCGCCCACTGGTCCACATAGAAAGTGAAACATAAAGATAAAGTTACAGACAAGGCATATAGTACAGAGAACGAACATTATTTGTTCACACAGTTGATGCGTGCTCGCATATACAGTACAGTATAGTATAATATAGAAAAGGGTATTTTTATATACTACTTATAAAACTAGAACTCACTCAGCAACGCTGACTTTTATGTGTTTTCCAGTTCGCAGGTAGTGTTGCTGAGGATGGCACGAGGCGGCTACTCAGCTCTTTTGGGAGGGCATTCTCCATTTTATAATGCTGCAACGTCACGTGTTGCGGGCCCATAATGCACGCAACAAGTCACGTTGCCTGCCATTATGAGATTTCTTGAGGATCTGAATCAACGAGATTACTCAAGAAATCTCCTTTATATATTTTTGAATTTAATATCTTCTTTATGAAGAATAATACATTTTCTTATTTCGGTAGAGGTCGCTGTATGACCCTATGATTGCTGAGGAATATGCATCAGCAGCAATCATAGTATAGTTAAGCAATGTAAAGAAAAGCTTGTATTTTGTAATCAAGTCAATGATGTAAAAGCTTTTATGATGAAATGAGAATGCATGTTTTATTAATTCCGCTGCGTATTTTATGAGCATGTATTAAATGTATGTCATACGTGCGATGAAGAACCAACAGTAAGGTGCCCGGTGAGCGGGGCCTTACAAGTTGGTATCAGAGCAAAAGTTTAAGTAAAATGGGTAAATTTTCGTAATAAACCTAAACTTAAACTGAGAATGGGACAGGGAGAATGAGAATGCCATCTGAGTAGCTGCGTGCCATCAGGTATTTTCTTAAGGATTAACTGGCTATTATGTGCGCTTGTTATGTGAATGATGTGTACTGTTAGACTGAGATACTAATGTAGTCAGGATAGGTGATGCTCGGGGTACGAAGAGTAGAGTAAGTGGCTAATCACAACTGGCCACTGTAATTAGGGACTTACTGTACTTAACATAAACTGAGCTATTTCCTTGAATGACCGTGTTGGTGTTTTAATCTTTCAGTGTGATAGAAGATGGTCGGTGATAGATCATCTGATGCTTCCCGTGATGGTGAACGTGGTGATGAGCCGCGTATCACGCGAGGAAGACTTAGGAAAGAGAAAGTGGTTCGTGAGGAGAACGAGGTTCCTCGCCAGGAAGAGACGGACGAAAGCGCCAAGTTGAGAGCCTCGGTAAAAGAGGCAGTGATTGAGGAAGTACACCAAGTTATGCAGACGATATTACCGACTGTAATGACCGAAGCGATAAAGGCAGTACGAGAGGAGGATAGACGAGGGAGGAGACGGTCCTCCGGCAGACAACAACAGACAGAGGCAGAAACGGTATTGTCCGATGACGAAGAGGAAGAGGAGGAAGAACAGGTTAGGGGGACAGCCCGGGGTTGTGACTACGGGAAATTTATGAGGTGCAAGCCTCCGACTTTTGATGGTTCGGGTACGGCTGCTGATGCTCACCAATGGGTGAGAGAGATGGAGGCGGTCCTTGATATCAGTGACTGCCAGGAGGATAAGAAGGTAAAGTTTGCTACCCACTCGTTTACGGGGACGGCGTTGTGCTGGTGGGACAATATTGTCCAGGCCGAGGGTAGTCGGGCTATTGGGAAGATGAAGTGGTCGGAGTTGAAGAGAATGGTGATCGAGGAGTTTAGTCCTCGTCGTGAGATGGATAGAGTAGAGAGAGAGTTCCTGCAGCTAGAGGCAGGTACGATGACCCATCAGCAATACACGACTAAGTTCAACGACATGGCACGGTTGGTGCCAGAGCAAGTGACGCCGGTGTCCCGCAAGATTAACAGGTATATTCAGGGGTTGCCAGCCGAAATTCGTTGGCGTTTGATTTCCGCTCGACCAAGTACTTTCAGGTCAGCGGTGGATTTAGCTGGTAGGCTGTACGATGAACGGGTTGCGTTGGTAAAGGCTGAGGGCAGTAAGAAAGGAAATGAGGAGAAGAAGTGGCAGGGAAAGAGGTTTGGTTGAGGGGGTGCCTCGACGAGTAATAAGAAGACGAAGGTGGATGACCGCCGGGTGGTCATGTCGGGTTCAGGAGGAAAGAAGTGTGGTAAATGCGGGAGAGAGCACGGTGGTGAGTGCAGATGGGGGCTGAATGTATGTTTCAGGTGTGGTCAGCCCGGTCACATTGCTAGAGACTGTAGGAAGCCTAGGGCTGAGGCTTCAGGGATGAAGAAGACGGGAAGTGAAGGTCCGAAAGCAAGCGCCAGGGCATTCACAATGACGCAGGAAGAGGCAAGGACGGACCCTGACGTAGTGTCCGGTACGTTTCTGGTGAACCAAACTTTAGCCTCTGTGTTATTTGATTCGGGTGCTAGTAGGAGTTTTATTTCTGCAGCTTTTTGTGCCAAATTGCCCGTTAGTAGTAGACGTGTGGATGTACCGTTTGATGTAGAGACTGCTATAGGTAAACCACCAGGATTTCTGAGGTAATTGAGGGTTGCGATGTAGAACTGGAGGGTCACAAATTCCCAGTTAAACCCTTTGCGATGACGTTAGGAGGTTTCGATTTGGTGCTTGGAATGGATTGGTTGGCAGATTTCGAGGCGAACATTGTGTGTCGCAAGAAGATGATCAGTTTGACAGCGCCTGACGGTAGTCCAGTGACAGTTTATGGGGATCGGGTTACTATGATTCCGAAAGTGATCTCAATGGCAGTGGCGGGGAAATGTATGAGGCGTGGATGTAGCGCCTATTTATGTTATGTGAAAGATGTAGAGAAGCCAGCACCACAACTGTCTGATGTTCCGGTTATGTGTGAGTTCCCAGACGTGTTCCCGGAAGACTTATCGGGATTGCCACCAGACAGAGAGATCGAGTTCCAGATTGATTTAGTACCAGGCGCCCAACCTGTTGCCAAAGCACCATACCGATTGGCCCCGACAGAGATGAAAGAGTTGATGGAGCAGTTACAAGAGCTGTTGGATAAGGGGTTTATTCGACCGAGTATCTCACCTTGGGGTGCTCCGGTCCTGTTTGTAAAGAAAAAGGACGGTAGTATGAGGATGTGCATCGACTACCGCGAGTTGAATAAGCTGACAGTAAAGAACAGATACCCCTTGCCGAGGATCGACGACTTGTTTGATCAACTTCAGGGTGCTAGTTGGTTTTCGCGTATAGATCTTCGATCAGGCTACCATCAACTGAAGGTGAAGGAGCAGGATATCCCTAAAACAGCTTTTCGTACGCGCTACGGTCACTATGAGTTCCTCGTTATGTCATTTGGTTTGACCAACGCGCCAGCTGCTTTTATGGATCTGATGAACAGGGTGTGCCGGCCGATGTTGGATAAATCAGTGATTGTATTCATTGATGACATCTTGATTTGTTCAAAAAGCGAGACTGAACATGCCGGTCACATTCGTGAAGTTCTGGAGACACTGAGAAGGGAGAAGTTGTATGCAAAGTTCTCCAAGTGCGCATTTTGGTTGCGTGAAGTTCAGTTCTTGGGTCACGTGGTAAATCCGGATGGGATTCTAGTTGATCCGGCGAAGGTGGAAGCAGTAATGCAATGGAAGTCTCCAAAAACGCCATCTGAGATCCGTAGTTTCTTGGGGTTGGCAGGTTACTACCGAAGGTTCATCCAAGACTTTTCCAAAATTGCTTCTCCACTGACCAAGTTGACCCGTAAGGATGTGAAATTTGAATGGGGTCAAGCTCAAGAGAAGGCATTCGAAGAACTGAAGACAAGATTGACCCAAGCTCCAGTATTGGCACTGCCCGATGGGAGTGAAGATTTGGTGGTTTATTCTGATGCCTCCTACTCGGGGTTGGGATGTGTATTGATGCAGAGGGGAAAGGTGATAGCTTATGCATCCCGACAGCTGAAAGTTCATGAGGTTAATTACCCTACTCATGACTTGGAGCTCGCAGCTGTGGTTTTCGCGTTGAAAATCTGGCGGCACTACCTGTATGGGACGAAGTGCACCATCTTCACGGACCACAAAAGCTTGAAGTACTTCTTCGAGCAAAAAGATCTGAATATGAGGCAACGGCGATGGTTGGAGCTTATAAAGGACTATGATTGTGAGATCCATTACCATCCGGGCAAAGCCAACCTGGTGGCGGATGCCCTTAGCCGAAAGGAGAGGCCCGAGCCAATTCGAGTGAAGGCGTACCAGCTAATCATGACCTCCGACGTAATGAAACAGGTCAAAGAGCTCCAAGATGAGGCTTTGAAAGACGAACATCTTAACTCTGAACGCATGAGAGGTCTGGTCGCGGAGTTGGGTGAGAACGCAACGGGTGTTAGAACTCGGTTTGGGCGTATGTGGATTCCTCGTCTTGGGGATCTGCGAATGAAGATTTTGGATGAAGCTCATAAGTCTCGATACACCATCCATCCCGGCGCCACCAAGATGTACCAAGATATGAAGAAAGATTATTGGTGGCCGGGTATGAAACGCGATGTGGTGGAGTATGTGAGTAAATGCCTCACGTGTCTGCAAGTGAAGGCGGAGCACCAGAAGCCGTATGGAAAGATTCAACCTTTGGACATCCCGGAGTGGAAGTGGGAACACATCACCATGGATTTTATCACAAAGCTGCCACGTACCCCAAAGGGGTATGATACTATCTGGGTGATTGTGGATCGATTGACGAAGAGCGCCCACTTCTTACCGATGCGTGAAACATATTCGTCCGAAAGGTTGGCTGATCTTTTTATCAAAGAAATTGTGACTCGTCATGGTGTACCGGTGTCGATTGTATCTGACCGCGACACCCGGTTTACATCCAAATTCTGGAAGAAATTCCACGATGCTATGGGGACGAGGCTGCATATCAGCACGGCTTATCATCCTCAAACTGATGGTCAGTCGGAAAGGACCATTCAGACTCTAGAGGACATGCTCCGAGCGTGTGTTATCGACTTCGGGGGAAGTTGGGATGACCATCTGCCGTTAGCTGAGTTCTCGTACAACAATAGTTATCACGCCAGTATTGGCATGCCGCCCTACGAGATGTTATACGGTAGAAGATGCAGGACCCCCGTCTGTTGGGGTGAAATTGGCAAGAAAGAATTGGGAAGCGTCGAAGTGGTAGAGGCTACGACTGAAAAGCTCGAAAGAATTAAAGCGTATATGAAGGCAGCCAAAGACCGACAGAAGTCGTATGCCGACAAGCGACGCCGACCAATTGAGTTCCAAGTGGGAGACCGGGTTATGTTGAAGGTCTCACCTTGGAAAGGGATCATTCGATTCCGAAAGCGGGGTAAGTTGAGTCCGCGATATATAGGCCCTTTCCGAATTGTTGCTCGAGTGGGGGAGGTGGCTTATAGGTTGGATCTGCCAGACGAACTAAGTGGAATTCACCCGACTTTCCACGTGTCTCATCTGAGGAAATGTTTGGCAGACGAAGACATGGTCGTTCCATTGGGTGATATCGAGGTAGACGAAAAGCTCAATTATGTAGAGCAACCAGTGGCGATCATAGATCGCAAAGAAAAGAGATTGAGAAATAAAGTAGTTCCCCTTGTGCGTGTACAGTGGCGGCACAGGAAGGGATCCGAGTCGACGTGGGAGACTGAAGAAGAAATGAGGCAGCATTACCCACGATTGTTCGAAGAATGACAGGTTTCGGGGACGAAACCTAAAATAAGGGGGTGGACTTGTAACACCCGGAAATTTACTTCTCAGCATGTGATGCGACTGAGCTTCAGTCGCCTGTGATTTATGCGATTGAAGTTAAACCGCATGGCTATTCGGCCGATTGGAGCTCAACCGCCCGATTGGAGCTCAACCGCCCGAATGAAGTATGAGCCGAATGGAACACGTGCGATTGGGGTCCAATCGCATAGCGTTGATGCGACTGAAGGTCCAGTCGCCCCTGGACCAGGTGCGACTGAGCTGTGGGTATAAAAGGGGAGCAACTTCATTCTCCTCCCCAACACTTCACATTTTCAGTCGGGAAGAGAGCAGAGGGCGACCGAGAACCAAGAAGAAAAGGGGGAAAGTGCTGTCCGAGCTCCGAATCCGTCGAGAAAATAGCCAAAGTCGAAGTTCATCTACTTCTACCTGTAATGTGAGTTCTAGGACCCCTCGTTTACATGTTTTCAACTGATTTTGGGGCTGGATCACATATAAACCCTAGTTTTATAAAAGTGTGTATTTGACCCATTTGATGAAATCTTAGATAATGTGATTAAAGTATGATTTAGGACTTACACATGCTTGTATGATGTCTTAGTATGAATCCCTGAGCTTTGGGAGGGTCAATTTGGGTTAAAAACGGGTTTAAGGTGGGTCTGAGCACTTAGGTTCGCGACTACTGTTCTTGAAGAACTCCAGTCGCTGCCCAGTTAGGGTTATGCGACTGAAGGGCCATTCGGCCGAATGAGTGTCAGTTGTTGTCCAATCGCCCGATTGAGGTCCAATCGCACGATTGAGTCTCAGTCGTACGGTAATCTATGCGATCGAGGATTTCGGTCGCATAAGCCCAATCGCAGAGTAGATTCAGTCGCATAGACCCGTTCGCATAGTAATACAGACGCCCGACTGAGGATTCAGTCGCATAGACCCATTCGCATAGTAATACAGACGCCCGACTGAGGATTCAGTCGCATAGAAGTCCAATCGTATGACTCAGTCGCATGGAAACCATGCGACTAGGGTATGTTCAGTCGCCCGAATAGGGCTGATGTGATTGGATAAAGAAGTGTATGTGTAATGTATGCATGCTAGTTATGATGTTGCCATGATAGATGGTGGACACTGATGAATTGTAAATATTAATGTGTCTTGATTTGATGCATGCTTATCCCCCATAGTATACATGATATCTTTAATATATGAAATGAAAGTATTATGTAAAGCACAGAGAAAGAGTAATAAAGAAAGAGAAAGGAACAGTAATGAAAGTAACAAGTCTTGCAAGCATATAGGAGTTACACGACTATGTGTCGTTAGCTCAACTGTGTGGCGGGCTAGCTACCCACTGACGCACACAGGGTCAATCAATTGAGATTGGCAGGACCTTTGGACGTGCCCCGGATGTTCGGGTCGGCCTTGTACATAGTACGCATAGCCCTTTCGGGGGAACCGTTGAACCCTTCGGGGGATACACATAGCCCTTTCGGGGGAACCGTTGAACCCTTCGGGGGGATACACATAGCCCTTTCGGAGGAACCGTTGAACCCTTCGGGGGGATACACATAGCCCTTTCGGGGGAACCGTTGAACCCTTCGGGGGAATACACATAGCCCTTTCGGGGGAAACACAGTTGGCTCTTCGGAGCATATAGATGGCCCGACATCCATTCTCCCCTCGCGCACATAGTTGGGGTATCGCCCACTGGTCCACATAGAAAGTGAAACATAAAGATAAAGTTACAGACAAGGCATATAGTACAGAGAACGAACATTATTTGTTCACACAGTTGATGCGTGCTCGCATATACAGTACAGTATAGTATAATATAGAAAAGGGTATTTTTATATACTACTTATAAAACTAGAACTCACTCAGCAACGCTGACTTTTATGTGTTTTCCAGTTCGCAGGTAGTGTTGCTGAGGATGGCACGAGGCGGCTACTCAGCTCTTTTGGGAGGGCATTCTCCATTTTATAATGCTGCAACGTCACGTGTTGCGGGCCCATAATGCACGCAACAAGTCACGTTGCCTGCCATTATGAGATTTCTTGAGGATCTGAATCAACGAGATTACTCAAGAAATCTCCTTTATATATTTTTGAATTTAATATCTTCTTTATGAAGAATAATACATTTTCTTATTTCGGTAGAGGTCGCTGTATGACCCTATGATTGCTGAGGAATATGCATCAGCAGCAATCATAGTATAGTTAAGCAATGTAAAGAAAAGCTTGTATTTTGTAATCAAGTCAATGATGTAAAAGCTTTTATGATGAAATGAGAATGCATGTTTTATTAATTCCGCTGCGTATTTTATGAGCATGTATTAAATGTATGTCATACGTGCGATGAAGAACCAACAGTAAGGTGCCCGGTGAGCGGGGCCTTACAGAAAGGCGGAGCGATAGCTCTGACTAGGTGGCTTGAAAAGATGGAGGCCGTCATTGATATCAGTGAATGCTTAGACAGCCAAAAGATTAAGTATGCCACGTGTTCACTACAAGGCAAAGCACTAACTTGGCGGAACATACAGATTCAAGCAAGGGGAAGAGAATCGGTAATGCAGATGATTTGGGATGAGTTTAAAGCATTGATCACTGAAGAATACTGTCCCCTCAATGAGATGCAGAACTTGGAGCAGGAGTTCTGGAATCATGCTATGGTAGGAGCTGGGCACGCAGCTTACACTGATTGTTTTCATGAGTTAGCAAGACTGGTTCCACATCTGGTGACTCAAGAATCCAAGAGGATCGAAATGTACATTTGGGGACTTGTGCCTCAAATCCGGGCAATGGTAACAACAGCAGCCCCTCCTACTATTCAGAGTGCGATTCTAAAGGCTGGTACTTTAACAGATGAGATGGTGAGAACTAGGGTTCTGGGGAAAGGAGCTGAAAAGAGGAAGGATGTTGGAGAAGCAAGCAGGTCGAGTGTAGGGAAGTTCGACAAAAGGGCCAAGACAACCAGAAATTTTATGTCCGTGACACAAGGCAAGAGAGAGTATGTCAGGCCGCACCCCAAATGTGACAGGTGCAACTTCTATCATCCCCCAGCAATGCCCTGCCGGGTGTGCGTGAACTGTAGACGCCCGGGGCATCTAGCGAAAGACTGCAGGTGGCACCGGTCAACGCGGTTAACCCCGCCGGGAATGCCAGGGTCTGTTATGAGGGTGGAAACCTGGGTCACTATCAGAACATGTGCCCCAGACTGAATCGGGCGTCAGGTCGGCGAGGAAACAACCAACCACCAGTGATGGCCATAGTCGGTAATCAAGGCCAGGGAATCAAGGAAATGCTGCTAGAGGACGTGCGTTCATTATAGGAGCAAATGAAGCCCGTCAGGACCTGAATGTCGTTACGGGTACGTAGTTGCTCAATCACCACTTCGCATCTATATTGTTTGATACTGGAGTAGACAATAGTTTTATATCCTCTAAATTTGCTCACATGCTTGACTTGAATCCTAGTAGGCTAGAAACTAGCTTCTCCGTAGAAATGGCCAATGGTAGAGTTGTACAGGCCGACGAGATTATTAGTAAGTGCTCCATGATATTGGAAAACCATGCCTTTGACATAGACTTAATACCTTTTGAGCTGGGAAGTTTCGATGTGATTGTGGGAATGGATTGGTTGTCGAAACACGGAGCTGAGATTGTTTGCCGGGAGAAAGTAGTATGAATCCCCATGATAGATGGGGAGGTACTCAGGATTCAAGGAGAACGATCGGGAAGAACCCTAAAGCTTATCTCTTGCATGAAGACACGTCGATGTTTGCGAAAGTAGTGTTACACGTTTCTGGCCCATGTAGTGGAAAAGAAAGAAGAGGACAACAAGTTGGTAGATATTCCTGTAGTACGAGATTTTCCGGATGTATTCCCTGATGACTTGTCGGGTTTGCCTCCTCAACGACAGGTGGAATTCCGTATAGAGTTGGTTCCTGGAGCTACGCCGGTAGCAAAAGCACCGTATCGGTTGGCACCATCAGAAATGCAAGAGTTATCTAGCCAATTACAAGAACTACTAGAGAAGGGTTTTATTCGGTCGAGTCACTCACCATAGGGAGCACCGGTATTATTTGTCAAAAAGAAAGACGGGTCGTTCCGTATGTGCATCGATTATCGCGAGTTGAACAAATTGACATGAAGAACCGATATCCTCTTCCCAGAATCGACGATTTGTTCGATCAGCTACAAGGAGCCTCATATTTCTCCAAGATCGACCTTCGTTCAGGATACCATCAACTAAGGGTTTTCGAGGATGACATACCAAAAATAGCGTTTAGGACTCGTTATGGGCACTATGAGTTCTTAGTCATGCCGTTCGGACTGACTAATGCACCAACTGTCTTCATGGATCTGATGAATCGAGTGTGCAAACCTTACTTGGATAAGTTCGTTATCATATTCATAGACGACATACTTATCTACTCCCGATCGAAAGAAGACCATGAGGAACACCTTCGGGCAATACTGAGTCGATTACAAGAAGAAAAACTTTTCTCCAAGTTCTCTAAGTGTGAGTTTTGGTTACGAGAAGTGAAGTTTTGGGGGCATGTGGTGAACAAATATGGGATTCACGTAGATCCCGGAAAAATCAAGGCAGTGAAGAAATGGGAAGCACCCCAGACACCTTCAGAGATACGGCAATTCTTAGGATTGGCCGGATATTATCGTCGCTTCATTGCGAATTTTTCAAAGATCGCTCAACCATTGACACTGCTGACTCAGAAAGACAAGAGTTTGATTGGGGACACACACAAGAACAAGCGTTCCAAACACTGAAAGAAAAGTTTTGCAATGCACCGATATTGTCCCTCCCTGACGGAACCGATGATTTTGTGGTGTACTGTGATGCTTCACATTAAGGATTGGGTTGTGTGCTAATGCAGAAGGATAAGGTGATTGCCTACGCCTCACGACAACTTAAGGTGCACGAAAAGAACTATAGAACTCATGATCTGGAGTCGGGCTCTATGGTATTTGCACTTAAGATAGGGAGGCATTACTTGTATGGAACCAAATGCATCATTTACACGGATCATAAGAGCCTCCAACATATCCTGGATCAGAAGGAACTTAATATGCGCCAGCGACGCTGGGTAGAACTACTTAGTGACTACGATTGTGAAATCCGGTATCATCCGGGGAAAGCGAACGTGGTGGCTGATGCGTTAAGCCACAAAGAACGCGGGAAACCACTACGTGCTCGAGCATTTAGATTGACTATTCGAACGAATCCAAAAGCTCAGATCTTAATGGCTCAAAGTGAGGCATTAAAAGAAGAAAACATTGCGGGAGAAGAATTTTGAGGGTTGAATAACAGATGATTTGCAAGGAAGATGGCTTACAATACTTCATGGGTCGTATATGGTACCCAAATGGGGAGATGTCCGTACCTTAATCATGGATGAAGCACACAAGACACGATACTCTGTTCATCCTGGTACAGACAAGATGTACCATGATCTTAAAGATCTGTACTGGTGGCCAGGCATGAAGAAAGACATTGCAATGTATGTAAATCGATGCTTGACGTGCTCGAAAGTTAAAGCTGAACATCAAAAACCATCAGGATTACTGCAGCAGCCGGAAATTCCTGAGTGGAAGTGGGAAAACATAGCCATGGATATTATTACCAAACTTCCTTGAACAAGTAGCGGGCATGACTCGATATGGGTTATAGTGGACCGTATGACGAATTCCGCTCATTTCATGCCGATCCGAGAAGACTACAAGATGGATAAGTTGGCAAGGTTGTACATAAAGGAGATCGTGACAAGGCACGGAGTGCCGGTGTCGATCATATCCGACTGTGACAGCCGATTTACTTCACGATTTTGGCAGACACTACAGAAAGCGATGGGCACACGATTAGATATGAGTACCGCCTATCACCCACAGACAGATGGCCAAAGTGAACGAACCATACAGACGCTAGAAGACATGCTGAGGGCGTGTCTTATCGACTTTGGTGGTAGTTGGGACACTCATTTACCATTGATTGAATTCTCTTACAACTACAGCTACCCTACGAGTATTGGGTGCGCTCCATTTAAAGCATTGTATGGGAGGAAATGTAGATCCCCAGTTTGTTGGGCAGAGATTGGTGAAAGTCAGCTGACAGGCCCAGATATCATTCTGGAAACAACCGACAAGATTTTCCAAATCAAAGACAGACTAAAAGCTGCCAAAGATCGCCAAAAGAGCTATGCTGACAACCGTCGGAAGCCTCTAGAATTCAATGTTAGGGATCGGGTTTTAATCAAAGTCTCTCCTTGGAAAGGGATCGTTCGATTTGGAAATAAATGGAAGTTAGCCCCGAGATACGTACCCCGAGTTACGTAGGACCATTCGAAATCACGGAAAGAATCAGTCCAGTGGCATATCTATTAAAGTTGCCACCAGAACTCAGTGGTGTACACGATACATTTCACATATCAAACCTCAAAATGTGCCTGGCGGATGAAACTCTTCATGTACCAAATGAGGAAATCAAGATCGATGAGAATCTTCATTATATCGAAGAACCTATAAAGGTCATGGACCGAAAGGTCAAACGTGTAAGGTGCAGATGAAACTCAAATATCCACATCTATTCAAGGATGACACTCTTGGACCTATCTCCAGCTGAATTTCAGGACGAAATTCTCTCAACTGGGGGATACTGTGACATCCGTCACCAAAAGGTCCGTCAATTAACGCGTTTCTGTTAACTTTCCTTGGAACGTTCATTCCTCACCTTTATAAACTATTCGTGTGAATGTTATACCCGCTTTATCATCTTTTACACTTGCGTTCTCATCGTTAGTGTTATATCCTTAAAACCATTACAATTGTCCTTATCGTTATCGTTAAATATACCATTTTTATATATTATTATGGTTATTAATAAAAACATTTTTAAGTTACAAATATCATTATTTGCACTTTTATCGTTAATATAACTAGCCGATTAAGGTCGTTTTACACCGAGACAAACTTGGGAACTCGGGGTCTAAGTGCAGGGACCAAATGTGATATTTTGCCAAAATAGGGCTGGGTATAAATACCCATGTTCCAGCCCTAGCCTCCATTATTTCCTCTTCTTCTTCATCTCCTTCTTCTTCTTCCATTTTCTCCACCTCCTTGAACCGAACCGCCCTGTTTCTTCGCGTTTTTGCCGACAAAGCCTCGGCTACAGCTGAGACTACACTTTTCTTGCAGGTAGACGACCTTGATCGTCCCTTTTCCTGCTTGTTTACCGCTGCACTTTTAGGGTTTCGGGTGCTCGGGGCCAACCCAAGCACATGAGGTCGCGTGGGAGCGTGTGTTGCCTTTCTGAGTGTTCTTCTTGTTTGTACATGTTTGAAATGTGTTTCTGGAAGTCCTTGAGGTGTAAATCTCATGCACGAAGCAGCCAAAGGCTGCTCTGCACTTCTGAAGTCGCGATTCTGCTATTCAGGCAACTGGGTCTGCCGTGCGACTGATCCGTGCGACTGGGTGTGTCGTGTGACTAAGCCGTGCGACTGTGTCTATCGTGCGACTGAGTCATGCGATTGTCTGTGTGTCGTGCCATTGAGTTGTGCGACTGGGTATGTCGTGCGATTGAGTCGTGCGACTGAGTGTATTCATGCGATTGAGTCATGCGATTGAGTGTTGTGTGGTACGACTGAAGGCCGAGTCGCACGACTGTAGGTTCAATCGTACGAATGAAGCTGATTCGTATGAATCAAGGTTGATTCGTGCGGATGGAGTGTTAAGTCTTGCATCTGGTCCTGTTGTGTGATTGGAGTGGTTGTGTATGAGTTTCTTCTTGTGTGTGGTGTGTGTTTGTCGTGTGATGTTAAGGTTGCATCGATACGGGTACCGTTGCTAATGACGACCTTTAAAAATTGACACTATCAAACTTATTAATGTTATTTCAAAGTCAAATCAACATAACATTTTACAATTATCAACCATTGATTTGCAACGCTAATATTTGCTAAGTATTTCTCTAATAACAATGACACTTTTACATAAATATCATCAGCAATGGCAACGATTTCTAGTACTTGGATCTACATAAGATCTAATACTTATGTCTGTTTGTGTGTGTTACACGCGACCGAACCAATGCAACCCGAAACGACTGAACGTTATTACTTACTTTATACGTATCATTAATGCTTAACAATAACTGTCAATAGGTGTTTGACCATTTACTACATACAACATTTGAAAACTTTGATCATTCATACTTACCACTTTACAAGTGAGTTTCGTGTCCCCTTTTTATGCTTATACAATATATCAATCATTTACCAACATGGGGGAAAATTTATGCTCACCCACTTTCTTACGCTATACAATTTACATACAATTTACATACTTGGAATCAACATGATACTGTTTCGTGAGTACTTATCTGATACATACATGAGTCGCTGTCTTTACAACCATTTAATTCCGGTTGGAACCGACGGATAAGTATTGGTAGTACTACTGGGTTGACACCCCCACCCATGCATGTTGGTATACTAGTTAGTACCAACGGTGGCCAGGAATGGGCCCTTGGGTGAATATATTCCGACAAGATTCTGTGTGTACGTCGTTAGGTTTGGTTGTAAGCTCATTGTTATGCGATATTGGTTACTTATAACCGTATGCACGGTATTCCACAACAATTACTATACAGCATCAATTATTTATTTACTATTTAAACCTGCGAGCTGACCAACAAATTTTGTTGACCATTTTGAGCATATCTTTTCAGGTGACAATGAAAATTGAAGATCTAGGAGTGCTGCCTTAGTGGAGACCCTTGGAATTCATTTTTGGGACGAAACATAGTTGACAAACATTCATTTTGAATCATTGTTGTAGTCTATTAAACAATCTTCATACTTTTGATACTTGTTCCAGGGTTGTGGGAATTACATTACAATGTTAATATTTTGGTTATGTGAATCAATTACAAGTTTATGCTTATGGCTATGTCGTCGTGAATATTGACTGAACACGACACAAGTCTCCTTTGTGTCGGGTTTCGTCATGACACGCTTTATCATCAACTACATATATTGCAACTCTATTATTAACAATGTGTTATGACGATCCCGTCTCGTTACATCCTCGTGTTTCCGCTCTCAGGGGGGTGTGACATTGACCCCACACAAACTTTTCATCCTTTCGGGTCAACTTGGTTAGTGGAGAAGCGATCTTGGAAAAGTCTTGGATGAATCTTCTGTAGTAGCCCGCCAAACCCAAGAAACTACGAATCTCGGATGGCGTCTTTGGAGACTTCCATTGCATCACCGCTTCCACCTTTGCCGGATCCACCATAATCCCCTCCGGATTCACCACGTGACCCAAGAATTGAACTTCGCGCAACTAGAACGCGCACTTGGAGAACTTGGCATACAACTTCTCCCTTCTCAACGTCTCCATCACCTCTCGAATGTGACCGGCATGCTCTATCTCGCTCTTCGAATAAATCAGGATATCATCAATAAACACAATCACTGACTTATCCAACATCGGTCGATATACTCGGTTCATCAGATCCATAAAAGCAGCTGGCGCATTAGTCAAACCAAAGGACATGAAAAGAAACTCGTAGTGACCGTAGCGCATGCGAAAAGCTGTTTTAGGAATGTCCTGCTCTTTCACCTTTAGCTGATGGTAGCCAGACCGTAGATCTATCCTTGAAAACTAACTGGCACCTTGAAGTTGATCAAACAAATCATCAATCCTCGGTAACGGATACCGATTCTTCACCGTCAACTTGTTCAGCTCACGGTAGTCTATGCACATCCTCATGCTACCCTCTTTCTTCTTTACGAATAAGACCGGAGCACCCCAAGGAGAGATGCTCGGTCTAATAAACCCCTTGTCAAGCAGCTCTTGCAACTGCTCCATCAACTCTTTCATTTCCATCGGAGCCAACCGATATGGTGCCTTGGCAACAGGTTGAGCACCCGGTATCAGATTATCTGAAACTCAATCTCTTGGTCAGGTGGCACTCATGATAAGTCTTCTGGGAACACGTCTAGAAAGTCACACATAACCGGAACATCGGATAGTTGTGGTGTTGGCGTTTCCACATCCTTTAGATAACACAAATAGGCGCTACATCCACGCCTCATACACTTTCCCACCACCGCCATTGAGATCACTTTCGGGATCGTTGTGACCCGATCCCCATAAACAATTACTGAACTCCCGTCCGGCGTTATCAAACGAATCATCTTCTTTCGACACACAATATTCGCCTCGAAGTGCGCCAACCAATCCATCCCAAGAACCAAATCGAAACCACCTAGGATCATCACCAATGGTCTAACCGGAAATTTATGACCCTCTAGTTCCACATCACAACCCTCTATCATCTCTGAAATCCTTGTAGACTTATGTATGGCAGTTTCTACGTCAACTGGCGTATCAACACGTCTACTACTAACGGGCGGTTTAGCACAGAAAGCAATAGAAAAAAATCTTCTACTGGAACCCGAATCAAATAACACAGAAGCTAAAGTTTGGTTCACCAGAAACGTACCGGACACAACGTCAGGGTCCGTCCTAGCCTCCTCTTGTGTCATAGTGAATGCCCTGGCGCTCGCCCTCGGTCCTTCACTCCCCGTCTTCATTACCCCAGAACCCTCAGACCTTGGCTTCTTGCAGTCTCTGCTCATGTGGCCCTCCCCGCCACAATTAAAACATTTCCCCGCCTTGCACTCCCGTGCCATATGACCAGGCTTCCCACACTTGAAACAAACATTCAAGCCCCATCTACACTCGCCGCTGTGCTCATTCCTACATTTGCCATACTTTTTCGATCCCGTACCCGGTGTGGCTACACGGCGATCATCCACCCATGCCTTCTTGTTACCTATCGAGGCATCACTCCGACCAAACCTCTTTTCTCCCCAGTTCCGATCTCCACCACCCTTGTTAGGACCGTGTACGTACGGAGTACTAACTGATTCTAAGTTAAACCAGATCAAATAGTGCGGAATCCTATTTGATTGGCGATCCAATCAGTGAAAACGTAATCCGGATCAATACTAACGATTAGAAAACGTTAAGAATTGATTAGCAATGACCAGGAACGTTCTGTGAAGTTGGAATGGACGAACAGGGTGCTCTGGGTCGACTAGGGTTATGAAAATTTTAAGTCTTCCGTTTTTCCACGAATTAAGTGGTATTTATAGGTTACAGATCTCATTCGTGCGACTGAGCCTTGCGACTGGCTCAGTCGTGCGATTGAGTAATACGATTGATTCATTCGAACGCTTGAGTCAGTCTTATGACTCAAACGGGCGATTGACTCAATCTCCTAGTTCAACCGTGCGATTGAACCATTCGCATGGTTCAGTCGTGCGACTGAAAAAGATTCTTAGTCAAACACATTCTTGAACCTTTAACGATTCAGAACTGTGTCTCACAACTGTAAACCTATATAACATGGTCATATTATGCGTGTAACAACTAATAATATAATTAGATACAACATTATATAATCAACAACCATATAAAGAAGAGATTCTCATTAGATTGATTAAACATTACAGATGTATTACAAGATAGAAGTCTATTACATTTGAGCTCACTAGACTAGAACTGGGGACATATGTACCAACAAACTCCCCCTTGGACCTAGTTCTATCTAGACCTTTACTTCTTTCTTGAACTCTTCAAACCTTTTTAATCTCTCTTCTTTGGAAACCCCCGCATGGATATTTAGCGCAAAGCATAGACGTATTATGTGCTGAAACTGTAGAGCTTGCACAATATCCTGCATATCGAAAAACAGTGGCCACTTGTACAGCGTATACACATGAGACGCTGACAAGTTGATAAGCCACATGGGATCGAACACCCTTAAAGCTTCCATTGACCCCTCCTTTTCCAAAACAATGACTGCCTCACCCGAGCGCCAGTCATAGTACCACCACTTAAAGTGTGGGGTAAAGTCCTGTGGCATCTCCCTCAGTGGAATTCTGGACATTGTGCCCGGAGGTCTCCACTTCAGGACTATCTTAGGCTGACCAGTGATGGGACTTACCTCAGACCTTCTGAGGTACCTCGTAGCCTGCTGAGGTTTGAAGTTTACCCATCTGGTCCTATATTCCTTCTTCAATGCAGCCTCAAACCAGCCAGACATCTTCTTCGGATCAGCGTAAAGAAGCTTTAGGCGTGCCAACTGGTTGAGTTCAAAACCTGGGAGAGTCTTCAGATCATGAGGGAATCTAAAGTACTCGATTCCCCTCTCCCTCTTCACTGCATATACTCCGAGGTCATCAAAATAAGCCCAAGCTATAATCTTCCATGACACCTTCATATTCTTCTTTACTTTGTATACCTTGGTGTAGGTACTCTGAGTTGCTGTAGTACGTTGTGCTCGTACCTGGGCGAAGCAAGCCGCCCATTCAGCCTTTCGAATGTCAACTTCGGCGTCCGTGGCCTGAGCTTGGCTTGTTAAGGCTTCCGCTCTTTTTTCTTTATCATGGAGTTTATCCAGAATATCACGGTCAAGGTTGTTCACCAGATCAGGAAGCACGTTTCCCTCTTGATCAGTGTATTCTGGATAATGCTGATCTATGATGTCTTCAATTTCAATTTCTTCAACATCTTTAAGTTCGTCATCATCAGCATCATCAAAAACTGGAGCGTCTTTAACAATTTCGTCTGGATTCAGACGAAACATATCAGCCAGTTGCTCATCAGTGAGGTCGTGAATAATTTCTCCTTCTTCAGGAGTATAACTTACAGACCTTCTGACGATCCCCTGCAGATCAAGAATCATTGTTAGTTGAGACTTGACCTGTTGGAGGGGAGCAACATCATGTTCGTCTCTCTGAAAGTTAGGATCTGTTTGATTTAAACATGCAACATAATACTTGTTAGAAATAATCAAACACAGTCATTAACATAAGATATAAACATTCATTAAATAAATGTAACATAATTTCAAATACAAAAGTCTATTAACTACATAAACATGACTAACTAAACAGTACTTTTGTCTTGAATTTCTGGAGTTTCTTCAGTTGGAGTAGATGAAGAGGGTCCTTGATCATGTCGGCGTTTAGAACGCCTTTCGCCTGCTACATTATCACTTTAATCTCCGGTAGTTTCTCCTCCTTTACCTTCATCATCTTCCTTCTTCTCATCACCATCATTACTCTCATCACTACCATCATCATCATCGTCATCATCCTCATCATCTTCATCATCATCGTCCTCATCCTCACCATCATCATCATCAGCTTCCCAAATCCTGAGGGGCTCACTCTGAGTGCCTTTTAGCTTAAGCAGCAGAGTTTTGTGAGCCGCCTCTAGCTTTCCCATCCTCTCATCAGTCTCAGCCTCGTGTTGTAACAAGCCTGTGATCTGATCAGTCTGCGAAGTGATCACTTGGGCTTGTGAGGATGTTAACTCCCTCAATCTTTCAATCTCAGCTGCTTGTGATGAACTTTGCTCTTGCAGCTGGAGGATCTGAGCTGTCTTAGCCTTATCAGAGGCTAGCAGCTGGAGCACCATGCTGTTGAGAGCAGCAAGTTGCTCAACCACCGAGACAGGTGGTAGAACTGAGCTCGAAGGGGCAAATGAGGTTTGGGTTTGGTGAGTTGTGGTTGTAGTGGTGGCTGTGCTGTAGATGGGAGGAGATGGGATGGCTGTAGTGGGGGGTACAGTGGTGGTGGTGGGGGAAGATATGAAAGTTTGAAGTGGAGGTATAGTAGTGGGGGTGGGTTGAGATGTGGTGGATGTGGTGGCAGTGGTGATTGGTGTAGAGACGGAGGTGGTGAATCTAAGTCTCTTGCCCTTCTTACCATGCGGTCTGGCCGTGGTTTTCTTCCTCTTCCCTGTAGATACCGGGGCAGCAGTCTGTGTACTGGGTGCATCAGGGGAGTATGCGGGATCTAATTCTGTTTGTGTATCCCCCGATGTCCCAGTCTGCCCTCCAACAGTCCTCAACCCCTTTTCAGTGGCAACCACCTTGCTGCCTTCCCTTCGGGTCAAGCCCTCTTCCTCACTCTCGTCCTCGTCGTCATCAGGTGGACGGAAGTGAGGTACAAACCCAGCAGTAGTAGTGTCAGTGTGAGGAGGTGGCTGGGTTGTATGTGTGGAGGTGCTCCCAGATGTAACCGGCCGAGCATCGCCATCATGGCTGTCATCATCATCATAATCATCTGATGGAGTAGCAATCACCTCAGTATCAGAATCACTATCCTCATGACGCCACCTGCGTCTTCCTGGGGCTACATAATCAGCCCGGGCCAGATGCCCAATCAGTCTCTTCATTGCAGGTTTCACTTGCTTTCCTCTGTACACCTTCATCCTTCCCAAGGTGGTGTCATCCATGATCTCAAGAGGTATAGCATCGCTCTTGTCCTTTGGGAGGTCTGGCAGCTTCTCATTGAAGATAAGCTGTAAGAATCTGGGGTACATACAAAACCCCTCCTTCCCCTTAGCTTCGAGATTCTCTATCAGGTATGTAAATATCATGTTGGAGAAGCTGAAAGGGTGGTTGAGGACCAATGCAACATACGCATTCTGAATTTGGTCCGATAAGTCATCGAAACCACCCCTCCGCGAAGCAATGCACTTCAGGATGACGTGCGCCAAGTACTTGTACGGGGGACTCAGGTTGCTCTTGTTTAGCACACCTGAAGTGATATCCCCACAGTACCCTATCCTCAAGAAGCATCCACGTACAGTAAGCGGGTGGATCCTGAGTGGGTGAGTCTCATCATCATCAAATCCTAAGACTCTCCTGATGTCAGCAGTACGTATCTCAATCTCCCTACCGAAGATAGAACTTCGTATGCAGTAGGGCTCAACTGATCTGTCCACTGTAGCACCTTCCCAAAATGCCTGATGTACTGACTGATACGGTGTACAGGGTGTGGAAATAGCTCTGTAAATCCTAGATCGCCTTAAAAAGTCTATAATTCCCGAAAAGTCTCCTCCATTCCTTGAGGTGGAATCCAAGTTAGCACAGATGTTGTGCTTTGGATTTATAGTCCACCTGTTAGCCATATTCCTGTAACACATAGCAAACACATGTTATAAACGTGTAAAACAGAGTTTGACTAAATCAGAAATCAGTGTAGTTCAATCATGCGATTGAACTAACCGACTGGGTTCAGTCAGTTGGACATATATGCGACTGAACTTCAATCTGGTTGATCATGTATGCGACCGACTTTCATTCGGATGATGAGTCATGCGATTAAGTTGACTAGTGAGTCTGAACCTGCGATTGATTCAATCGACCGAATGAACCCATTCGCATGTTTCATTCGGTCGACTGGATGAATCTTCCCTTTCAATCGTGCGAATCAGATTCATTCTGGAGTCCAGTCGTATGACACAATCAACCCATTCGAATTCTTCATTCGTATGATTGAGTGAGTCGCCTCGTTCAATCGTGCGATTGAAGTTCATCAGGGAGACCAGTCGCATCGCAGAAAACTGTTCCATTTCAAACTGATATTTATCATTTTTACGAATTAGACATTAAGATCAGGCTTGTTAGACTCGAAATCATGTACTTAGACTGCTTAAATCATTTGTTTTAACATTTTAAGTGTTTAAGGCAGTCTATTGGTTGATTTGTTACGGTTCAACTTTTAGGGCAAATGCGGACAGATTTCACATCAGATTTGACGTTTTTGATTCATCTTTGGGTCGCATATTACCTGTGCAACAAATACAAATGGTCAGAATGAGTATATCACAAGTAGTAAAGATCAAATGAAAATTTTGGCAGAGTATCGGTGCAAATCGGGAATATTAGGGCGAATGATGTCTGCGATCGACTAAGGGGGATATTTATAGCCAGACTCATTTCAATCGGCCGACTGGACTCATTCGCCTTTCTCATTCGGCCGAATCAAAATCAAGAGATACGATCGAGTCTAATCGCATGATTCATTCGTGCGATTGAATCTGGATCGTACGATTCGCTCAATCGACCAGTTTCATTCGATCAACTCACCTCCATTCGCACGTTTGACCTAATCAGTCACTTTCAATCGTCCGATTGGGCTCATTCGCATGGTCCAATCTTACGATTGAGTTCAATCGTATAGCCCATTCGTATAAGTATACCCATGATGAAGGAGTGCGACTGGGCTATACTTGTGCCATATTAATTATTTAGTTTGCTGACACATAGTCTTCCTTAAACAGTTGATAAAACATTATTTGCATTTGATCATCTCAGACATGATCCATTTAACCACCCGATCACCTCAGACGTGATCCATTTATCCACCCGATCACCTCAAACGTGATCCTTTTATCCTTTCAGAAACAATCTGTTTAGATAAACATTAAGCTCATTTAGTGACATTTAGCAGATAACAGTATACACAGTCCGACATGACTCATTATACTATGAAATAAATAAAATTTAAACTACGAATGAAAAATGAACATCTTTTTGTGATTTTTGTTAGGGCTGGTTTGTGTAGCCTATAAGTTTTGACATTATATCAGGAACAGACTCATTTGGAATCAGACAAGCATATACACCATTACTTGGAACATTATGAGTTGATTTCATTTTTCATGATTACATATCACAGTTTGTTCTGATCTAAGACTTCCAAGTACTAACTGGGAATCATGTTTGATATGACACGTAACACACTTTGATCATCAACTTTAGTCGGTGCTTTCAAAACGATTGTCAGTATACTTGTCCACTTTAAATTCATACACAGACTTTTGACTTACATTGGTAATGTATTACGTTATATTATTTCAAACAACATTTGTGTATCCTACACTTATATGGTAATCAGCATTCCTTAAAGAACTTTCGAGCGGTCTTTAGGTATTTTTGCAAGAAGAGACTATTCTTAGATCTTTCAAAGAGAAGCCAATCCTCAGGTCAGTGCCATTGCACAGCAGAGAGGCGGCAAACAACAATGAAGTCTAGAATATATAGGTTATGCTTATCCTCAGGTCAGTGCCATCGCACAGCAGAGAGGCACACAACCTATCTCCTTGTTAGAGCATTTCATATTTTCTTTTGCACATAGCGCACCAACAACCTAAGTTATCATCTTGATTACGCTAGTATTCATTTTTTCGTGCTTTTTCTCTTTTTGTGGTCATTTGCACACCTTTGGTGGCATTTATTTGCTCGTTATCCCTTATCGGAAGAACTGATTGTGTTAACCAGTGATAAGATGGGAACCCACAGTTGATTGAACCTTTTAGTTTAGATTAAGTTTACCAATGAAGTCTACTTGTCTACTATGTTGAATCTACTGACACATCATATGATGAACTAGCACCTCCCTAGATCAACTTTCTCCGTATAATTACAGTAACAATCAAACGTACTATCATTTTCCCATTTTGTTAGACTTAGTCTTCTCTGATGTTTTACATTTTCAGTAAATTAATTAACATATTTGATTTCAAACTCATTTTGCTGTTCCAAATAACTCGATGCCTGTGTACTATCATCTTTCATTTAGTCGAGTCACATTTCCTGTTTTGTTGTCTTTGCCTTTTCAGCTTTACTCACCTTCCCCCATTTTTTTTTAAGTAAATGCATACTGAAATAAATCTCCCCCTAAAATTCTAAAACAAAAAATCTTTTTGTGTTTTTGGATTTTATACGACATGGGAATTAAAAAAATAAAATAAAAAATGAAGGAAAAAGAAAATAAACGAATAGACATGAGTCGGACTATGTATCTGCTTATTCAGCAATCACATCACTTTTCTTTTTAACGCCGTTGACCTCTAGCAGATATAAAAATCTTGGTTTATCAAACGGTTTGGTGTAAAGGTCAGCGCGCTGAAAATCCGTGTTAATTTTAATCACATCAATTAATTATTTTTCATAGCAATCGCGTATGAAATGATATTTAATCCCGATGTGTTTTGTTTTTGGGTGTTGAACAGGATTTTTAGTGACGGCTATGGCAGCAGAATTATCAACATAAATAGGAGTGTTAGAAAATTTCAAACCGTAGTCACGCATTTGCTGTTGAATCCAGATGATCTGAGAGCAGCAACTCGCAGCAGCAACATATTCAGCTTCACAGGTTGATAGAGCAACCGAGGTCTGCTTTTTGCATTGCCACGTGACTAACCGTCTTCTAAAGAACTGACACCCTGCAGATGTAGACTTGAAATTCATCTTGCAGCCACCATAATCTGAATCGTTGTACGCAGTAAGCTCGAAGTCATCATCATGAGGATACCACAAGCCCAGTGTTGGAGTACCCTTCAGATAATGAAAAATCCTTTTCACCCCAATCAAGTGATTCATTTTTGGCTTCGCTTGATATCTAGAACATAAACATGTGGCATACATGATATCTGGACGCGAGGCAGTAAGATACATGAGAGATCCGATCATCCCGCGATACATAGTGGCATCCACCAAATCCCCATTCTCATCAGGAGCCACATCATGATTTGTGGCAAGAGGGGTACCGGCAGCAGATGCATTTTCCATGTCAAAGCGACTTAGAATATCGCCGACATACTTGGACTGATGTAAGAAAATGTCGGTTGATGTTTGATCCACCTGTAATCCGAGAAAGAACTTCATTTCTCCCATTGCACTCATTTCAAACTCTGCCTTCATCACAGATTCGAACTCTTTGCACAAAGCTTCATTTCTAGATCCAAAGATGATGTCATCCACATATATCTGCACCATAAGCAAGTCACCATCCTTTTCTTTGATGAACAATGTACAGTCAATTACACCCCTGCGAAAACCATGCTTCAGCAGATAGGTGGAGAGCTTTCAATACCAAGCTCGAGGAGCCTGATGTAGCCCGTACAGAGCCTTGGCTAACTTGTAGACTCTGTCCTGATGATAAGGATCTTCGAATCCTTCGGGTTGACTGACATATACTTCTTCACAGATTTCCCCATGCAAGAATGCACTCTTAACATCTAGTTGATAAACTTTGATCTTCATGTAAGAGGCGTAGGCTAGAAAGATACGTATAGCTTCCATTCTAGCTACAGGAGCAAAGACTTCATCGTAATCGATTCCTTCGACTTGCCTGAAGCCTTGAACGACCAACCGTGCCTTGTTTCTGATAACAATACCCTGGTATCCTTCTTGCACTTTAGTACCCATTTGGTACCAATTACCTTGACTCCTTTTGGCCTGTCAACTAGAGTCCAGACTCCAAGTTTCTTGAACTGGAGTAGCTCTTCTTGCATGGCATTGACCCAGGCCTCATCTTTCAGGGCGTCACAGACATATTTAGGCTCGATTTGTGAAACAAAACATGAGAAAGCCCCGTCATTGACATAACCCTTCTCCATGACAGCAGCATAATCAGCAGAATACAGCTGATTTCTTGTCTACACACCGGATTGAATGTCCCCAATGATAGACGTGGGGGGATGATTCACACAGATTCTAGTCATTGGTGTGGTAGGAACCACAACCTCAGAATCCAGATTGGTGACTACTGGTTCAGTATCCGAATTTCCCACAGCTGGTTCAGCAGCTGATGACTCACTTTGTTGATTAGCTGTAGGCTCAGGGTTAGAATCAGCTGCTTCTTCATCATCTGATGAATCATCACTCTCTTCATGAGCAGGAGTTGAGGAACTTGAGGCACCATCAGTAGGTGTGATGTTGCTTGAATCCAGATTCGGTGAGTTAAGAACATCATACATCATCTGGGTAGCAACCTCATCCTCTGAATCAAATTGTGGAAGATTGAAGGATTTGAAAAAGCCATCATAATCGAAGAATGATGATGGACCTTTTCCAGCAGGAGGGGTGATGTATCTCTGAACATCCACGTTGCACCACACCTCTACCTGACCTGTCGAGTTATTGTAAACTCGTTTGTCTGGGATGCTGTATCCTAAGAATATTCCTTGATCAGCTTTCTCGCTGAACTTGCCATCCTGAGTCTTCTTCAGCAATGTACATGGAGCTCCAAATGGTTCCAGATACTCCAAATTTGGCTTTCTCTTCTGAAGTAGCTCATAACAAGTCTTGCCATGCCTTTTGACTACTAATACACGATTAAGCGTGTAGCAGGCATTTGCAACCGCCTCATTCCAGAACTGAACTGGGAGCTTTGAATCAGCTAACATGGTTCGCGCAGTCTCAATTAAGCTCCGATTCTTTCGTTCTGCAACTCCATTCATCTGTGGCGTGTATGCGGAAGTGAACTGATGAACAATTCCCTTTTCCTTGCAGAAAGCATCCATCCACTGATTTTTGAACTCTGTGCCATTGTCAGAATGGATCTTCCTCACCTTCAGCTTGTAGAGTGACTCCAAAGTCGTGACGAGCACCTTGAATGATTCAAATGTTTCTGATTTAGCTTTCAGAAACATCACCCAGGTGAATCCTGAGTAGTCATCTGTGACTACAAAACAGTACCAGTCCCCTGCTATACTCTTTGTGTTGACTGGACCAAAAAGATCCATGTGTAGCAACTCCAGGGGCATCTCAATTGAGTTGACGTGCTTGGTCTTGTGAGATTTCCTGGTCTGCTTTCCCTTCTTGCATGAGACACAAAAGTCAGGAAGTTGGAAGTTCTTGACTGTAACTCCTTCAACTAGGTTTTGTGAACCAGATGGTTCATCTTCCTGTGATTGATGTGTCCCATCCTTCTGTGCCATGAGATCGATTCCTTCTCTGTCGCTTTTGATAGAAAACATTGAGCTGTAGACTCAGAGGTAGAAGCATTAGACATATCCAATACATATAAATCATTGTACCTGGATGCAGACATCAAAACCTGCTTCTCTGGAATCTCCATCTCCTTTTTTAGTATGTAACATTTTCGGTTGTCAAACATAACTTTGAAGCCCTTGTCACATATCTGAGACACTGAAAGTAAATTGTTTTCCAGTTGTTGAACAAAATTTACTTTATCAAACTTTACCTTCTCATTACCTACTTCGCCCTGAGTGGTAATGTATCCTCCTTTATTACCAGCAAATCAAACGTGTCCCCCTTTAATTTGTTTGACATTGAAAAGAAGAGACTTGTTTCCCGTCATGTGCCTGGAAGCTCCGCTATCTACGATCCATGTATTTGTAGACACACTATAGCGGACACCCTGCACATATGAGAAAATCATCAGTTAAGGAGGGGGACCCAAGCCTTGACTGGCTTGGGTTTCCCAGAGGAATCAACCCTCATGAATTCAACCCACTATCCTTTATCAGTGGGTGGAATCTCAACTTTCAGATTATCCTTGCTTTCAGACACACCAGCTGTCTTGGCTTTCTATAAACCATCCTTGTGAAACGATTGTTTGTGGTAAACCTTAGACTGATTTACAGTTTGAGCATATGGTTTAGATTCAGAAACAGGTTTTACCTCTGGCATCACGGACTTGTCAGAGACTTGTCTGTTTTACCTTTGGCGAGGTGGAGACGAAAAAGACCTAGAAGGTGTTTTAGACCTAATAGGGGTTTTCAATCTAACTGGAGTCTTAGAACGCTGTTTTGAATCTATTTTGACTTTGTCGTGTAGCTCAATCTTAGTTCTTGGTGTCTGATAGCGAGGACAGTTAGTCGAAATATGACCGCGCTGACCACAAGTATAGCAGGATCTCCATTCGTCAGGGCTAGGAGATCTCTTGTGGGGCGGTGAATAAACCTCAGGAATGGGCCTTTTGGTCTCAGTCTTTGGACATTTACCCTTTTTAACAAACTTAACTTGTTTAATGTTTTGATTAATTTGTCTTGGAGGTTGAATATTATCCCTTTTAACTGATTTAACTTGAGTGGCTTTAGATATCTTGGTTTGTGTTATATTTGATTTTGACTCCAAACCAAGAGATGTTTGAACATTTGCTTCCACCCATTTCTCAGCATTTACCTTGCTTGATGCTAAGGTTTTCTGATCATCATCCGGAGAAGCAGGCTTAACTGCTGTGTCCGGATCACTAACCAGAGGAGTTTTCACCACATGATCCTTAATTGGGTTGTTATTAATTGGACGTTGTTTTGTGTTCAAAAGGATCTCATGTGGTGGTGGAACTACCTTGTAACCCAATCCCTCCCCATTGTTGCGTTCTTTAACCAAGTTTTTCAAAATGTGCGAAGAACTCGCTAAACTATGTAGTTTTTGTGTCAAAGACTCATTTTCTACTTGTAAAACAGCTTTGTCCTTTTTAGTCTCCTCAATGGTCTTTAAGTAGTATTTAATGTCATTTTCTTGGTTAAAGACAACAACTTCAGTTTCCTTTAGTTGCTTCTGCAATGCATCTAACTTCTCCTTATAACTGCTCTCATTTTGTTTTAAGACACGATTAGCTTCTGAGCACAGTTTTAAGTCATTTACTAAGTAATCGTTGTGTTCTAACAACCTAGCAAATTTTAGATCAATGCTTTCCCTAAATTTATCACATTCAACACAAGCATGTTTATCAAATAATTCATCTTTAGATTGTACCTGTGTAGATGTCGACATGCCAGCCATGAAAGCATTCTGAGACGTAGGTTGAGCTTCAGATTCTGAATTCAACTCATTCTAGACAATTTCATCAACAGCATCAAACGTCTCTTCCAAATCAGCAGTATCAACCTCAGCTGAGCTTTCCCCTTCACTTGCTGAGTCTTCGTTCAAATCCTCCACAGACGCTATGTTAGCTTCATCAGACACAAATCGAAAGGACCAGTCTCGTCCTTCATCTCCTTGTGCTACCATAGCTTTAGAATCACTCCCCGTGGATGATGGTTTCTTGTCTTTATCTTGCCTATTGAACGAGGAAAATGGATTCCCGTTCCCAGTCTTCTTAGGCTTCGAACACTCTCTTTTAAAGTGGCCCTTTTCTCCACAATTGAAGCACGTGACTTTAGACTTGTCAAAACCAAAGGTTGTATCTTTAGTAGCCACGAGATTTTGCCCTGTTTTCTTCACAAATTTCTTGGCTCTTCGGACAGCACTTACAAGAGCCCACATAATATCCATTCTTTCCAGCTCATTCTCATCTACTTGCTCATAATCTTCATCAGCAAGGTGGCAATTTCCAATCTTGCCCGCCACCAAACCATCATAAGAATGCACAACAGCAGCAAGTAAATCCATGTGCTCTTTAGCAACCTCCACCGTTACTTTTCCCAGATTATCTGTCATCAACTTTGCAGACTGAGTAACAGTGGGACTTTGAATAACTCCAGATGCACCTTGAGACTCATTTGCAGATGATGAGCCTTGTTCAGCAGTTGGAGATGCATTGGACACGAAGGTTGTTTGCAGAGGTGCACCAGATGACTTTGCAGCAGGGGTGGAGGTAGGAGTGACATTGTAGAGTGAGGGATCTTGAGCATAAGAACCCTTCTTTGCCTTGTACTTGTAGCGTACTTCTTCCTCTTTCAGTTTTAGAATGAAGTCATTTATATCCAAGGTTTCTAAAACTGAGTTGAATCGCAGAGTGGAAATGAATGAATCCCACTTTTCAGGTAGACCATCTGCCAAGCTTGAAACTTTGTCTTCCATTGATGTCTTAATACCATGAGTGTGAAGTTCACTCATTAGATGATAGAAACGATCGATGATTTCATCCAAGCTTTCATTCCCAATTGCTGAGAAGTTATCAAACTCCTTCTTCAACGCTTTACCTTTCAGTGCCTTTAAATTAGCATTCCCATCATACCTCTTCTCAAGAACTTCCATCAGTTTTTTACTTTGCTTGTGCTCTGAGTATTGGTGAAAAATGGGCTTGGGAATGGACTGAGTCAAAATAGCATAGGCCTTCTTCTCTGTATTGTAGGCAACTTTCTGTGTATCGGAGAGTCCACTCAAAGTCAAAGGAACACCATCAGCCCCCACGGGTATTTTATAACCAACCTCAATAGAGTTCCATAAGTTAGTATCCACCCCATTAAGATAAATTTCAAAACGTTGTCTCCATTGTGGAAAGTCCTCTATAGTCAATAGTTTAGGTGGCTTGTTATGGTTCCCTATCTCATTCTCCAGTAACAAAAAGTTCTGTATCCTCGAATCCTTTCCAGCTGACATGGCATAATTTTCTGAGTCCATTCTTTTATTAATTTAACTTGTGAATTAAAACTGCTAATGCGAATGGGCTGTACGACTGGGATACGATTGAACACTAGCTGTATGCGATTGGACTCAAACGTACGATTGAACAGGCGACTGAGATACTTAGGCGACTGAACAGACCGAACGACTCAGCTGGGCGACTGGAGTTGACGATTGACTCAATCGGGCAATTGGCTGAACGACTGACTCAATCGGGTGAATGGACTGGCGACTGACTCAAACGTACGAAAGACCTGGGCGAATGGGTTCAGTCGTACGATTGAGATAATCGTGCGACTGGGTCGGCTGTAAACACGATTTTTGAACACTTTGACCTAGAACGCAAGTATTTGCACCCTAGACTGTTGAAACACGAAAAATACTGATTTTCAGAACACCCACACGTAAAGACTCGTTTTTTAGCAAAAAGATTGGATCTTTTCGCGTAAAAACATAGACTTTTTCACAAAAACGATTGAATCAACGAAGAATCAAGAGCCAATGCTCTGATACCACTTGTTAGGACCGTGTACGTACGGAGTACTAACTGATTCTAAGTTAAACCAGATCAAATAGTGCGGAATCCTATTTGATTGGCGATCCAATCAGTGAAAACGTAATCCGGATCAATACTAACGATTAGAAAACGTTAAGAATTGATTAGCAATGACCAGGAACGTTCTGTGAAGTTGGAATGGACGAACAGGGTGCTCTGGGTCGACTAGGGTTATGAAAATTTTAAGTCTTCCGTTTTTCCACGAATTAAGTGGTATTTATAGGTTACAGATCTCATTCGTGTGACTGAGCCTTGCGACTGGCTCAGTCGTGCGATTGAGTAATACGATTGATTCATTCGAACGCTTGAGTCAGTCTTATGACTCAAACGGGCGATTGACTCAATCTCCTAGTTCAACCGTGCGATTGAACCATTCGCATGGTTCAGTCGTGCGACTGAAAAAGATTCTTAGTCAAACACATTCTTGAACCTTTAACGATTCAGAACTGTGTCTCACAACTGTAAACCTATATAACATGGTCATATTATGCGTGTAACAACTAATAATATAATTAGATACAACATTATATAATCAACAACCATATAAAGAAGAGATTCTCATTAGATTGATTGAACATTACAGATGTATTACAAGATAGAAGTCTATTACATTTGAGCTCACTAGACTAGAACTGGGGACATATGTACCAACAACCCTTCCTACTACCTTCATCAACCACCACTACAGTCCTCTCATCATATAATCTCCCGGCCAATTCCACTGCCGACCTAAACGTGCTTGGTCGGGCAGCGATCATATGCCTGCGAATATCCGCTGGCAAACCCTGAATGTACCTCTTAATCTTCCGTGATAGAGGCGTCACCTGATCTGGCACCAGACGTGCCATCTCGTTGAACTTTGTGGTGTACTGCTGGAGTGTCATGGTTCCCGCCTCCAGCTGCAGGAACTCCCTCTCAACCTTATCCATCTCCCGGTGAGGACAGAACTCCTCAATAACCAACTTCTTCATTTCCGACCACCTCATTCTCCTAATGGCCCTGCTACCCTCGGCTTGGACTATGTTGTCCCACCAGCATAAAGCCGAGTCCATAAAAGAATGGGCAGCAAACTTCACCTTTTGGACCTCCTGGCACTCATTGATATTCAGAACAGCTTCCATTTCCCTCACCCATCGGTGAGCAGCAGCAGCAGTACCGTTTCCATCAAAAGTAGGGGGCTTACACCTTTGAAATGCCTCGTAGTTACAGCCTCGTGCTGGCTCCTGCACAGGCTCCTCCTCCTCCTCCTCCTTATCGGAGGGAATCATCTCAGTCTCCGGCTACTCCCGACCTCCCGAGGATCGATTCCTTCCTTGCCTTTCCCCTTCCCGTACTGCCTTAACCACTTCGGTCACCACAGACGGTAAGATTGTCTGCATAACCTGATGCACTTCTTCAACCACCGCCTCTTTCACCGAGGCCCTCAAATTTGCACTCTCATCACCACCCTCTGGATGAGGGGTCTCGGGTCCCTCAGGAACCACCTTCTCAACTCTAGGTCTGCCTCTTTTGGGCCACGATGCAGCACCAAGTCCACCACGTGAGGCTTTGGATGATCTACCACCGGCTGAAAGATTCAAACACCAACACGGTCATTCAAGGGAATAGCTCAGTTTATGTCAAGTATAGTAAGTCCCTAATTACAGTGGCCAGTTGTGATTAGCCACTTACTTTACTCTTCGTACCCGAGCGTTACCTGTCCTGGCTACATCAGTATCTAAATCTACCAGCAACACATAAGCCACATAACATGTGCACATAATACCGGTTAACGTTAAGAAAATACCTGAAGGCACGCAGCTACTCAGGTTGGCATCCCCTCCCTTTCCATCCCATTCTCAGTTTAAGTTATGGTTTATTTTGAAAATTTACCCATTTCACTTAAACTTTGGCTCTGATACCAACTTGTAAGGCCCCTTTCCCGGGCACCTCACAGCTGGTCATTATCGCACTTAAAACACGTCATTATGTAATCTTTACTAAACTCATGCAGCGGAAACTGTGAAATAACTTTTCATTTTTCTATAAATGCTTTTGCAAAGTAATACAACATTCATTACAAAACATCGTTTCTTTGCGTTACAATACAAAAGCATTAAACAAAAGAATGTCATCCAAAAGAGCTGAGTAGCCGCCCCGTGCCATCCTCGGCAACCTTACATGCCAACTGGAAACACAAAAAAAGTCAGCGTTGCTGAGTGAGTTCTAGTTTTATAATAAAACATATTTTTCTTTCGTTAAAACCGTTCCTTACATACATGCAATCACACATCATATGTACACATAGATAATGTCATTATTATCTTCATCATTTGTTCGTTAACTTTCGTTCATTTAACGTACATCGTTAACATTCACATTCGTTACTTTCGTTCACATTCATCCATAAATTCTTTCTTTCATTCGTACGTTCCTTACTTTCATTCGTACATTCATTACATTCATTCGTACGTTCATTACATTCATTCGTACGTTCATTACATTCATTCGTACGTTCATTACTTTCGCTGACATGTACAATACCCCGAACATTGTGCACGACGCTGGTTACTGGGCCTGAGGTCTTTCATAGACGTTGAACATTATGCACAAAGCTGACTCCAGTACCTAGGGCAAGTACATTCACCACTTATCTTTTCTCTTTCATTACGGATCAATACCATGTGCTATACCCTGAACATTGTGCACGAAGCTAGTTACTGGGCCTGAGGTCTTTCATATACCTCAAACATTGTGCACGAAGCTGACTCCAGTACCTAGGGCAAGCGGCAAGGATCCCATACATATGGTCAATCACAAGAATTGGACCCCAGTGTGCATCCTTCTGGGGTAACTAACCCGCACACAATTGAGCTAACACCCTTTATTGGGTGTGAACCTCCATACATTTGCTTGCAAGCCTTTTCTTACTTTCATTCATTCATTCGTTAATGCATGCATTCTTTCATTTAGTTCCTCTTTTCATTATCTTCCACTTTACTTACATAATACTTTTCATTCATTCATAAACATAACATGTAAAGCCACCGGGAAAGATAAACATACATCATAACGAGGAACATCATCATACACAATTAGCATAATCATACAGGGCAACATCATACATATAACATACATCATGCATAATCATGCATCATCATCATTATCATGCCCAACATAACTTCTAAGACTCCAACGGCCATCTTACATTCACTTACAGGAACTTCTACGTCAAAACTTACATCTGCACTTTTCCCCGAAAGTCAGTAATCAAACTATGCTTCTCCTCGGGTACCATAGCCCTATTTGGGTGTATAGGCACCCTTCAGTCGCATAGCCTCCATGCGACTGAACATCATGTGAATGGACCTATGTAGATGAACACCAATGCGGATGAACACCCAGTCGTGCAAATGTACTCTCAATTGTGCGAAGAAACACTATGCGAATGGACCTCATGCGAATGAGCACCTATGCGATTGGACTCTCAGTTGCATGACTCCCCATGCAACTGGACCCCCAGTCGTGTGACTGAACCTCAATCGTGCGACTGAACCCCAATCGCCCTCCAGTCGGCCGTATGGCCTCCAGTCGGTCGCCCAGCCCTAACTGATGCAGAATGCAGTTCATCCCGAACCCAATCTGCTATTTTCGACCTCCAAGCTTATCCAAACCCATTCTAAGCCCAAATCAACCATCCTAAACCTTAGGAATGCATACTACAACACCATTCAAGCACACACAAGCCCGAAAACATACTCCAAACGCATCACACGCAAACACACCCAAATAGGTCAAACGCACACACATACAAAAACAGGTTTACTATGTGTTCCAGCCCCAAATCAGTTGAAAGCGAGTAAAATAGGGGTCCTAGAACTCACACAAACTACAAGAAGAAGAAGAGGTTCGTGTTGACTCGCTACCCGACGATTTTCGTGCTCGGATCTACCCGAACCAACCTTTTTCTCTCTTTTCTCTCTTCTTTCTCTCTTCTTTCTCTTTTGCTGATCTTTCACAAGAGTGGGGAGAATGTGGCTGCCCTCCCCCTTTTAATCCCCCATTTTTACGAATTTTCTTCCATTTTGGTCAGTTTGCTTCCCCGACTTTGGACTGTATTTCTTTTTTCTTCTTTTGTCGGCTTCAAGGAAAATATCCGGGTGTTACTATTTCACGACCCCTTTTTATTTCAAATATTTATAAATTTAGGTGGAAAAGTGTGCTCACCCTTTTTATGTTATGCACTTATTAAACCTTTGGGACTGTTATGTTTACTGTTTTGTAAGTTAATATCTTATACATGCATGAGTTTACTATGTGGTTCTTTGTTCAGAACTATTTAAGTCCGGTGTTGGAGCCGACATACAGGTATTGATTGTACTATTGGGTTGACAACCGCACCCTTGTTTGTTAGTATACTAGTTGGGACTGACAGTGGCCACGAACGGGGTCTAGGGTGAATATGTTTTGATAAGTTTTGTGTATATATTTCATAGGTTAGTTGTGAGGCTCATGTTTACATGTGATGTTACTTGCTTATAACTGTATGCACTATGTCATATCAAACTATTACACACCATCAAGTTTTGTTTATTATTTAAATATATGAACTCACCAACAATATGTTGACCCTTTTAAGCATATCTTTTCAAGTAATAATTATCAAGCGTAGTTAGAGTTGCTGGCGTTAGCAATGACTTTAAGGAAATGCATTTTGAGACTTGTCCTTGTTACTGATATCATGTTTGTTTGGATTATATTTGTTGATCATGCTTTCGTTTACTCATTCCTGGGTTGTGGGATTTAAGTTTCATTGGCTGTTTGACTATGTTTGTTGTGGAAATTAACTAACTACGACACGGATCTCCATTTATGTCAGGTGATTTCATGACATGTTGACCTTAGATTATTTAGTGCATCTCTATTAATTAACAATGTGTTATGACGATCCTGCCCGTTACATCCTCGTGTTTCCTCTATAAGTGGGGGTGTGACATATACATACAACAATTTGTTTTTCTATTTACTGTTGTTTCACTATCAAAGACATTCACGATGTATACTAAATAACCTTTCTTATGATCAAAAAGTCTAGATAACTTTTTCTATGATCAAAGAGTCCAGATATTATGTACACTTAGATTAAAAAAACAAGGTTTTAATGATAAATCTTAATACTGATATTTTTTGTCATACGATCATAACCTTCACTTCATTCATTTTTATTTAAGTATACTGGTTTATACGTTATTGATAAACTATCAAATTACCTTGCTGAATAGTGCATTGTAAATATCAAAAAGTAACTTTTATAAAAGATCTTGACGTATCACGCGATGATTCGTTTATGGAGGCAACCAATGTATAATAATCGGGAAAATACTTACTCTATTGTGTTTATTATGGTTGTGGATGATGTATTGTTCAACTAATCGAATTGTTATATTATTTTTCTAATATTTAACTTATAAAAATATTAGCTATATTTACTCATTTTTTACATTTAAATTATAGGGCATAAAGATTTCTATACAAAGAAGTTTTTTGATATATATAAACATTGATTTGTTTGTCAATGTATTTAATTATTTCATTTAATTTAATTTACATGTATACACATTAGTTAAACGATCTTTACATGCGTATGTATTACACCCTTATTTATAGTAACTGATAGTGTCACACCTTCAAAATCCACGTGCGGAGTTTTACCGCGAGGCGTGTGAACAAACCAGGATCACAGTCAATAGTTACTCAGAACGACTCTATATGCTACGTTTAACATAACAAACCAAACCAGATTTCAAACTTTAAAAATCATGCGGAAGCGTATAGTAAATAAAACAAACGGGTCAACTAGGTCACATGTTTCATACTTTGGGTTTGCCTTATGATACATTTTTCATACTTTGGGTTTGTTTTATTTACTATACGCTTCCACATGATTTTTAAAGTTTGAGCTCTGGTTTGGTTTGTTATATTAAACGTAGCATATAGAGTCGTTCTGAGTAACTATTGACTGTGATCCTGGTTTGTTCACACGCCTCGCGGTAAAACTCCGCACGTGGATTTTGAGGGTGTGACATTGGTTCATAAGGAATGTCTGGTCTCTAATATCAACAACGCGTTTTGGGTGTATTGGCTGTGGATGGGAGGAGAACTCCACAGTTAAGCGTGCTCAGGTGGGAGCAATCCAGGGATGGGTGACCTCCCTGGGAAATTTTCACCCAGGCAAACAAAAGCAAACCCGTGAGCTCCTCGTGGGCAAAGCGGACAATATTGTTGGTGTGAAGGGCCGGGTGTGACAGATTGATATCAGAGCCACTCCTGTGCCATTCGGGGTGTGGGACATACCTGTCCAAGAATGGTGACTCCTCGGGCTCATCGAGGACGATGAGTCCAAACAGGGGGTGCTTGTGACACCCTACACATATCCCACATCGGCCGTGGACAGGAGAGATTCTTGGTTCATAAGGAATGTCTGGTCTCTAATATCAACAACGCGTTTTGGGTGTATTGGCTGTGGATGAGAGGAGAACTCCACAGTTAAGCGTGCTCAGGTGGGAGCAATCCAGGGATGGGTGACCTTTCTGGGAAATTTTCACCCGGGCAACCAAAAGCAAATCCGTGAGCTCCTCGTGGGCAAAGCGGACAATATTGTTGGTGTGAAGGGCCGGGTGTGACAGATAGTTTCAATTTCTGTTAATTTTTAATTTAATTTTTTAAACCCGTGTAACACACGGGTGGTTAGAATAGTTTGCTATAAAAGAAGTTGAATTATCTAACAAAAAGGTTGTTTTAAATCAAATGTAACTTTACCTAATGCAGCTTTTTAATAAAAAGATTGTTTTATGCTAATACAACCGTTTTAAGGTATAATGTAATCTTTTAAAGATCTAATGCAACATATTACAAGTGTTGTATTTACTTTATTTTGTTGTAGTTTATATTGAATAACGTTTTAGCCATACATAATGCTTTAAAATTATTAATTGAAATTCAGTTACGAATATCATCCATAATTAGTAATTAATGATAATCTCTAAGATATTGATTAAACAAGTTTGAAGTAGTACTAAAATTAATAGATATTACTTGATGTTACTTTGATCTCGCTTTATAAACCTTATGAGTTGAAGAAACTCATTTTGTTTTAATTGTTTTAGAACCCAAATGCTTAACACTAAAAAAGTGTGATTTGGTTTTATTTTTCAAAAAATAATTTTAGATATTTTAGTATAAAACTTATAACGACGTATATAATATAAAATTTAAATTCGTAACTTTTAGTTGTAAAGTAAATTAGTTATCATCGCGATGTCTCCCTAGAGAATATTAAATTTCATTTAAGTAGTTTCATTGAAGACCCACCACGTGCAACCAAATGTTTGGGTAATTGTCAATGGGTTAAGCAACATGTCGTTTGATGCGTGCATGGTCCATCAAATTATTTCCCAGTGTTCTCTTTGACCTTGCATAATTAATCTACCTATCTACCTGTTATAATAAAATAACAATTTGTTATTACATGTGTCAGCATTACAATTCTTCTCATCAAAATTTTCACGCCTCTCTGTCCAATTAAATAATTATCTTAATTATTAGTAATATTATTTAACATTTTTTAGATTAAAATATTTTTTTGTAAATTAAGAAAAATATTTTTTTATCAATGTTATTTCTAAATAAACAAATTTATATAAATAATATTTTTTTCTAAAACATCAAACTTTGTTAAAAATATGATATATTATAAAATTAGTGTTTTTAAAAAGTAAATTATTTAAAAACCAAAAATAATTTAATTTAGGAGTTATGATAATGAAATATTTTAAGAATTGTTATTCTTTTACGGTTTGTTTTAGAATAAAATATTATTTTTTTGAAAAAAAGTTAAAAAGAAAGTTATAAAAGTTAATATCACTATATTATTTACTTATAGTACTTACTTATACGTAATTTCAGTCATATCATATCTTGGAATATCGTTTTATTTTCCATAAATTTTATTATATTAATACTTTATTTATTCAACCCGTATAATACACGGATATTTTAAGCCTAGTATACTATATATTAAAATCCAAATAGTAAAGCATTAACTATATCTTAAGAATAAAGGTCGGTATATCTTAAAAGTAAAGGTCGTAGAGTTTTTAACCGGCCCTTACTCCCCTCTCAACTTTAGAGCCCAACTTCTTTAAATATTTCATAAAATCACTTTTACCCCCTCAAGTTTCTAAATTTTCAGGTTTACCCCAACACAATATAGATTCAAGTTCGTATACATTTGGGTGTAATTAGAAGTGACAGGTCAAATATAAAATGTTTTACGTGCTTAATTTATAAACGCTTTTACACTGTCTACATTTACGTTTTAATATAATTTTGTTCAGAGATTAGTTGGCTCAAATATAAAATGTTTTCGCTATAATTTTTATGTACTCTTAGTGTAACGCCCGGTTATTTTCCTTTAAAGTCAAAGGAAGAATAAAAAGAAAGAAAAGAAATAAAGTCCAAGTTGAGGGACCAATCTTGCCAAAAAGAAGAAAAGGTTTGGAAGAGTGGGTAAAAGGGAATGGCAGCCCATTCCCCTCTCCCATTCACCATTTCAATCGGCCAAGGAGAAAGAAAGGGAGAAAAGGGCAAGTTTCGGGTTTTTGAAGAAATCAAGGTGCAAAAGTCGAAGTTAAGCGGGTTTGTAGGAAGCTCTACTCGAAGAGGCTGTTAATGTGAGTTCTAGGACCCCTCTTTTACATATTTTTGACTGATTTTGGGGCTGGAACACATATGAAAATCATTTTATTGTGTGGGGTGTTAAACCCGTATGTATGTGTATGTGTATGTGTGTGACTTGGGTGGGGTTTGATTTTGGGCTTGGTTGTGCTTGAATGATGTTGTGGTTGTGTTTCTAAGGCTTAGGATGGTTGCTATTAGCCTAGAACATGTTAGAAAAGGGGCTGGAGACCGAAACTGCAGTTCAGGTTCTAAGAAGACTGCATTCTGCACCCAGCTAGGGCTCATACGACTGGAAGCCATGAGACCGAATGGTATGTGACTGGAGGCCGTACGGCCGAATGGCATGCGACTGAGGGTCATACGCCTGGAAAGCATGCGACTGAAGGTCACACGACTGGAAGCCATGCGACTGAAGTGCATGCGCCTGAACGCCATGCGACTGAGGTTCATACGCATGAAGGTCATACGACTGAGGGCCATGCGCCTGGATATTATACGACTGAGGTCCATGCGCCTGAACGCCATGCAACTGAGGTTCATACGCACAAAAGTTATGCGACTAAGTGTTCATTCGCCCCTAGTGTCCATACGCCCAAATAAGGCTCATGCGCCCGAAAGAACATAGTTTATCTTCTGATTTTCAAGGAAAAAGAGTAATGCAGGCTTTGACTTCGGAGGTTCCGGGGGGTTAAGTTAGTTGACTTTTTGACGTCATAGATTGATGTGATGGGTGATGTATGATGTGACTTGATGTATGATGATTGTGTATATTTGAATGATATGTTTCTTATTAGGTATGATGACTTGACTTTACGTGGTGTGATTATGATATGAACGTAAAGTATTATCTTAATAAATTGAAAGAATGAAGATAATGAAAGTGGAACATAATGAACGAATGAAAAGTCTTGCAAGCAAATGAAAGGTGGTTCACAACTCATTGAGAGTTATTAGCTTAACTGTGTGTTTACAGCATGCGATTTTGGCTAACTCATAAGGGTTCATACACACAGTATGAGCTAGTCTTGGTGACTGCTCCAATACGTGTGTTTTTAATTACTTTGTGTTATGTAGCGTGCGATTTTGGCTAACCCATAAGAGTTCACACACACAGGGGAAGTTAGTCTATGTGACTACTCTATATGTGCGATATGGGGTCCTTGTCGCTTAACCCTAGATGATATGGCTTTGTGCTCAAGAGGGGGGTTAAGTACATGACAGGACCTAGATAGAAGTGAAAATATAATAAATGTACGAAAAGTGCGACAAGTACGAAATGTGCAAAACATGCGAAATATACGAAACGAACGATGATGAAGATAATAACTATTGCCTTGATGTACGTATGATGTGTGATCACGTGTGATAGTAAAGAAAATGTTTTAACGAATGAAAGGTAATATAATGTTTTATAAAATTAGAACTCACTCAGCAACGCTGACTTTTTATGTGTTTTCAGTTGGTAGGTAGTGATTGCTGAGGATGGCACGAGGCGACTACTTGGCTCATTTTTGGATGACATTCTTTTGTATAACATTTTTGCATTGTAATACGAACGAACGATATTTTGTAATGAACGATGTATTATTTTGCAAAAGTGTTTATTTAAAAGAAATAAAATGTTTGTTTAAAGTGTTTCCGCTGCATGATTTTAGTAAGGTTAATATATTTATATGTGTTAAGTGCGATGATTGACCAGCTGTAAGCGTTTCGGGAACAGGGCCTTACACTTAGCGGTTGTTAACGTTTCAACATAAGTTTGTTTGAAAACGAGTCGGGTTAAATATAATAAGTTTTCATTTACTATACATTTCAACGTAAATTTAAATTGGAAACAAGTCGGAATGATTGTAAGTCTTTGTTTCAGCATAAATTTTGTTTAAAAAAAAGTCGGATCAAATATAATATGTTTTCATCAACGGTTTTAATTCGAGTCACTCTACGTATTGAGGTACATTTAATTTGAAAACGAGTCGGGTCTATTGTGTGGCAACGCGGCGGGTAAAGCACATAATACAAGTATCAATGTATGATGGTATGATTGTAAATTTAATCATATAAGAGGGCATTTATTGGGTGCATCTTAACCATTTATTAAGTTAACTTGTTGTTTTTGAAAAGTTATATTTTAATCTCTTAAAAACATTCACATCAGTTTCTTAAAATATTATGAGTAAAGTTCTTATATCATATGAAATGATTTTGATTGATTGTTAGAGAAAAAAAAGAAAATATTACTGTTTATCTGTAAATTTAAGAATTTACTGTTCAACTCTAATAAAATTTTAATATTTTTAAAAATAGTTGTAAGTAAAGAATAGAGAAAAGGTAATGATAAATGTAGAAAAAATAATATTTAACTAAATAAGAAAGAAAGAATAATGATTTTTAGTTTAATTATAAGTATATGAATAATAAACGAGATGTAAATGCTCTAAGGTTAGTTATATTTATACTTTACATCATATACTTATCTATTTGTTTTTTTACACATTTATAATTTTTGTAGTTTTGTTACTCTTTTAAATTCTAAGAACTAATAGATTATAAATTTTCAAATTTACTATTGTGAAATGTTAATTTTTATTTACATTATGGTCTAAATTTTATCCAAAATAGTCTTGATGTACTATTACGAAGTGATTAATTTATCTATGTTTCGATGTACAATTCATTGAGGCGAAAACTTACAAGTCGTTAAAATGAATTCAAGGTTTTTTACAATGTATTTTTTTTCCACCAACTTTTAATATAATTTTTTTATTAAATCAAAATTTCTGCCTTCTTATTTTTATCAACGTTTATTTCTAATTTTTTTGTTTTTTCCTGTTGTGACATGCATAACTTTTTTTACTTTTCAACGTGAAATTTTAGTGATTTATATGTTATGCAAAGTTTCAAATATTATCAACAATCTTGTAACAACGCACAAGATTATGACAGTTTAGTTTTTTTATATAGATTTTCAAATATTATTAACGTCGTTGAGGTTTCCTTATTCTTACCTTCAACGTTGGTTAGTTTGTATACGTGACAACATTTCAACATTGGTTTTTTGTGCTTTTACCCCCGCCGCAACACAATTTTACTAATACACCACCTCTTTAAACTTTTCATCATGACCTAACTTTAAAATCCGTACAAATCATTGCTTGAGTAATTTCTTCCGTTACATGAATATTTGGATACTCCTTCTCTTATCTAGAATCCAAGGACGGGTTTTGTTTTTTAATCTCGATTTGTACCATAAAGAATTATTTTTTAATCTTTTGGATATCATAAAGTAATAAAAATGTGTTATTCAAGTTGTGATTGTCTTCAGAAACTTCTCCCACAACTGTGGATGAACAGTCATCAGAAGTTTCTCTAACCACGTAGATGCGCCATGCCTCCATACATGAATTGATCAATAAGAGAATCTGAACTTCCTCGGTGTCTGGTAAAATAAAAAAGATAGAAGGTTAGATACTTAACTTTAGTGTAAATGGTAGATTTTATATTTTTTTATGCATATACTGACTTGCAAGTTATATCTTTAATTTCTATTAAACACACTGGCTAACATTAAACTAAGAGATTAGTTTGTTACGATTTACGTTCGTTAGATGTATCACTGTTAGTTTCGGCTGTTAACAGTCATGTGCATTGCACTTGAGGCAATATTTGATCTTTTTAACCTAAATATGTGACCATTAGGTTTGTCTGTTAAATCCATTTATATGCAATGCACTTGAGACAATATTTGATCTTTCTAACCCAAAAGTTTATTATGTAACTTAATTAAATAATGAAAGTTTAAACAATTAAAAGATAAAGATATTGTATTAAATCAGGAAAACGTAAACATGTACTAAATGGTCCTTACATATAGTGTATATGATTGGACTTAACGTACAAACTAACAACCATCCATTAAAAAAACATAATTTGTTACAAAGTTTTTTAATTTAAGGATGTCTATTCTAACTAATAAAGATTACGGACCCAACATTCAAATAGATATATACATAAAAGACAAAATCTATAATTTACTATGAATTATATTACTATGTAGGTTAACATATGTTTCTCAAAATGAATTAGTCACACACGCATTATAACTCTACTTCTAAATAGTTGTAATAAGACATGCACTATTAAATATGTAAGGATCGTCTTTTCAATTAATACACATTGATACCACAAAGCTAAGTCGTTGAATAATTCTATATTAAGCTTAACCCATTAAGGATTTTATGTAACTTTACACGCACCATGCATTTAAGTATTTTTAATTCAAAAAGTTATAACTCTTAACTTTAATTAGGCTGAGTTTCCTCCTTGGGGTTTTCCGGTTGTAAGTTGTTTCCTTGGGGTTGGGGATGCAATTACGGTTGAGAAACGGATATACAGATTAAGATAACATTTATTTTTCGAAAAAGAGTTGTATAATTTCCGTTAAAAAAACTATTTGTTACTCAAATAATTTGAATATCTCACAAGGTAGTTTTTGCAACTGTCAAAAGAAAATTATACAGCAATCATATAAATTAAACTTGATGTTTAGTATATGTTTAATTTCTTGTAGTAACTATTACTATTACAATTGTTTAAGATTCTATAAAAGAAATTATTGATGTAGACCAATAAGAGATATTGAATAATTACTGCCGCTATATGGTAACTAATTATTAAAGATTTCTAATAATAATACCACTGACAACAAAAACAATCTTTTCATGTTGTCTGTTAAGTTTTGCCACAAACAAACAAACAATCTCGCTGATAAAAATAGTGTTTGGAAAGATTAAGATGAGAGCAAACTTTATCACTATCTCGTAACATAAAAATGTTGCTTCAGATAAGATTGAGCCTCAAAAACCATTGGTTCTCTACAGATTTAGCTGAGTTTGTTTGTAATGTTAACATAATTCCAATTTTTTATCAGATTTGATACATGTTTTGGTAAAAATAAAGAAGTTGGGAAACAAATTATGCTTCTAAGATCTACTCATAATTTTTGTTATGATCTTCTTGTTGCCGTTTGAGAAAAAGCGTTATTCTAGTGAAGCGAACGGTTGCTACTCAGTGGAATCTTCTTCTTTTTCGTTTTTTGAGCTTTGAAACTTTTGCTTTTAGACATAAAATAAACATGTGCTAGGGTTTACTTTCCTTAGTCCATCCAAAGCCCATGATGTAGTTTTTGGAAATTTGTGAAGTCAGCAGCGTGTTATACTTAATTATTAAGTGACACGAGGGCAGGAGGCATGCGACTTACTATTGATTGATAAACAGATGATGTTGATGGAACAGTGTGACTAAATTATGCCATGAGCAACTGTAGTTATTAAGCATTTTATTATTTCAACCGTGTATGTAATGGTAGGTGTCTCCCATTTATCGAATAGGATGATATACGGTCTAAATTATATAAAGTAGAGTTATGGATCGATGGTTAAAATAACAATAGCTTAAACGCTGTTTTAAAATAAATGTGATGACGACATCTTTTCTGAACAGAGATTTTAAGACTAAACGGTAGCATGGCTTTTTGCCATGAAATAGTACACATGTGATTTTTGAGGCGATGATTTGGTTTTTAAAGCAGTTTTAGACAGCTCTGACAAACATCGCTCCAAAAAATAAATGTATTGTACGTTTGGAGCCGTTTGTAACCGAAGCCTCATCATGAACAAAGACCGCCATTGAAGAAAATAGGAAGGAGCTATCAACTATAGCAATAATCGCATGGATAGCACACAACGAAAGAAGTTAGAACATATATCTAAGCAATGAATGATAAAATATTCAGTTTTGAAGATAGAATGAGCATGTGTTATAACGATGAGGCTTCTTCACCCTTTTAGTTGTCGGAGTAGATTTCTTAACACCCTACGAACAAAAATTAGAAATAATTAAAAACAAATTGGGAGGAAAATGTTGGAGAACACTATATTGAACCCAAATTTGAATCTAATATATCAAAATCAATTACCTAGCTAGGAAACAAAGTTGTGTGCTATCAAACGCTAGAGTTGCTATCCACCCGTGCCATTCATTGCACACCATGGGATCGCTGAAGCAGGTGGGAGTTCGCAGGAATGTGACGACGGTTGTTCCTCTTTTGAGTCTCTAGCTCTCTCTATTTGGAGCTTTATGATTTACAAATGGCAAAAAACTTGAAAGACAGAGATAGAATGAAGCAAGATAAAGAAATAACGAAATTATACTTGGAGTTTAAAAAATAGAAATTGCTTCAAAACTTAAAAACATCTTCTAAAAATCAATTTTTTTAACGGTTCATAGTTCAAAAAAGTTTATTTTTGAGTTGGTTTTAATTTTGCAAAGCATTTTTTAGTTTTATAGTGTTTATAAATGAAAACTTGGAATTTATTCGTAGACTGAAGGGTCGAACCACGTTGAACTTTAAAGTCCAGGGTGATTTATTTTTAATGAAATATGTTTTGAAAAGATAAAAATTAAATGGTCAAACCACGAATCACATTAATCTGACCTATTTTTGTTAATCGTATTCATGGGTTTGAGTTAAAACTGACCTATGGCATTTAAGCTAAAATTAAGTACGAGAACTTCGTGTTAGTTATGTTATAGGAATTCACACTCCTATATCTATACTAGGTTAGTATACCGTGTAAAGTTTGGTTCAATTTTTTTTTTCTAGAAGCAATGTTGGTTGGGGAATTCTTGTGTTAGTGAGAAATATCTTAAAAATCAATCCTTATCGGTTAGACCTCTAAAGATGAACAGTAGAAACACCGGTGAATGGACCGAAGTCCGGCACAGAAAAAGATACAATGGCGCTGCAACTCAAGGAAGAATCATAACCTTCTATATTTCCAACCTTCCAGGTGGTGTATCAAGCTCTCTTTTGTGGAAAGCTTTCCAACCTTTTGACGAGATTAAAGATGCATATGTTGCTAGGAAAAAGAATTCAAGTGGGAATCACTTAGGTTTTGTACTGTACGAAGGTGTAACCAACCTGAAAGATGTTCTTGCCGAGATGATGTCACACCCCGGTCTCAGGGCACCCCGTGAGTGCGACCTATTGGTACGCGTCATTGTTCACTTTTTATTTGTTTGTTTTGATAAATGTTTACGTAGCGGAAAACCATTTCATAATTCATTTCACAAAACAAAATAACTCTGATAATTTATAAAAAACAAACTTTCATATATTCTTTGAGAATTAAATACCTAAAATTTTACATAACATTGTTTAACGCAATATTTACAAAATTTTCTGTCTACTGACAGATATTCAAAACTTACCACAAGATATATGCCTAGGAAACTTTAATCCTTCCAGCACTATTCTGTTCATCATAGGGTTTCCATGCCTAGGATTTATAGTCATCCAGTACTAACACCTGACTAAACATATTTAATCATGTTTACCTGAAAATGTTTGAAAATAGTACATCAACGAAAAGCTGGTGAATACATTTAATTTGACACAAAAATATTTTGGCATGAATAACGATAAGCATTTAATCATAAATTTAATAGTAAATCACACATTTAGCAATCTATTTCAACTCGAAGTCCCCATCCATATATCTTGGTATTGGTGCTCAGGCAGTCTTACTACGGGACTCTCTGGATCTGCACTGAGTCTGAACCAGCTCTAGTATGGGATTTTCACCCATCCTCAGGATATAATTTGATCAAACATTATATACTTCTAGTCTAAATGTTTAAGCAGAATACCTCTATGAATTAACACGGTTAACGTACTAATGCCACTTTTGCAAAAGAAAGTCATTTGGATGTTTTGAAAGTATTAAACGTATTCACCTGGTAAGTTGAACAGAGCCTCTAAACTTGATAAGCTTTTGTTTCTGAACCTTGAAGTAACTTAAGGATTAAGTCTCGAGCTTCTAACACATTGCTTAATTCAGAACCCCTATACTTGTTGTCCAGAGCATATACACCGGCTTCCTAATCTCGGGTTATCTTTGTGGTGTTTAAAAGGTAGTAGAGAGTTTTGAGTGTGTCAAAAGTAGGGAAAAGGATTGTGAAATGAAATGAACTTAGAAACATCTATTTTTATATGGATATTTCTTACTCATTAAGTATTTCTTACTTATTAAGTTTATCCAAACTTAATTATTAAGTCCAAAACTTAGCAATTAAGTTTTATATTTTATTCAAACCTTAGCCATTAAGTTTTTTATTCTATTCAAAACTTAGCTATTAAGTTTTTATATTTTATTCAAGACTTAGTTATTAAGCTTTATCCAAAACTTAGGCGTTAAGTTTTATCCTATTCTTTAGCCAAAATTAGGCACTAAGTTTTATCCAATACTTAATTGTTAAGTTTTATCTATAGCTTAACTATTAAGTTGCATCTGAAGGCTTAGCCATTAAGTATTTATCAAAAAACTTAGTCATGAAGTCACGCTTGAAACATAACTATGATTGACAAAATAATATGAAAATTTCGTAGGTGTTACATCCTCCCCACCTTTATTTAAGTCTCATCCTCGAGATTTATTGTAATAAGTGTGGATATTTCTTTTTCATTTCCGACTCTAGCTCCCACGTATATTCGGGACCTCGTCTGGAATTTCATTTTACCTTTACCAATACTAGCTTCCTTCTCTTTAGATGCTTTTCTTGACGGTCTTCGATCTGAAGAGGTTGTTCGATAAATTTCAACTTTTCGTTAACCTCTACATCTTGTAATGGCATTGCTAGCGATTCATCTGCCAAGCATTTACGTAAGTTGGACACATGAAATACATCATGTGCTCCATTCATCTCATTTGGCAATTCTTGTTGATAGGCTATTGGTCTAATTCGTTTTAAGATTTTAAAGGGTCCAACACATCGAGGACTTAACTTTCCCTTCTTTCTAAATCGTACAATGCCTTTCCATGGTGACACCTTTAGTAACACCTTGTCATCGACGTTAAATTCTAGTGGCTTCCGTCTTTTGTCGGCATAACTCTTCTGACGATCGCGAGCTGTCTTTAATCTTTCTCTGATCTGTAGTATTTTATCAATTGTCTCTTGGACTATTTCAAGTCCAGACACTTGATTCTCTCCGACTTCAGACCAACACATAGGTGTTCTACATTTTCTGCCGTATAAGGCTTCAAATGGTGCGGCCTGGATGCTTGAGTGATAGCTATTGTTATAGGAGAATTCCATTATATGTAGATGATTATCCCAACTGCCTCCAAAGTCTATCACACATGCTCGAAGCATATCTTCTAGCATTTGGATCGTTCTTTCACTTTACCCATATGTTTGCGGATGATAAGCAGTGCTTAAGTTTAATCGAGTTCCTAACGCTTTCTGAAAGCTTTGCCAGAATATCGAGACGTAAAACGACTATCTCTATATGACACGATGGATAGTGGCACACCATGTAAAGTTACTATTTCATAGACGTACAATTGTGCTAACTTATCCATGCTAAATGTTTTTTTCATTGGAATAAAATGGACGGACTTAGTTAGTCGATCAATGATAACCCAAATAGTATCATTTCCCCGACTTGTTCGAGGAAGTTTAGTAATAAAATCCATGGTTATCATTTCCTATTTCCAGACAGGTAGTTCAAGTTATTGTAGTAAACCTTAAGGTTTCTGGTGTTCTGCCTTAACTTGAGAGCATGTAAGACGTTTTGCAACATATAGTGCAATGCTCTTTTTCATACCTATCCACCAGTAGTTAGTTTTCAGATTTTTATACATTTTATCGCTTCCAGGGTGCACTGTATATCTAGAATTATGAGCTTTTTCAAGTATTCTTTCCCTCAAGTTACCAGCAATTGGCACCTAAATTCTCTTATTAATCTAATCAGTTCATCATCTCCTTTGACCAACTGATCAAGCATTCCCTTCGTTCTTTCTTCTTTTTTCTATCTCTTGTAGGGCTATTTTCTGAGCATTCTTCAATTGACTAAGTAAATCAATTTGAAGATCAAGCTTTAAGGCACGAACCTTTTTTGAATCTTCTCTTTCTTTTCTACTGAAGGCATCAGCCACAACATTGGCTTTACCTTCATGATAACACATTATACAATCGTAATCGCTTAGGATTTCCATCCATCTCCTCTGTCTCATGTTTAGTTCCTTCTGACCAAAGATATTTTAGACTCTTATGGTCAGTGTAGATAGTAAATTTGACTCCATAGAGATAGTGTCTCCATATCTTTAGTGCAAAGATTATGGCACCTAACTCCAAATCGTGAGTCGTATAATTCTTCTCGTGTGTTTTTAGTTGACATGATGCATAAGAGATAACTTTATTTTTTTGCATTAACACACATCCAAGACCAATGTGTGAAGCATCACAATAAACAACAAAATCTTCAGTACCCTCTGGCAAAGTCAGGATGGGTGCATTTGTTAACTTTTTTTAAGGGTCTTGAATGCTTCATCTTGTTTTGGTCCCCATTCATATTTTGCGGATTTTCGATTCAAAGATGTAAGAGGGTTGCGATTCGATAAATGTTTTGAATGAATCAATGGTAGTATCCAGCCAATCCAAGAAAACTACAAACTTCAGATGGGGATGTAGGGATTTCCCAATTAGAAATAGCCTCAATCTTGGAAGGATCTACTTGAATGCCTTTAGCGTTAATAACATGGCCAAGAAATTGTACTTCCATAAGCCAAAATTCACGTTTCAAGAATTTATCGTACAATCTCTCATTTTTAGTACCTCAAGTTGTATTTTACGATGGTTCACGTGTTCATCTCGAGTTTTGGAATAGATAGAATATCATCTGTGAACATGATTACGAAGTTATCTAAATAGGGTTTACAAAATCCGATTCATCATGTCCATAAAAGCTGCAGGGGCATTAGTGAGTCCAAATGGCATAACTGTGAACTCATAATGTCCGTATCTAGTTCGGAGTGCAGTTTTAGGAATATCTTCTTCTTGAACTTTGAGTTGGTGATAACCTGATCTTAGATCAATTTTAGAAAAGTAACACGCTCCCTGAAGTTGATCAAATAGATCATCAATTCATGGAAGTGGATACCGATTTTTGATGGTTACCTTGTTCAGCCCATGATAATCAATACCCATACGCATTGATCCATCCTTCTTCTTAACAAAGAATTGGAGCTCTCCAATGCGAAGAACTTGGTCGGATAAATCTCTTCTCTAACAGTTCATCCAACTATTGCTTTAATTCTTTCATTTCAGTTGGAGCTAATCTGTATGGGGCTTTATCTATTGGTGATTTACCCGGTACCAGATCAATTCTAAATTCAACTTCTCGATCAGGTGGAATCCCCGGTAATTCATCAAGAAAGACATCGCTAAATTCGGCTACAACTGTCACGTCTTCATCTTTTTCTTTGTTTTGTCATCTGATAAAGTGATCAGATATGCCAAACATCCTTTCCTTAAGCATTTGGTTGCTTTTAACATTGAGATTATTCCAACATGATTTGTTGGTTTGTCACCTTTGACAATAATCTCTTCTCTGGTAAGCGCATAAAGTTTAATAAGCTTTTGATTACAAATGATATGTGCTTGGTTCGAGGCCACCCAGTCCATACCAAGTACCACGTTAAATCCCGCTAATGTCATAGGCAAAAGTTTCATAGGGATGACATGATTAGAAAGAGTAATCCAACCGTTATCTAAGGTTTCTGAGATTTTAACTAGATCTCCATTTGCGGTTTCAACTTCATAGGATTTGTCTAACCTTACTCGAGGTTCATTTAACAAACTACAGAACTTATAGTCTATGAAGCTTTGGTTTACACCAGAATAAAATAAAATTCTAGCATAGACATTATTGATAAGATGTGTACCGGTAATGACGTCCGGCAACTCAGCAGCCTCACGAGTATTCATTACAAATGCTCGTGCTGTCTTCTTCACACAAGGATCTGTCTTGGTTCCAGATCCTCTAGCACCACCTTCTTTATTAAGCCTTGGGCATTCATACTTGTAGTGCCCTTATTCATTGCCGTTAAAACAAGTTATCACCCTTTTCCTGTAGCAAGCGTTGGAAGTATGTCCTGAAGTCTTGCAGTAGTTGTAGAATAGAGCGGATCTGCATCTTCCTGTGTGTATCTTCCCGCACGTTTTGCATCTGGGGAGAGAGTATGAATCTTCTTTCTTTTCTTGCCCTTTATCAAGTTTCTTTGTCTCTATACTTGGTTTATGGGCCACCTCTTTCTTCTTATTCTCGTCCTGGGTTCTAACCATTCCATCTGTCAAAAGTCCTGCTAACTTTACCGCAGATTCTATTATCTGTGGCATGACCGCATTCACCATATCACGAATTTTGTTAACCAGTCCCTAAATATAGAAACTGGTCATATTGCATTCAGGTGTCACAAGATGTGGCACGAGTCGAGCATATGCAAAGAATTTGGTATTATATCCCTTGTTATCTGAACCAACCATTCGAAGATTCAGAAGTTCATTGGTGATTTTCTCCTTTTCGTTTATTGGGAAGAACTTTCGAGTTACCAATGCACAAAATTCATCCTAAGTCATTGCATAAGTCTTATTTCGTCCCTTTGACTGCCATGCGTTCAATAAACAATCTGGAAAAGAAAGCTGCAGGGATGACAAAAGGAGAGCGCTTTCCCCTCGGTTACTCTGATCAACAATCTTTAAATTATTTAATTTTTTGTAATGAGAGATATCATTCATTTGTTTAACCTAGCCCACTTGAGCAATTTTCCATTCTCCCATTGATTCCTATGAAGATAGGAAACTTGTATTTATCATTCACAAATTCATCTTTGTTTATGCTGCTAACTCTCAGTTTGGTCCTACTTCTAATTCATTTATTTCATCTTTGAAAGAATGTGAGGTGAACAGAACCATGCCCTCATTGGCACACTTGCTAATGGCTAAGACTGCTTCAATCATTTCTAGCCACCGGATGGCTGCAATTGCACCTTCGTTGCCTGAAAACTTAGTAGGTTTACACGCTTGAAATGTTCGATATGAACATACATCCTATTTCTTCCTTTTCTTAGGCGTTTCATCTTCGAAATTTTCGCCACTCGAGCTATGATGATCATCATCTTTCTTTCTAGATCTTGAAACCTTGTTAGTTTGACTGGGAAGTTATTTTTCTTTTAATACCGCGATTATGGTAGGAATCATGTTTTTGATTCCCTCGGCGATCATCCTTTGTATTTTATCTTTTTAGGTCACACGATCTTCATCATCATTAACTATCTTATTGTTCCCTCTGGTATACACTGCGGGTCTACTATCATTGTTGTTTGACATTCTACAACGAGAATAAGAGGGAGTATCTTAAGACTAAGATTCAAAATTATCGTAAATAGTATTATTGGATACTTCGATAGGTATTTCCATCGTTTACGAGAATTAAGGTTCGCTTATTATGTCAGTATAATACTTTTTCTGATATCCTGCATATCAACGTATCTAGCTACTTTTTCTTAGTAGTTAATATTTCTAATATTGGTTAAAGCCCAGATACTAAGACAAATATTTAATTCAAAAAAACCTGTGGCTCTGATACTAACCTGTCACACCCTGGCCTCAGGGCACCCGGGGAGTGCGACCGATTGATACGCGTCATTGTTCACTTTTTATTTGTTTGTTTTAAAAGATGTTTACGCAGTGGAAAACTATTTCACAATTCATTTCATAAAATAAATAACTCTGATGATTTGTAAAATAACAAACTTTTAAATATTCATTGGGAATTAAATACCCAAAATTGTACATAACATTGTTCAACGCAATGTTTACAAAATTTTCTGTCTACTGACAGATATTCAAAACTTGTCACAAGGTCTATCCCTAGGAAACTTTAATCCTTCCAGCACTATTCTTGCTAATATGTTCATCACAGGGATTCATGCCTAGGATTCATAGTTCATCCAGCACTAACACCTGACTAAACATATTTAATCATGCTTACCTGAAAATGTTTGAAAGTAGTACATCAGCGAAAAGCTGGTGAATACATTTAATTTGACACAAAAATATTTTGGCATGAATAATGATAAGCAGTTAATCATAAATTAACGGTAAATGACACATTTAGCAGTCTATTTCAACTGGAAGTCCCCATCTATATATACTTGTATTGGTGCTCAGGCAGTCTTACTACGGGACTCTCCGGATCTGCACTGAGTCTGAACCAGCGCTAGTATGGGATTTTCACCCATCCTCAGGATATAATTTGATCAAACATACATATACTTCTAGTCTAAATGTTTTAGCATAATACCCCTATGAATTAATGGTTAACGTACTAATGCCATTTTTGCAAAAGAAAGTCATTTGGATGTTTTGAAAGTATTAAACGTATTCACCTGGTAAGTTGAACAGAGCCTCTAAACTTGATAAGCTATTGTTTCTAAACCTTGAAGTAACTTACGGATTAAGTCACGAGCTTCTATCACATTGCTTAATTCAGAACTCCTATACTTGTTGTTTAGAGCATATACACTGGCTTCCTAATCTTCGGTTATCTTTGTGGTGTTTAAAAGGTAGTAGAGAGTTTTGAGTGTGTCAAAAGTAGGGAAAAGGATTGTGAAATGAAATGAAGTTAGAAGCATCTATTTATATATGGATATTTCTTACTCATTAAGTATTTCTTACTTATTAAGTTTTATCCAAACTTAATTATTAAGTCCAAAACTTAGCAATTAAGTTTTATATTTTATTCAAACCTTAGCCATTAAGTTTTATATTATATTCAAAACTTAGCTATTAAGTTTTAAATTTTATTCAAGACTTAGCTATTAAGCTTTATCCAAAACTTAGCCGTTAAGTTTTATCCTATTCTTTATCTAAACTTAGGCACTAAGTTTTATCCAATACTTAATTGTTAAGTTTTATCTATAGCTTAACTATTAAGTTGCATCTGAAGGCTTAGCCATTAAGTATTTATCAAAAAACTTAGTCATGAAGTCACGCTTGAAACATAACTATGATTGACAAAATAATATGAAAATTTCGTAGGTGTTACATCCTCCCCACCTTTATTTAAATCTCGTCCTCGAGATTTATTGGAATATGTGTGGATATTTCGTTTTCATTTCCGACTCTAGCTCCCACGTATATTCGGGACCTCGTCTGGAATTTCATTTTACCTTTACCAATACTAGCTTCCTTCTCTTTAGATGCTTTTCTTGACGGTCTTCGATTTGAAGAGGTTGTTCGATAAATTTCAACTTTTCGTTAACCTCTACATCTTGTAATGGCATTGCTAGCGATTCATCTGCCAAGCATTTACGTAAGTTGGACACATGAAATACATCATGTGCTCCATTCATCTCATTTGGCAATTCTTGTTGATAGGCTACTGGTCTAATTCGTTTTAAGATTTTAAAGGGTCCAACACATCGAGGACTTAACTTTCCCTTCTTTCTAAATCGTATAATGCCTTTCCATGGTGACACCTTTAGTAACACCTTGTCACCGACGTTAAATTCTAGTGGCTTCCGTCTTTTGTTGGCATAACTCTTCTGACGATCGCGAGCTGTCTTCAAGCTTTCTCTGATCTGTAGTATTTTATCAATTGTCTCTTGGACTATTTCAGGTCCAGACACTTGATTCTCTCCGACTTCAGACCAACACATAGGTGTTCTACATTTTCTGCCGTATAAGGCTTCAAATGGTGCGGCCTGGATGCTTGAGTGATAGCTATTGTTATAGGAGAATTCCATTATATGTAGATGATTATCCCAACTGCCTCCAAAGTCTATCACACATGCTCGAAGCATATCTTCTAGCATTTGAATTGTTCTTTCACTTTACCCATCTGTTTGCGGATGATAAGCAGTGCTTAAGTTTAATCGAGTTCCTAACGCTTTCTGAAAGCTTTGCCAGAACCGAGTCGTAAAACGACTATCTCTATTTGACACGATGGACAGTGGCACACCATGTAAAGTTACTATTTCACAGACGTACAATTGTGCTAACTTATCCATGCTAAATTTTTTTTCATTGGAATAAAATACACGGACTTAGTTAGTCGATCAATGATAACCCAAATAGTATCATTTCCCCGACTTGTTCGAGGAGGTTTAGTAATAAAATCCATGGTATCATTTCCCATTTCCAGACAGGTAGTTCAAGTTGTTGTAATAAACCTGAAGGTTTCTGGTGTTCTGTCTTAACTTGAGAGCATGTAAGACATTTTGCAACATATAGTGCAATGCCCTTTTTCATTCCTATCCACCAGTAGTTAGTTTTAAGATTTTTATACATTTTATCGCTTCCTGGGTGCACTGTATATCTAGAATTATGAGCTTTTCAAGTATTCTTTCTCTCAAGTTACAAGCAATTGGCACCAGAATTCTCTTATTAATCTAATCAGTTCATCTTCTTCTTTGACCAACTGATCAAGCATTCCCTTCATTACTTCTTCTTTTTTCTATCACTTGTAGGGCTATTTTCTGAGCATTCTTCAATTGACTAAGTAAATCAATTTGAAGATCAAGCCTTAAGGCACGAACCCTTTTTGAATCTTCTCTTTCTTTTCTACTGAAGGAATCAGCCACAACATTGGCTTTACCTTCATGATAACACATTATACAATCGTAATCGCTTAGGATTTCCATCCATCTCCTCTATCTCATGTTTAGTTCCTTCTGACCAAAGATATTTTAGACTCTTATGGTCAGGATAGATAGTAAATTTGACTCCATAAAGATAGTGTCTCCATATCTTTAGCGCAAAGATTATGGCACCTAACTCCAAATCGTGAGTCGTATAATTCTTCTCGTGTGTTTTTAGTTGAAGTGATGCATAAGCGATAACTTTATTTCTTTTCATTAACACACATCCAAGACCAATGTGTGAAGCATCACAATAAACGATAAAATCTTCAGTACCCTCTGGCAAAGTTAGGATGGGTGCATTTGTTAACTTTTCTTTAAGGGTCTTGAATGCTTTATCTTGTTTTGGTCCCCATTCGTATTTTGCAGATTTTCGAGTCAAAGATGTAAGAGGGGTAGCGATTCGAGAAAAGTTTTGAATGAATCAATGGTAGTATCCAACCAATCCAAGAAAACTACAAACTTCAGATGGGGATGCAGGGATTTCCCATTTAGAAATAGCCTCAATCTTGGAAGGATCTACTTGAATGCCTTTAGCGTTAATAACATGGCCAAGAAATTGTACTTCCATAAGCCAAAATTCACGTTTCAAGAATTTAGCGTACAATCTCTCATTTCTGAGTATCTCAAGTTGTATTTTACGATGGTTCACGTGTTCATCTCGAGTTTTGGAATAGATAGAATATCATCTGTGAACATGATTACGAAGTTATCTAAATAGGGTTTACAAAATCCGATTCATCATGTCCATAAAAGCTGCAGGGGCATTAGTGAGTCCAAAGGGCATAACTGTGAACTCATAATGTCCATATCTAGTTCGGAGTGCAGTTTTAGGAATATCTTCTTCTTGAACTTTAAGCTGGTGATAACCTGATCTTCTTGAACTTTAGGATAACCTGATCTTATATCTTCTTCTTGAAAAGTAACACGCTCCCTGAAGTTGATCAAACAGATCACCAATTCATGGAAGTGGATACTGATTTTTGATGGTTACCTTGTTCAGCTCATGATAATCAATACACATACGCATTGATTCATCCTTCTTCTTAACAAATAGAATTGGAGCTCTCCAAGGCGAAGAACTCGGTCGGATAAATCCCTTCTCTAACAGTTCATCTAACTGTTGCTTTAATTCTTTCATTTCGGTTGGAGCTAATCTGTATGGGGCTTTAACTATTGGTGATTTACCTGGTACCAGATCAATTCTAAATTCAACTTCTCGATCAGGTGGAATCCCCGACAATTCATCTGGAAAGATGTCGGTAAATTCGGCTACAACTGGCACGCCTTCAATCTTTTTCTTTGTTTTGTCATGTGATAAAGTGATTAGATATGCCAAACATCCTCTCCTTAAGCATTTGGTTGCTTTTAACATTGAGATTATTCCAACATGATTTGTTGGTTTGTCACCTTTGATAATAATCTCTTCTCCGGTAAGCGCATAAAGTTTAATAAGCTTTTGATTTCAAATGATATGTGCTTGGTTTGATGCCAACCATTCCATACCAAGTACCACGTTAAATCCCGCTAATGTCATAGGCAAAAGTTTCACAGGGATGACATGATTAGAAAGAGTAATCCAACCGTTATCTAAGGATTCTAAGATTTTAACTAGATCTCCATTTGCGGTTTTAACTTCATAGGATTTGTCTAACCTTACTCGAGGTTCATTTAACAAACTACAGAACTCATAGTCTATGAAGCTTTGGTTTGCACCAGAATCAAATAAAATTCTATCATAGACATTATTGATAAGATGTGTACCGGTAATGACGTCCGACAAGTCAGCAGCCTCACGAGTATTCATTACAAATGCTCGTGCTATCTTCTTTACACGACGATCTGTCTTGGTTCCAGATCCTCTAGCACCACATTCTTTAATAAGCCTTGGGCATTCATACTTGTAGTGACCTTGTTCATTGTTGTTAAAACAAGTTATCACCCTTTTCCTGTAGCAAGCCTTGGAAGTATGTGCTGAAGTCTTGCAGTAGTTATAGAATAGAGTGGATCTGCATCTTCTTGTGTGTATCTTCCCGCACGTTTTGCATCTGGGGAGAGAGTATGAATCTTCTTTCTTTTCTTGCCCTTTATCAAGTTTCTTTGTCTCTATACTTGGTTTATGGGCCACCTCTTTCATCTTATTCTCTTCCTGGGTTCTAACCATTCCATCTGTCAAAAGTCCAGCTAACTCTACCGCAGACTCTATTATCTGTGGCATGACCGCCTTCACCATATCACGAATTTCGTTGACCAGTCCCTAAATACAAAGACTGATCATATTGCATTCGGGTGTCACAAGATGTGGCATGAGTCGGGCATATGCAAAGAATTTGGTATTATATCCCATGTCATCTGAACCAACCATTCGAAGATTTGGAAGTTCATTGACTGCAATTGCACCTTCGTTGCTTCGATCTTTTCTACCTACCGAATGGCTGCAATTGCACCTTCGTTGCCTGAAAACTCAATAGGTTTACACGCTTGAAATGTTCGATATGAACATGTATCCTATTTCTTCCTTTTCTTATGCGTTTCATCTTCGAAATTTTCGCCACTCGAGCTATGATGATCATCATCTTTCTTTCTAGATCTTGAAACCTTGTTAGTTTGTCTGGGAGGTTATTTTTCTTTTAATACCGCGATTATGGTGGGAATCATGTTTTTAATTCCCTCGGCGATCATCCTTTGTATTTCAGCTTTTTGGGTCACACGATTTTCATCATCGTTAACTATCTTATGGTTTCATCTGGTATACACTGCGGGTCACTATCATTGTTGTTGACATTCTACAATGAGAATAAGAGGGAGTATCTTAATACTAAGATTCAAAATTATCATAAATAGTATTATTGGATACTTCGATAAGTATTTCCATCGTTTACGAGAATTAAGGTTCGCTTATTATGTTAGTATAATACTTTTTCTGATATCCTGTATATCAAGGTATCTAGCTACTTTTTCTTAGTAGGTAATATTTCTAATATTGGTTAAAGCCCAGATACTAAGACAAATATTTAATTTGCAAAAACCTGTGGCTCTGATACTAACCTATCACACCCCGGCCTCAGGGCACCCCGGGAGTGCGATCGATTGATACGCGTCATTGTTCACTTTTTATTTGTTTGTTTTAAAAGATGTTTACGCAGTGGAAAACTGTTTCACAATTCATTTCATAAAATAAATAACTCTGATGATTTATAAAAAAAACAAACTTTCAAATATTCATTGGGAATTAAATACCTAAAATTTTACATAACATTGTTCAATGCAATGTTTACAAAATTTTCTTTCTACTGACGGATATTCAAAACTTGCCACAAGGTCTATACCTAGGAAACTTTAATCCTTCCAGCACTATTCTTGCTAATATGTTCATCACCGGGATTCCATGCCTAGGATTCATAGTTCATCCAGCACTAACACCTGACTAAACATATTTAATCATGTTTACCTAAAAATGTTTGAGAATAGTACATCAGCGAAAAGCTAGTGAATACATTTAATTTGACACAAAAATATTTTGGCATGAATAACTATAAGCAGTTAATCATAAATTAACGGTAAACCACACATTTAGCAGTCTATTTCAACTGTAAGTCCCCCTCTATATATACTGGCATTGGTGCTCAGGCAGTCTTACTACGGGACTCTCCGGATCTACACTAAGTCTGAACCAGCTTTAGTAAGGGATTTTCACCCATCCTTAGGATTTAATTTGATCAAACATACATATACTTCTGGTCTATATGTTTTAGCAGAGTACCTCTATGAATTAACATGGTTAACTTACTAATGCCATTTTTGCAAAAGAAAGTCATTTGGATGTTTTGAAAGTATTAAACGTATTCACCTGGTAAGTTGAACAGAGCCTCTAAACTTGATAAGATTATATTTCTGAACCTTGAAGTAACTTAAGGATTATGTCACGAGCTTCTAACACATTGCTTAAATCAGGACTCCTATACTTCTTGTCCAGAGCATATACACCGGCTTCCTAATCTCGGGTTATCTTTGTGGTGTTTAAAAGGTAGTAGAGAGTTTCATGTTTGTGAAAGTAGGGGAAAGGATTGTGAAATGAAATGAAGCTAGAAGCATCTATTTATATATGGATATTTCTTACTCATTAAGTATTTCTTACTTATTAAGTTTTATCCAAACTTAATTATTAAATCCAAAACCTAGAAATTAAGTTTTATATTTTATTCAAACCTTAGCCATTAAGTTTTATATTGTATTCAAAACTTAGCTATTAAGTTTTATATTTTATTCAAGACTTAGCTATTAAGCTTTATCCAAAACTTAGCCGTTAAGTTTTATCCTATTCTTTATCTAAACTTGGGCACTAAGTTTTATCCAATACTTAATTGTTAAGTTTTATCCATAGCTTAACTATTAAGTTACATCTGAAGGCTTAGCCATTAAGTATTTATCTAAAAACTTAGTCATGAAGTCACGCTTGAAACATAACTATGATTGACAAAATAATATTAAAATTTCGTGGGTGTTACAAATGAATACCGTGAAGATCAATGAGGCGAAGTCACAGATGAATACCGTGAAGATCAATGAGGCGAAGTCAGTGCTGCACTTGCAAAGTACGGCATGAATCACCAGAGAATAGAAAATCAATGGGGGATTGATTGAAATATATCAGCGAATCAAAAGCCTCCTGTGAATGTGGTGAGGCCCATCGAGTTTAGCAATGTAAAAACAGGATGTCCTACTTGGATGTGATCAAAAGAAGTGGTCCAAATTTAGCATACTAGAAATCAATTACTATTGATAGCAATCCCTCTTCATATGGAAAACATTGCATAAAAAGGTCCATCCAATGTGAGGCAAAAGACTTGGGATCCTTATGTTCAGCCAGAAAATTGTTGAATTTAGTAGGCTATGATCAAGCTGCCATCTCATATGTTGGTGGATTAAAAGTGATGCTCATTTTCAAGGACCATAAAGAAGTAATCGAATTATTAAAAAAATTTGCTATCTAGATGGTTTTCTACGAAAAAGTTGAACTATGGGAGGGCCAATTCATCCTATTGGATCGAATCCCTTGTCTTAAAGTGTTTAGAATTCCATTCCAATTAAGAGATTGCTCTATCTTTGACAAAGTTGGTAATTCATTCAGCAAAATAGCTTGGCCCTCAGATTATTCATAGGAAGTCATGGACAACTCCTTTGGTCGTTGTTTTATGCTCACTTCATCCGATAAAAGAATTGAAGAACAAATCATTGTAATCTGGGATAACAGATTCTATAAAGTTTGGATCTCAGAGGGTCCTAACACTTGGTCTACATCCTCTCTAATCGAATCGAATGTATCTCGCTCTTGAGAAATATCTCAATCGGAGGGATCCACCATGAACGCAGGGGACTTAGAAGATAGAGAATTCTGACCGGCAGAAGTTTCGGATGAAAACGGAAGGGATACTCCGGTGAGCAGGCAACTGGTGGAATGTGAACCATCGTATAACGTTCAAATACATGGGGAACTAGAACATCAATTGCATGGGGAGAATGATAACGTTAATTCCAACTCTCTACAATCCAAAAGTGTTGACAGGACTTTTAGTTTTGATAGCAGGAGCTTTTCTTTTTTAATTGGGTATAACCATCCCCAAGCCCATTTGACCAAGTATAGGAAACGACCTAGACGCTTGGGTAGCCCATCATCTTCTGGCCCAATAATTGGTCCAAATGACCTGGGTTTTTCTTGCTCGACCTCCCCATTATTTGGGTACTCTAGTGTCCCTTTTCCAGATCTGAACAACCACCTACATCTGACTCTAGACCCTCGATAAAGACAATGAATGTTAAAGCCCCAAGTGAACCTTCTTTACCTACTCCATTAAAAAGCATGAACCGTTATTAAAACATTATAAAGTTGATGAAGATGTTGATCCTATGAGGGTGTAATCTCCTACCCAGCATATTGGTTCTTTAACGGTGAACGATATGCAGCCCCAATCTAAGGACCTTAACTTCGATCACGAACTTGAAGGCACAATGAATGTTGGCTCCCGGCTGGGGTTTGACTTAAAAGAATTCGAACCTCAGATTAGTGCTTTAAGAATTGGTGAAGGTGATAACAGATCCCCCAATGAATTTTTGTCATTAATTTCTAGGGGGTTGGGGATCCTCGGAAAACCAACTTGATCAGTGGGATAAAATCAACTCATGGTGTTTATTTCATATCAATTTAGGAGTCCAAATTAAGTAACACTTCAAAGTTTCTTTTCAATAAACTATAAGGGAAGTCTAAATTTGAGTTTGAGACAGTTGATGCTTTTGGACGATTGGGTAGTTTAATACGCTTGTGGAACCCTTCAATTTTGTTTAGTAATGGCGTCATCAAGAGTAAGCATTTCTTAATTATTTCTGGAACTATTAAAGGTTTGGGGGAATTTATTAATATTGCTAATATTTATGCGCCCAACGACTATCAAGCCAGGAAATCCATATGGAGTGTTACGTTAAATTATATTTATTCCCTCCAGGGCCTTTGGATTTTAATGGGAGATTTTAATAATGTTAGGTCCCCTGAGGAATGATTTTACTTGGAACCCAATCCTACTTTTTGAACTGCTTTTAATCAGTTTATTTTCTTTGCTGACCTTATGGAATATCATATGGGTGGTAGGAGGTTCATATACTTGTCAGACAAAGGTGATAAACTGAGCAAGCTTGATAGATTTCTTGTTTGTAAGGGCTTCATGAGTGCTTGGCCAGCAGCGTCCTTTCTAGCTTTGGCCCCTAAGGCATCTGATCATTATGCCATTTTGTTATCATTGATTCCTACTAATTTTGGCCACACCCCATTTAGATTTTTTAACTCCTGGATGGAATTTGTCGGATAAATGGAGCATGTGGAACAATTATGTAAATCTTTTTCATTCACTGGTCCTAGTGATCTGGCCCTTGCAACAAAACTAAAATGGATTAAACATGGCATAAAGATTTGGAAAAGTGCAAAGAAAAAAGAATAATGATCTTTACAATGACCGGAAGGCCAAGGTTAATCTACTAGAGTTGATTGCTGAAACAACACCTTTAAACCAGACAGAAATATATCGGAGAGCGGAATACAAGAAATTCATCATGGAAACTGATCGCTTAAATCATCTTGATATTCAACATAAATCAAGGGTGAAATGGGAAAAATTTTGCGATTAGAACTCTAGCTACAATCATGATATAATGAATTCTAACTTAAGCAACAACCGAATAAACGGGCTTCTAATTGGTGATGACTGGATCACTTCTCCCCTGTAATTAAGGAGGAGGCTTATAAGTATTTCTCAAACAAGTTCAAGGAACCTATGTCATCAAGACCTCACCTGAAATGTCCTAATCTTTCCCACCTTTCAATATTGGACGTTTCTTATCTAGTCCAACCTTTCTCCTTATCGGAAATCAAGAGTGTAATTTAGGAATGTGATGGGACAGGGCCCCTGGGCTTGATGGCATAAACTTTTCCTTTATAAAGAGATGTTGGGATTGGCTTTAAGACGATTTTAAAAACTTATTTGATGAGTTTTATAGATCAGATACATTCCACTATGGTTGTACCTCTTCTTTTTTGGCTCTTATTCCAAAAGGTAGGGACCCGACATTCTACCCTAACTTCCATCCCATCAGTTTAATTGGGTGTGTTAACAAAGTCCTATCTAAGGTCCTTGGTAATCGATTGAAAGGGGTTCTTCCCGGCCTCATTTCGAAAGAGCAATCCGCTTTTTTATCTAACCGGAGCATACTAGATGGGCCTCTAATTCTTAATGAACTTGTATCTTGGCTGAAAAAAATCAAAAAGGAAAGGAATGTTATTTAAAGTCATTATTGAGAAAGCATTCGAGTCACTGAATTGGAACTTTTTGCATTGGATTATGGATCAAATGGGATTTCCTTCCAAATGGCGTAAATGGGTGATGGCTATTCTTTCATCTAGTCAAGCTTCAGTTCTAGTTAATGGGTCGTCGACCCAAGAATTCACTTGTCGTCAAGTACTTCGTCAAAGGGACGTGTTATCCTCGTTCTTATTCATCATTGCAATGGAGGCTCTCTTGGGTGTTATAAAATAAGCCTGCTCATTGGGAATCTATAATGGGATCTGCATCTCTCATGGGCCAACTCTTTCTCACTTCCTCTTCGCCGACGATGTATATTCATTGGCGATTGGTTGGAGTATAATGTAATTAATCTTTGGAAAATTCTTAGATGTTTCTTCATGGCCTCAGGTCTTAAAATTAATATCTCCAGAAGCATGCTTTTGGGTGTTCACGTGCATGACCAAGAATCTTAGGATATGGCCTCAATCCTCTATTATAAAAGGGGTTCATTTCCATTCAAATATTTAGGAATGTTAGTAGGGGCTAATATAACAAGAAATTGGAACCCAATCCTTGAGATTTTTCAGAAACGCCTCTCAATTTGGAAAGCAAATAATTTGTCATGCGGGTGTAGGTTAACTTTAATTAAATCGGTCCTAAACTCTATACCTACATACTATTTCTCTTTGTATAAAGCTCCATCTCAAGTTCTTGTCAAATTGGAGCAAATGAGAAGGTTTTTCTTTTGCGAAGGCTCATCTGAAAAACCAAAGGTAAATTGGGTGGCTTGGAATCAACTTACTAAACCAAAAGAGTATGGTTTCATTGGCATTGGTTCGTTAAGAGAATCTAATATGTCGATGCTCGCTAAATGGTGGTGGAGATTTAAAGAAGAAAAAAATGGGTTGTGGAGAAAAGTTATTTGGTCCATTCACCATAATTTGAGATATTGGACTCCTTTCCTAGTCAAGTTAACTGTCCCGGGGCCTTGGAAACAAATAATAAAAATTTCTAATGATTTCTCTCAATTTGGCATCAACCTTGCTTTGTCAATCAAGGGTGTCCCTGGTCGCGACTCTTGAATCTTATTTTGGATTCATTTTTGGATAGATGAGGAGCCTTTGTATTTAAAGTTCCCTGCTTTGTTCTCTATTGAATCCTTAATACTTTGTTCAATAGCTAATAGAATTCAAGTACTTAATGGCACCCCCCTAGTGACTTCGAAAAGAACCCCCTCTTCATGGTTGGAGATATCTAAACTTAACCAATTGTCATCCTTAATTGGTTCAATCTCCCTCTCATCATCAGTTGATAGATGATCATGGGCTCTTAATAGCCTTGAACCATTCTCTGTCAAGGAAATAAAAAGACATTCAATTAAGGATTAGCTCTAAACCAGATGTAGTATTTCCATGGAATAGTTGGGTCCCGCTCAAAGTAAATTTCCTAGCATGGCGCGCAAACCTGGATCACCTTTCGACTAGAGTCTCCCCGATGGCTAAAAAAGTAATTATGGTATCCTCTACGTGAAGTTTTTATGGAGAATGTCCCAAGACTTCAGACCATCTCTTCATCGGTTGTGGTTTTATCCCATCTTGCTGGGATTACCTTTCCCATTGGTGCGATATCCCCAACCTGATCATCTTCGCTGTTAAAGATGCCATATTCCTTCATAAGGATTCTCGTGGTTCCAAGTCAAGAAAGAAGACTATTTGTGACATTCGGTGATTTTCCGTTACCAAACTCCGTTAGTTCCGTTAAGTTTTGCATACACGTGTCCGTAAGCACACACTACTTGTCGTTTGACGTTGGTGACCTAATACTAATTAATAATGTTAATTTAATAATAATCTACTTGATTAGATGATTATTGTGTTATGCTTATGTGTTTACGCGATTTAAAGACTATTCGGGAATTTTATCGCGTAACGCGGTGACGCGTGTGTTAATTCGTATGTCTTGTGTTTTTATAAAATAAAATATATAAGTATTATCATTAGTTTAAATGTTTATATTATTATGTTTAAAACACTTCACAAGGATTTTAAAAGATAAAATTTTATAAAGTACATAATGCAAGGGCTAAAAGTGTACATGTGGTTAATTAAATAAAACAAAAAACCCCAAACCCCCACCCAAACACCCATGACCGACCTGCAGCCTCTCTCCCTCTCTTTCTACGAATTTCGACCAAGAACAAGTGATTAGAAGCTGATTTTGATCGATTGCAAGCCTTACAACACATTAGAACCTTCAATTGCAAGCTATTACACGTTTAAAAGGTTAGCTTTTGATGTTTTTGTGGATTTTTCATTAGGGCCGAAACCTTGCTGCGAAATTAGTATTCATGGGGCTGAAATCTTGATGTTTTGATGTTTTTAACATGTTATTTAGGTTGTATGTATGTTGTTTAAAGTTGATTATGCAAGAAAACTACACTTTGATTGATTGATTATGAACCTTGAGGAATAGGAACCCTAATTCGAAAATTTTGGGGCTTTTGTGGAATTGATTGTTGTTTGATGTTGTTGGGATGTTAATTAGTTAGTATGAATGTTAGAAAACATGAATTATGCAAGAAATTGGTGAATTGAGGACCTTGTTCATACCTTACTATTAATAGTAACTTTTGTGCATGAACTTGATAATTCAAGGATGAATTGATGATATTAGGGTGTTAATGATGTTGTATGAACATTGGGATGATGATATGAATGCTAGATTGTTGCTATGAATGCTAGAAATCTTAGGTTGGATGTTGTTATTCATGTCTTGCCAAAAGTAGAAACTTTTTAGATATGGATGAATGAATCATGCTAGTTTGATGTTGTTGATCATAGTTAGTTGTTATTATGAGCTTGAAATAGTATATTATTGATGAATTAGGTGTACATTGGGTGTTTACTAGATTTTGGGATGAACTTCCCAAAAGGGAAACTTTATTGTGCATGAACCTTGAATATTTGGAATTGGACTTACTCATGGCTTTAGGATCATGCTAGAATGCTTGCTGTGGATGTCTAATGTGGTAGAACCTGTTAATTAGATTGTATGGAATGTTACTTGGTTATTGGGTGATTTATGCACTTTGATGATCATGTATGGGTTTGTACGTTGACTAGTAACTAGGACATCATGTTTGGGACTGGAAATTGATCATATTGATGTATGTTGTATGTATTGGGCATATTGAATGTGTTGTGGATAGTATGGATAACTTTTTGGTAAATTATCTGTTTTGACCCGTATATGCTAAATCATAGTTATAGGTCATATAAGTAGGTTATGCATGATCTGACCTGTTATATGATACACTGGTTGTGTTATGAACACACTGAGTATGCTAGATGTTAAGAACTTACATGACTTGTATGATATATGCTCATGTCTGTTTAAATGGTTTACAATGCATAATGTCACCAACGGGTCAAACGGGTCAACTGGGTCAAACATGTCTATTCTTCCAAAACCTTAAGTCTTGGTTGTAGTGCACTTAGGGTTTCTCATATTCACTGTTTACACAAACTCATATACTTACATGATCTAGGTAACTTTTGAGGGTTGACTGTCCACTTTGTCTTTCAAGTAAACTCTAGTACTCAATACGCGTATCAGTTGAGTTCATGCCCCACTGTTTTACTTAATCTCTTTTGGGGGAGATAGCATACTGGTAACTCTACAACGCTTTTTATATTTAAGATGTGTATGATATTAATATAGTGTTGTTTACCATGATAAAGAACTCACACTTTCGAATTGTTAATATTGAGTAGCGGGGAAACTTGGGTAGTACTACTGGGTCTGACGAGCCCCACCTGTGTGACTCGAGGTCAACCGGGTGCAATTTGTCCTATGTACATTTGTCACGATATGGTAAAGTCGTGCCAGGAGGCAAACATAACACAGTCAGCTTCAATTGCGAAATCACTATGTATTAATGTCTGTTTGTTAATAGACTAACTATCTATTACAATGCACATGCTTATATATATCACGATTGTTAAACTGTTATGTTTAAACGCAAACTCTTGAACTCACCAACCATTGTGTTGACTTTTTAGTATGCTATTCTCAGGTCGATAATCCGGATTGCCAGTAGGAGCACTGCACGAGTCAAGCATGCATTCTAGGATCAAAACAATGACCCATTTGCTTATCTTTATGATTGGGTTTTTCTTTAAATAGTAGGTTTGCGCATGTTTTTCCATGTTATACATTTTTATATTTTCGGTTTGTCTTATTTATAATACGCTTCCGCATGATTGTTAAAGTTTGAACTCTGGTTTGGTTTATGTTAAACGTAGCATATAGAGTCGTTCCGAGTAACTATTGACTGTGATCCTGGTTTGTTCACACGCCTCGCGGTAAAACTCCGCACGTGGATTTTGAGGGTGTGACACTATTCATTCAATAGTTCTATCCGCTATGTGAAGTATTTGGAAAGCTTGGAATGAACTTATCTTCAACTAAAAGCAGATCTCTACCAGCAACCTAATTGAAGAAATCAAAGTGATGGGGTTTCTTTGGGTAAAACATAGGTCACATATGAAGTCTTTAATATAGGATCAATGGTGTAATTTTGACGTACAATAATGTCTACTATTTGGTTTGCTTTTCTCCTGCTGTAGTTCTTTCTTTTGTATCTTTGCTAACTATTGTTAGCTGTTTAATTCAATTGTTTTGCTTGCCGTTCAAAAAAAAGTATACCGTGTATTACACGATTTGAATAAATAAAATATTAAATACTTATTAATAAAAATTAATGAATACAAAACGATCTTTTGATATTACGTACGAGTGATAAAAGGATGATATCATTTTTTAAGCTTTTGTTTAATTTTTTTGTTTTTCTCAAAAAGCTATGTTTTTAACAAATTGTTTCAAAACAAACTTTTTTAAAAAAAAGCATCATTTCTAATAATTTCTTTATTAACATTGAAATTTAATTAATTTTGTTTCATAAGAATTTTATTTTTTAGAAGCCACAGGTTTTAATGGATATTATGTTTTTTAAAAGTTTGATATTTTTTTTGAAAAAATTCTTATTTTATAAAAAATTATTTATTTACAAATTGCATTTGTAGAAAGATCTTGTTTTATTTAATAAAAAATATTTTTAGTATGAAATAATTAAATAATATCATTTGTAGTTAATGTAATATTTATTACGACAGAAACGGAAAAATAAAATTTAGGGCTCTAGAATTATAATAAATGGCCTACAAAAATATTCTTTTATTAGTATAGATAGATACTCATTATTATTGTATTTAAAAGGAAAAATGTCACACAGTAGTAATCAAGTTTTAAAAGTATTATAATTTAGTCACTTATGCATATTTTTCTCAAATTGGATCACTAAACGATCAAATCAGTCATAATTAAATTTTCTTATGTCAAGAAAATAACGGCGGTAAAAGATGAGGGTGTTAGAATTTTCAATATATAAAATTATATTAAAAAAACATGTTAATTATGAAAAAATAAAAGAAATACTTAAAATTTACGTTAACGTTCCATATCAGCATCAAAAGATGGAAAAAATATTTTCAAATTGAAACAAAACGTATAACATGCTAAAAAACATGTTAAGATTTTTAATTTATATAAATTATAAGAACAGAGTGACCTGAAACACTCTTAAAACTTGAGTTATCTGATTGAAACACTTTTTAAAGTTAGTTACTATTTTACATAGTTACCCCTACTAAAAAACAAAAAATAACTAAAACTAATATTTGTGTTCAATAAACGTGACAAGTTTGGATACTAGACCCATACCAAAATTAAAACTACTCGACCCATTAAACTACAACACTTCTATGAAATTCTGATTGATTTAACATTTCATTGTGGGTACATTTGTGTATTAAACTTCACAAAAGTACAAGATCGTGTATGGATATTAGATTTCTAACGATGATGAGGCATTTTTAAAAGGATATCTAGAAGGTTTTCATCAGATAACACGGAATGTTGAAATCAAGATGTACATTTGCTTCTAGGAAATGAATATTCCCAAAATGCATTCCATTACAAAATAGGGTTACAAACAAACTGAACGTTCAGCAAACAGTTCGTGAACCGTACGACACAAAGTTCTTTTATATTCGTTCGTTTAGTAAATAAACGAACACGAACAAGAAAATTTCGTTCGTTTAGTTAAACGAACAAACATGAACACAAGCCGCGTTTGTTCATTTATGTTCGTGAACGTTCGATAATGTATTCATTTATGTTCGCTAATGTCCGATTGTGAACGTTCGATAATTTGTTCGTTTATGTTCGTTAACATGTTCGTTTATATTTTTAATTTTTGTGTCAATTATTTTTATAACTATTATATCAAGTATTTTTTAATATTTATGATAAGTACTTATTTATTTTTAATTGATTTTGTGTAATGTTTATAATAAAAATATAAATTTTATTCTAAATAAATCTATAATCATTTGTATTCGTTTATGTTCATGAGCCTTTTTGTGTTCGTAAACAGTTGATGAACATGTGTTTGTGTTCGCTTGTTTTTGTTTGTATTTATTTGCGTTTGGTAAGTGTTCGTGAATAGTTCATGAAATGTTCATTTTCTTATTGAATGAACACGAACAAAGAACCTTGATCGGTAAGTGTTCGTGAACAGTTCATGAACAAGTTTATTTCTTAAGGAACGAACACGAACAAGGCTTTGTTCGTGTTCGTTCGGTTCGTTTGCAGCCTACTTACAGGCAATGTTCTCAGAACCGGATCGGACGTCGAACCGGACGGCTTACTGGTTTGGTGGTCGGACCGGTCGGACCGGTCGGACCGGATGGACCGGATTTAACTATATTTTAATTATATTTATATATGTAATTAAATATAAGTAATTTATATATGATTTATACATATATTTTATAGTTATATATAAAACTTAACTATATTTGTATATACAAAGTACTAATTTATGGTTTAACACCCCGTTTTTACCCACTAAAATCAAAAAAAAAAAAAAAAAAAAAAAATCAAAATCCGGTCGGACCCGAACCGGTTGGCCGGTCCAACCGCCGACTCGGTTCGAACCGGCCGGTTCAAAGCTCCAAAAACGAACCTATATCGACCGGACCAGACAGGCCTCCGATTCCCGGTCCGACCGGTCGGACCGGCCGGTCCGATCCGGTCCTAAGTTTCGTTATCATGTCCAAGTATGTTATCAATGGTGGAGTTTTTTTATTGATTTTGAGCATAAATAAAAATAAGAGAAGCAGATCAATCATTGACGGATAAATACATCAAAATTCCATCGATGAAAGCCCTTACTGAAGAGATTCAATTTTAGAAAATCCATCGCATAACCGGTTGTGGGTAATAAACTTTTTGATAGATGGGGTTTGCAAGTTTGTCAGATCATCTGTTAAGAGTATTCATAACTCATTCTCCATCCTTATCCATATAATTACTATCACACCCTCAAATTCCACTTGCGGGGTTTTACTGCGAGGCGTGTTTTGTAATTAAGTCAAACCCAAAACATTTAAAGTGTAACATTGGTAAAATATGTGCCGACCCATTGTTTGTAAGCACATAAATTGAAAAACCAAATGTCAAAACATAATTAGAAGCTTTAAAATGTATGTTGGACTTGTGATGTGCTCCTACTGGCAATCGGAGTTAACGACCTGGGAATAAAATACTAAGAGAGTCAACCCAACGGTTGGTCAGTTCAAGAGTTTGCATCTAGCATAATCAGTAATAGTTGTAAAAGATAAGAAGTGCATTGAAATAGATAACTAGTCTATATTCATAAGTAATAACCATAGTGATTTAGTGATCGAAGCTGACTATGTTCCGTTTGCTTGCCTCCCATCACGACTTACCAGGTCGTGATGATGTTTGTGTTTTGGATAATATTGCACCCGTTTAACCTCGAGTCGCACGGGTGGGGCTTGTCAGACCGAGTAGTACTACCCAAAATTTCCCGCCAGTTACCAATATTAATGATCTGAAAGTGTGAGGGCTTCCAAGGTATGTCATAATATGTTACACTATACACAACTTACAATAATAAAGTGTTTGTAAACAAGTATGCTATCTTCCCTAATAGAGAGTGTATAAAAAGTGGGGCATGAACTCACCTGGTAATTTAATACAGAATAATGCAAGCTACGAAGGAACGGATAGACAACCCGTCAAAGGTTACCTAAAACACATGAGTTTTTAAGTACGCAAGACCAGAATGACTTAACAGACCCTAAGTGCTCGATACACAGGTTGACCCAAGTGATATAATAAACAATAAAACATTTTGACCTAGTTTACCCTTTTGACTAGTTAGTGACATGTCAAGTTAGACTCTTTTTGAGCAACTATAAAATTTATAAATCATCATACCATCACAGACTACTATACAAGTTATTCACATAAACCATATTGCAACTCTTAAGTCTCATCATGCTCTTCATGCTAACTTAGGTTATTATACAACACACGGAAACCAATTCATCATACTAGACATGCTCATAATTAGGTTCCTCTACAGTTTACACATTGGGTTTAGTCACTCACAACGTGCTATGCGAAGCCACTCATGGCTACACACCCTAAACCCTGCCAATCCTACGAAGTAGGGGCATCAGATTCGTATGCGTATATGATAACCATCATCACATACCCAAATGCAATTCATACAAGCCAATAACCATCTTTATAATGTTTAATTATTATATTACATCACAACTCACAAACTTGTACATAATGTCATACGTGCACATTTTCTAGGAACACCAAGACTTTCCTATCGATTCATTAACTAACCAAATGACCCAATTATCATAATCTAACACGTTAGACATCATCCATGATCACTCTAGCATGCTCCTAACATCCTAATCATGATCAAATCACAAAATCACATGTTTCATATGTAACAACCCGAGCGTTTGGGTCATATGAACTCCGCATTTCATATATTGTCAAACAAGTAAGTAATGAGTAAATTGTCTATTTCAAGTTTGAAGTTTTTAGATGAAATTTTTATGTTATAACAGACCGTTTGAATATAATAATAATATATTATATTCGAACCTGCTCCGTTTTTTACGAATCTTAGGTTGACTCGTAGAGAAAAATAAGCTCGTCACAACGACATATTTGAAATTTCATAATACGCTATATATTAAAAGTTATAAGAGAAAAACGAGTTAAGCAGCTGAATTAATTATAATAATATAATATTATAATATTATAATAATATAATATTCAAATTTGAGATTTCAGAATGCACATTCCATCCCACATCAAATTCAAAAGTGTCTCATCTCACATCGCCTCTGAAACTTTTTCACCTGCCTTGTGCTCCCTTATAAATAGAAGCCTTAAGGTTGAATTTAGAACATAAGTTTCTTTGGGAACGCTCTAATATAAATAGAATCCCAAATTCTCAATACCCCATTGGGTGTTGATAGTAGTCATTTTGGTACTCGAGTAGGAGCGCGACTAGGAGCGCGAGTAGGGGAGACTCTACATCAAATTGCCGTAGATAGTTTTCAGGTACGTCTTTGTTTAAGATTATGTTTAATTATTATTATAGTCGTTATTATTTTTATTATTATTATTATTATTATCATTGTAGGTATCAGTATTAATATAGTTATTATTAATATTATTATTATCATCTTTATAGTTATTATCATTATTATAGTTGTTATTTTTATTGTTATAGTTAGTATTATTATTATTTGTTATTTTTAGTGTTGTAGTTGTTATTATTATTATTATTAGACTTTAAGGGTATCATTAGGGAAGGTATTGGGTAACCCCGAGGGTTGGCTCGGGTATGATGGAAACGCCCGAGTTATGCCAACTAGTAAGGGTCGTACCAAAGGGTTGGCATAGGATACAAGAAAGTGCCCGAATAAAACCAACAAATAGAAAAAGATAACGAATCATCCCTAAAATTGTTACTAGCTAGAATATAGCTTAAATAATGTTATTTTGCCTATAGGATAATACCTGATAGCAGTGAACCTGAGCAGACAATATCACTGACTTGATTGATTGAGGTGAGTTCCTCTGAACTGTTTTCTAAAACGGGATGTGGTGTTCTGACAACTGGTAATAATTGTAGAATTGACTATCAATAGCATCTGTGATATGTGGCAATGCTTGATAGGATGCTTGAGGGCTGCTTGTATGATTCTGCTTTAGCCAGTAGAGTTTGTATACATAGCCTGGTTATGTGAATTTATACAATGCTTACTCTGTTCCTATCTATTTGCCATGGCTGTATCTGCTTGATGCAATAGTCAATAATAACATATTTTGAATTTTGAAGAATGCCATGTTTATGAACTCACAAGGGTTATGCTGAGTACCAAATGTTTTCTATTTTTATGGACACACATCCTAGGTGCCAAGTGATTACAGGGCTTGAAGATTACGAGCTAGTTTATGAGAAAATAAAGTTCTAGAATGTTATTGAAGATTTGGATCTCTAGTATAGTTAAACTGATGTAATGGTATTATCTATTATAACAAATTTATTGTACACGTTGATGTATATTTAAAGTTAGACTTCCGCTGTGTATTCTCTGATTACTATGTGTTCTGTATATCCGATGCGTAACGCTCCCCGGGATGAGCCCTGGGAGGCGGGTGTTACAAGTTGGTATCAGAGCCATAGTTTAAGTGAACTAAGTACAAAGATAGTATCTAGACTTAAACTAGGAACGATGCTTTAAGATAATTTGATTAATTGCATAGGTATTGGGTAATGGGTTTTGGTGAAACATGGAGGATAATGGCTAGAATATTATAATTGCAATAGATAAGCAATGACACCTGGCCACTGTTATTTCTTGTCTATTAATACTATTATATTCTGGATCATAATCCATCGTGTGAATACTAAATCCCTGCTCCCTCATGTAGGCTTTGACTATGCCAAGAGGAGGAAATACTCATGGTAGGGGTCGTGGTAGGCCTCCTGGTAGTAGAAGGCAAATCATGTCATCTACAAACGATAATCATGAAAATCTTCATCATGCTGAACATGAGTCACAACAATTTGCTGGACCACAATTCCAAGAAGCTGTAGCTGGCATAATTAGAGATGCTTTGCCAACTATTATAGCTGAGGTTATGAACGCCTCTGGAGGGTATGTGAGTATTGGTGGTAATGGGCAGGATGATCATATAAATAACACCAATGGTAATGATGATACCGCTATGGAAACTGAACCTAAGCAGGGTTGTTCCTACAAAGCTTTCAAGGGATGTGAACCTCCAATATTTGATGGCAAAAGAGATGCCATGGTGACTTTTCAGTGGATCCATGAGATGGAGGCTGTTATTGAAATTAGTGGATGCACAGCCATACAAGCCGTCATGTATGCCACCCATTCATTTAGGTCCGAGGCATTGTTTTGGTGGGACAATGTTAAGCAGGCTAAAGGATGTGGAGTTGTTGTTACTTTAACCTGGAATGAACTGAAGGAGCTTGTGATGGAAAAATTTTGTCCTGAAGTTGAAAGGGACAAAATTGAAAGAGAATTCTTACAACTACAGGCCGGGGCCATGACACATCCTCAGTACACGACCAAGTTTGATGAGATGGCTCGACTGCTTCCTGAGCATGTAACACCTGAAGAAAGTGCGTAAAAAGATACGTGCAGGGGTTACCCCTCATATTCGACAGTTAGTTAAGATGTCTGTCCCCAAAATCCATGAGTCTGCAATTGCATTAAGTGCCATTGCATATGAAGAAGAAGGCATAATGACTGATAACAACAAAAGAAAGAGAAATGTGACAACCCGAAAATTTTCATGATTTAATAAAAAAAATTTTATGTGAATTTACAATTTATTTTTATATTTTTATTATTATTTAATAATAGTATTAATAATAATAAAAAAATAATGACAATGATAATAATAATATTATTATTATTAAAACTAATAATGTTAATAATGAAAATAATAATAATAATGAAAATATTATTATTTACAAAATTAATATAATTAATTAAATAAGTCCAGGGACTGAATTTGTAATATTTGAAACTTATTTTAAAACTATACACATGAAACAATAAACATTCCAAACTACAGGGGGGCATTGTGTAAATTGTTTTAAAAACCCAACCCGCCGGCCCGTCCCCTTCGATTCTCCGGCCACCTTCTCCGGCGACCCTCCGGCGACTCCAAACGCCAAATCCAATCGATTTTGACTCAATCATTCACTTCCGACATCATATAGTGCATGAACCGAACTCAGGGACCACTACAATTTGATAATTCAAGTCGGTTTAGTGTGTTTCCCACTCTCGACCGAAAGTCGGCCGACCCACTCACCAAAAACGCATTTCCGCTCTATTTTATTCCAATTAATCGAACGGGAAGTACTATATAAGCAATCCTAAGCTAATGATACACTCACACACCTCTTAAACACTTGAAATCGAGCAATCCGATTACCCCTCTGCCGCGGACCTGCAATCGGTCGAACAACTCTAAATTCGAACACTAAACAGGTAATTGAGACTACCATCATGCTCGGTTTTATCTGGGGATTAAAGCCCCAAGTTTAATTTTTGTATTGAAATCGATTTGGTTTTCGATTTGGTTGAGGATCGAACCTGGGGTTTTCTTGGTGATTTGGGATTACTTGGGTTAAACTTAAAACAATTAAAAGGGGAGTTTTAACCGCGGCCGAGGCCTTGGTTTACTGGTTGGTGTGTTGTGATGGTGAGTCGGAGGTCAGGGGTTCGAACCTTGCCCCCAACATATTTTTTTAAAGCCTTTTTAAGTCTTTTAAAAATGCAGAAAAATTACCAAAAATTATAAAAATAATTTTTAAGAACTTCTTTTATTTTAAATACCTTTAAATGGTTTTCTGTAATTTATTTATTTAAAAACACCTTAAAATAAATTTATAAAATAATATTTAAAAATATTATAAATAACCATTTTTATAAAATAGACTTTAAATGATGATTTAAAGTATTAATCTATTGATTGGACACCATATTAATTTTTAATTATGGATAAATTATAATAATTGTGGAAATTTATTTCTTTAAATTCCTTATTTAATTATTTATTTATATACTTATTACAAATGTTATAAATAGTTACTTTTATAAAAATGGATTTTAAATGATGATTTAAATCATCAAGTTATTAATAAGGATTATATTATTTTAATTATGGAGTTATTATGATGAATGAAGGAATTATATTTAATAAATTTCATAAATTATTTACAAACACAAATATTATCATTATAATTACGATCACACCATTGTTATTATTAATATCAATATTGGTAGTATTATTAAGACATGGTGTGTTGTATACCAAATCGTGTACGTCAAACCGAACCGACCCGAATCCGACCAAATATATTTATTCGCGTTGAACACGTTTTAAAAACTTAATTACAATTAATAATAGGTGTTGATCGTGTTTGATCGTGCATTGCCTTATTCTTTGAAGTTCTTGTTCATTCCATTACATCAAATCAAGGTGAGTTCAAGCCCCACTATTTTACCAAATCTCTTTTGGGTAAGTTCATTTTATTAAAACTCTTTTGGGGGAGATAGCATACTGGTAATGTTACAAACGTTTTCATTATATATTTAAGATGTGTATGATATTAAAGATAGTGTTGTTGATCATTATAAAAGTCCTCACACTTTCGAATTGTTAATATTGGATAGCGGGGAAAGTTGGGTAGTACTACTGGGAGTGACGACCCCACCTGTATGACTCGAGGTCAGTCGGGTGCAATTTGTCCTATGAACATTAGTCACGATCTGACATCGTGGCTGGAGGCAAACATAACACAGTCAGCTTCAATGTCGAAATCACTATTTAATATCGTTTGGGAATGGGCTAGCTAGCCATTACAATGCACATGCTTAAATATACGCTGTTGTTAAACTGGGATGTTTAACTGTGAACTCTTGAACTGATCAACCGTTGGGTTGATACACGCTATTGTTAAACTGTGACGTTTAACTGCAAACTCTTAAACTGATCAACCGTTGGGTTGATACACGCTATTGATAAACTGGGATGTTTAAACGCAAGCTCTCGAACTAATCAACCATTGGGTTGATTACACTTTTGTTAAACTGTTATGATAAAACTCAAACTCTTGAACTCACCAATCGTGTGTTGACTTTTTAGTATGCTATTCTCAGGTCATTAAAATCTGGACTGCTGTTAGGAGCACTACACGGGTCAAGCATGCATCCTAACGCTTAGACAATGATATATATGTTTATCTTTATATCTTGGGTTTGTTTTATTTGTTTAAACGCTTCCGCATGTATTACAAAGTTTGAACTTTGGTTTGTTATGTTAAACGTTGCATATAGAGTCATTCCAAGTAACTAATGACTGTGATCCTGGTTTGTTCACACCCCTCCGTGATAGATTCCAGACCCGGAATTTGAGGGTGTGACAGATTGGTATCAGAGCCATTGGTTATAGAGAACTAGGTTGCATACACACTAGACTATAACCGCACACAGTTAGTTAGTTACTTGTTTCTAGACTATCTAAACTTAACTGATTATCTTAGGTTCAAATCCTTAGACTTTATGTCTAAACTATGAAAATCATATCGAGGTTTTAAAATTTCATGAACCAAATGAACTTGTGTGACACATAGACACCTGTATTCTGGATTTCCTGGCAAAAAGCCTTCGGGCTAAGGCTAGCATATCGCATATATCTCATTACGAGACCTGGTATGCTTACCTGGGGATTTCTGGGATGAGTGATAAACTATGGTCAATACACAAGTCCATAAGGTAAATGGGATACCTTTTTACTGAACATGGAACAATACCGAGTCCGGCGACTCACAAGCAATGTCTATACACTACAGCACGACATAGCTGAATGATTCTATTCTATTTCCTTTAAACGATTCGGACTACGTAGCGTTTCTTTATTTTGGAACCTATGTGGAAAGAGTTGTTTCCCCACCCAAACAACAAACTCAATTTGTTATAAACATTATGGTGGTGATGAATTCATTATCTCCTTATTGTTTACTATAATGAGATAAGGAGGATTGATTCGTTACTCATTATTGTATTTGTGAATATAAAGTGAAATAATGGACGCCCAAAGACGTGGACGTGGTCGTGGACGAGGACGCGTGCGTGGACGTGGTGCCGGTGACCAAGGTGCCGGTGACCAAGGCGCTGGTCCTATTAATATGACCCCTGCGGAATTAGCTGCTCTAATCAACGTACAAGTTCAGGCAGCGGTAGCTGCTACCCAAACAAGACAGCCAGCAGGACCACCAACGTGTACCTACAAGTCCTTCATGGACTGTAAGCCTCACACCTACAGTGGAACCGAGGGAGCTGTAGGGTTAGTGAGATGGTTTGAGAAGACGGAGTCCGTATTCTCAAAATGTAACTGTCTGCCTGCTGACCAGGTGAAATACGCTACAGGGACGTTGGATGGTGCTGCATTGTCTTGGTGGAATGCGCAAGTGCAAATGCTAGGGCAAGCCATGGCAGATCAACTCCCGTGGAACGAGTTCAAAGATATGATGATTGAGGAATACTGTCCAGGAAGTGAAGTACAAAAACTTGAAGTGGAATTCTGGCAACTGAAGATGCAAGGATCAGAAATTGAGGCTTATACCACGAGAACTCATGAACTGGCCACTCTATGCCCAGGAATGGTAAACGAAATGCACAAGAGAGTGGAACACTACATCCGAGGATTGGTGCCAGAGATTAGGAGTATGGTTACTTCCTCAAACCCGGCTACTATCCAGCAAGCTATCCGCCTAGCCCACAAACTGACTGATGAAGCTGTGGAGGAAGGACGGTTACCAAGACGAGGTGCTGCGGCGAGTGTGTCCGACAACAAGAGGAAGTGGGATACCTCTAACAACACCAACAACAACAATAGAACATCATCGTCCGGTGGTCAACATCAGCAACAAACACCACAACAACAACACAGGAGGTTCGACAACAATCGTAACTTCAACCAGTCAGCCTCGAACAATCAAGGATCGAGCAGTTATGGTGGTAAACAGCCGAGGTGCCCACGGTGCAACTATTATCATGTTGGAAGATGTGACAATTACAAGTGTCAGCGGTGTGGTAAAATGGGACACTTGGCTAAGGATTGCCGTGGTGAGTTGGTTAGGAAGCCACAACAAACTCAGGAGACTCGAAAGGGTTGCTTTGAGTGTGGGAAAGAAGGGCACTACAGGAACAACTGCCCGCAGCTGAGGAAGAACGGTAATGGCACTGGCCAAAACAACAACAATCAAGGCAACAATAACAACAACAATGGTAACGGTGGTAACAATAATGGAGCCAAAGGGAGAGCCTTCGTCATTGGCTCAGGTGAGGCTCTAAATGATCCTACAACTATTACTGGTAGATTTTCTGTCAATGGATGTTTTGCTACGATACTGTTTGATACTGGGGCCGATAGGAGTTTTATATCCTTAAAGTTCTGTAATTTTCTAAGTGATATTCCTTCTGCCTTAGAATCCAAATATACCGTAGAATTGGCCGACGGTAAACAAATCCATGTAACACACATTCTTAGAGATTGTAAGATAGAACTCGCTGGTCATACTTTCGCTATAGATCTTATGCCTGTTACACTAGGAAGTTTCGACGTTGTGGTAGGCATGGATTGGCTCTCTAATAAGCAAGCGGAAGTCATATGCCACGAGAAGATCATACGAATCCCTGTTGGTGATGAAATTCTTACAGTCCGAGGCGATAGGAGTGGTGCAGTAATGGGTATTATCTCTTACATGAAGGCGCAAAAGTTGTTACGAAAAGGGCGTGTGGCTATTCTTGCACTCGTCACCGACTAGCAGTCCGAGGAAAAGAAAATAGAAGACATTCCCGTGGTAAGAGATTTTCCAGAGGTGTTTCCAGAGGATCTTCCTGGACTACCACCTCATCGCCAAGTGGAATTTCAAATCGAACTGACTCCCGGTGCAGCCCCGATTGCTAGAGCACCTTATCGATTAGCACCAAACGAACTACAGGAGTTGTCATCACAACTTCAGGAGCTTTTAGATAAGGGCTTTATCCGACCTAGCTCATCACCTTGGGGAGCCCCTGTTCTCTTTGTTAAGAAGAAGGACGGCACTTTCCGAATGTGCATCGATTATAGAGAATTAAACAAAGTCACAGTCAAGAACCGATATCCTTTACCTCGTATCGACGACTTGTTTGATCAGCTTCAGGGATCGAGCTATTATTCGAAGATCGATTTGAGGTCTGGTTATCATCAACTCCGAGTCCGTAAGGAGGACATCTCCAAAACCGCATTCCGTACTCGTTATGGTCATTACGAGTTCTTGGTCATGCCTTTTGGGTTGACTAATACACCTGCGGTATTCATGGACCTCATGAATCGCGTGTGCAAACCCTATCTCGATCAGTTTGTTATCGTGTTTATCGATGACATACTGATATACTCTAGGACCAAGGAGGACCACGAAGAACATCTACGATTGATCTTGGAATTATTAAAGAAGGAGCAACTGTACGCCAAATTCTCTAAGTGTGACTTCTGGAAACGTGAAGTGCAATTCCTAGGTCATATCGTTAATGAGAAGGGAATACATGTTGATCCTGCAAAGATTGTGGCGATAAAGAATTGGACTACACCTAAGACACCGACTGAGATAAGGCAATTTCTGGGGTTAGCAGGATATTACCGACGATTCATAGAAGGGTTCTCTAAAATCGCACAACCTCTCACAGCCTTGACCCATAAAGGAACGACATACAAATGGGGTGAAAGTCAAGAGGCGGCTTTTCAGCTATTGAAACAGAAACTCTGTAGTGCACCGATATTGGCACTACCGGAGGGGACAGATGATTTCGTGGTGTATTGTGACGCATCCATTCAAGGATTGGGTTGTGTTCTGATGCAGCGAGATAAGGTGATAGCTTACGCCTTGAGACAACTGAAGACTCATGAGAAAAACTATACCACCCATGACCTGGAATTGGGTGCAGTGGTTTTTGCCTTGAAGATTTGGAGACACTACTTGTACGGTACCAAATGCACTATCTATACCGATCACAAGAGTCTTCAGCACATCTTTGAGCAAAAGGAGTTAAATATGCGGCAACGACGGTGGTTAGAGTTACTCAATGATTATGACTGTGCAATCAAGTATCATCCGGGTAAGGCTAATGTGGTCGCCGATGCCCTTAGTCGTAAGGAAACCCTAAAGCCTCGTCGAGTGCGCGCATTACAAATGACTATCCACTCTGACCTACCAGCACAAATCAAAGCTGCTCAATCTGAAGCTTTGAAGACGGAGAATCTCAAAGCGGAATACATGCGAGGCATGGAGAAGCAGTTGGAGGTTAAAGCTGATGGAATCCGTTATTTTATGAAACGGATCTGGGTACTATAGTACGGGAATTTGCAAGAGCTGATAATGGATGAAGCTCATAAGTCACGTTACTCTATTCATCCAGGTTCAGACAAGATGTATCAGGACCTGAAAGAATTTTACTGGTGGCCGAAAATGAAAGCGGAAATAGCCATGTATGTAAGTAGATGCTTAACTTGTTCCAAGGTTAAGGTGGAATACCAGAGACCATCCGGCTTACTTCAACAACCGGAAATTCCAGTGTGGAAATGGGAGCAGATCTCCATGGACTTTATCACGAAGTTACCTAGGACTCCCAGCGGATGCGACACCATTTGGGTTATAGTAGATCGCTTAACCAAATCCGCACACTTTCTGGCAATCCGAGAGACTGATCGAATGGAGAAGCTGACACGTATCTATTTAAGGGAAATAGTCTCTCGGCATGGCGTGCCGATATCTATCATTTCTGATCGTGACGCTCGGTTCACTTCTCATTTCTGGCAATCATTACAACGATCATTGGGAACACGGCTGGATATGAGTACCGCGTATCACCCGCAAACCGATGGTCAAAGTGAGCGTACGATCCAGACACTGGAAGACATGTTGCGTGCCTGTGTAATTGATTTTGGCAGCAGCTGGGAAACTCATTTACCATTGGTTGAGTTCTCCTATAATAACAGTTATCATACCTCAATCAAGGCAGCTCCATTTGAGGCATTATATGGGCGTAAGTGCCGGTCACCTATTTGTTGGGCAGAAGTTGGGGAAAGTCAACTTACCGGTCCTGAACTCGTGCACGAGACGACTGAGAAGATCGTACAGATCCGTAATCGTATGGCAGCAGCGCGAGATAGACAGAAAAGTTATGCTGACAAGAGACGGAAACCTCTAGAGTTCCAAATTGGTGACAAAGTGTTATTGAAGGTCTCACCGTGGAAAGGCGTAGTTCGGTTTGGCAAACGAGGAAAGCTGAATCCGAGGTATGTTGGACCATTTGAGATATTGGAAAGAATAGGTCCAGTGGCCTATCGACTAGCTTTACCTGAATCACTGAGTGGAGTTCATAATGTGTTCCATGTTTCAAACCTGAGGAAATGTCTCGCTGACGAGACTCTCATCGTTCCATTAGACGAGGTACATGTTGACGAACAACTACGCTTCATCGAGGAACCAGTGGAAATTATGGACCGAGAGGTCAAGACACTCAAACACAGTCGTATCCCTATTGTCAAAGTCCAGTGGAACTCCCGGCGTGGTCCTGAGTTCACTTGGGAAAGAGAGGATGAGATGATGCGCAAGTATCCTAACCTGTTCAAGGATGCTGCAAATACATCTTAATTTTCGGGACGAAAATTCCTCTAACAGGGGGATGATGTGACAACCCGAAAATTTTCATGATTTAATAAAAAAAAATTTATGTGAATTTACAATTTATTTTTATATTTTTATTATTATTTAATAATAGTATTAATAATAATAAAAAAATAATGACAATGATAATAATAATAATATTATTATTAAAACTAATAATGTTAATAATGAAAATAATAATAATAATGAAAATATTATTATTTACAAAATTAATATAATTAATTAAATAAGTCCAGGGACTGAATTTGTAATATTTGAAACTTATTTTAAAACTATACACATGAAATAATAAACATTCCAAACTACAGGGGGGCATTGTGTAAATTGTTTTAAAAACCCAACCCGCCGGCCCGTCCCCTTCGATTCTCCGGCCACCTTCTCCGGCGACCCTCCGGCGACTCCAAACGCCAAATCCAATCGATTTTGACTCAATCATTCACTTCCGACATCATATAGTGCATGAACCGAACTCAGGGACCACTACAATTTGATAATTCAAGTCGGTTTAGTGTGTTTCCCACTCTCGACCGAAAGTCGGCCGACCCACTCACCAAAAACTCATTTCCGCTCTATTTTATTCCAATTAATCGAACGGGAAGTACTATATAAGCAATCCTAAGCTAATGATACACTCACACACCTCTTAAACACTTGAAATCGAGCAATCCGATTACCCCTCTGCCGCGGACCTGTAATCGGTCGAACAACTCTCAATTCGAACACTAAACAGGTAATTGAGACTACCATCATGCTCGGTTTTATCTGGGGATTAAAGCCCCAAGTTTAATTTTTGTATTGAAATCGATTTGGTTTTCGATTTGGTTGAGGATCGAACCTGGGGTTTTCTTGGTGATTTGGGATTACTTGGGTTAAACTTAAAACAATTAAAAGGGGAGTTTTAACCGCGGCCGAGGCCTTGGTTTACTGGTTGGTGTGTTGTGATGGTGAGTCGGAGGTCAGGGGTTCGAACCCTGCCCCAACATATTTTTTTAAAGCCTTTTTAAGTCTTTTAAAAATGCAGAAAAATTACCAAAAATTATAAAAATAATTTTTAAGAACTTCTTTTATTTTAAATACCTTTAAATGGTTTTCTGTAATTTATTTATTAAAAACACCTTAAAATAAATTTATAAAATAATATTTAAAAATATTATAAATAACCATTTTTATAAAATAGACTTTAAATGATGATTTAAAGTATTAATCTATTGATTGGACACCATATTAATTTTTAATTATGGATAAATTATAATAATTGTGGAAATTTTTCTTTAAATTCCTTATTTAATTATTTATTTATATACTTATTACAAATGTTATAAATAGTTACTTTTATAAAATGGATTTTAAATGATGATTTAAATCATCAAGTTATTAATAAGGATTATATTATTTTAATTATGGAGTTATTATGATGAATGAAGGAATTATATTTAATAAATTTCATAAATTATTTACAAACACAAATATTATCATTATAATTACGATCACACCATTGTTATTATTAATATCAATATTGGTAGTATTATTAAGACATGGTGTGTTGTATACCAAATCGTGTACGTCAAACCGAACCGACCCGAATCCGACCAAATATATTTATTCGCGTTGAACACGTTTTAAAAACTTAATTACAATTAATAATAGGTGTTGATCGTGTTTGATCGTGCATTGCCTTATTCTTTGAAGTTCTTGTTCATTCCATTACATCAAATCAAGGTGAGTTCAAGCCCCACTATTTTACCAAATCTCTTTTGGGTAAGTTCATTTTATTAAAACTCTTTTGGGGGAGATAGCATACTGGTAATGTTACAAACGTTTTCATTATATATTAAGATGTGTATGATATTAAAGATAGTGTTGTTGATCATTATAAAAGTCCTCACACTTTCAAATTGTTAATATTGGATAGCGGGGAAAGTTGGGTAGTACTACTGGGAGTGACGACCCCACCTGTATGACTCGAGGTCAGTCGGGTGCAATTTGTCCTATGAACATTAGTCACGATCTGACATCGTGGCTGGAGGCAAACATAACACAGTCAGCTTCAATGTCGAAATCACTATTTAATATCGTTTGGGAATGGGCTAGCTAGCCATTACAATGCACATGCTTAAATATACGCTGTTGTTAAACTGGGATGTTTAACTGTGAACTCTTGAACTGATCAACCGTTGGGTTGATACACGCTATTGTTAAACTGTGACGTTTAATTGCAAACTCTTAAACTGATCAACCGTTGGGTTGATACACGCTATTATTAAACTGGGATGTTTAAACGCAAGCTCTCGAACTAATCAACCATTGGGTTGATTACACTTTTGTTAAACTGTTATGATAAAACTCAAACTCTTGAACTCACCAACCGTGTGTTGACTTTTAGTATGCTATTCTCAGGTCATTAAATCTGGACTGCTGTTAGGAGCACTACACGGGTCAAGCATGCATCCTAACGCTTAGACAATGATATATATGTTTATCTTTATATCTTGGGTTTGTTTTATTTGTTTAAACGCTTCCGCATGTATTACAAAGTTTGAACTTTGGTTTGTTATGTTAAACGTTGCATATAGAGTCGTTCCAAGTAACTAATGACTGTGATCCTGGTTTGTTCACACCCCTCCGTGATAGATTCCAGACCCGGAATTTGAGGGTGTGACAAGAAATGAGGATGGAAACCAGATGCCAAGAAAGGACAGAAAGATCACACGAAATGAAGGGAACCGTGTCAACAAAGCATGAAGGAACGATAAAAATGAGTCTTGGAGAAAGTATCAAGATTCCAAATGTCTTAAAAGTCCAACAGGTGATCATTCACAAAAGAACTGCCCAAAAATTAGATGCTTTAACTGTTGGGAGTATGGACATTTTTTAAGTGATTACAAGAACCCTCCACAAGCACAACCTACGGAGAATTAGAACAAGTCTAAAGGTCGAGTGTATGTGTTAAAAGAAGCTGGAGATAAAGCCATAGCTGGTACGTTTCTTATTAACAACATGTATGCTAGAGTTTTATTTGACACTGGTGCAAATAGAAGTTTCATTTCAACTGCCTTAGTACCTTATTTGAACTTAGTACCACAAACTCTAGATTGTGCATATATTGTAGAAACTGCCAGTGGTGAGCGAGATAGGATAAGTCAAATCTTTAGGGATTGTGTTATCACCTTAGTTAACACCGAATTCTCTGTAAACTTAATGCCGACCATTTTAAGTGAATATGATGTTATTCTTGGGATGGACTGGTTGAATAAGAATTATGCTCGGCTCGACTGTGAACATAAGACGATGACTGTACGTAAGCCAGATGGGGAAAAGCTACTAATTCATGGTAGTAATGGAAACCCCAAGGCCAGTATCATCTCAGCAATGAAGGCAGTGAAATGTATTCAGAAAGGATGCATAGCCTTTCTCTTATGCATGATAGATGCTAAAAAGGAAATACAGATGAATGAAATACCTGTAGTGTGCGAATTCCCAAACGGGTTTTCGGAAGATTTACCAGGACTTCCACCTGATCGTCAGATAGAATTTCGTATTGATTTAGTACCTGGTGCTAAACCAATCGCGAAGGCTCCTTATCGTCTAGCCCCTTCAGAGATGAATGAACTTATGAAGCAAATCGACGAACTCTTAGAAAGAAGGTTTATTAGACCGAGTTCCTCACCTTGGGGAGCGCCAGTATTGTTCTTTAAAAAGAAAGATGGTTCAATGCGTATGTGCATTGATTATCGAGAATTAAACAAGTTAACTGTTAAGAACAAGTATCCTTTACCAAGAATAGATGATTTATTTGATCAACTTCAAGGAGCCAACTACTTTTCAAAAATTGATCTTCGATCAGGTTATCATCAGTAGAAAGTGCGCGAGGAAGACATTCCTAAGACCGCATTTAGGACGCATTATGGGCATTACGAATTTTTGGTTATGTATTTTGGACTAACCAATGCCCCTGCAGCATTCATGGATCTGATGAATAGAGTTTGCAAGCCATACTTGGATAAGTTTGTCATTGTCTTTATAGACGACATACTTATTTATTCTAAGGACCAAGATGATCACGCTAGACATCTAAAAATGGTTCTAGAAACCCTTCGACGAGAAAAGCTTTATGCAAAATTCTCTAAATGTGACTTCTGAAAAAGAGAAGTTCAATTCCTTAGTCACGTAATAAATGAGAAGGGAATACAAGTAGATCCAGCTAAGATAGAAGCTGTGATGAAATGGGAATCATCAAAGAATCCCAGTGAGATTAAGAGCTTTTTGGGATTAGCAGGATATTATAGAAGGTTTATTCAAGACTTCTCCAAGATTGCTACCCCTTTAACATCTTTGAGTCGAAAGAATGTAAAGTTTGACTAGGGACCAAAGCAAGAAGAAGCTTTCAACCTTCTAAAACAAAAGCTTAGTAGTGCTCCAATACTTTCATTACGAGATTGTAATGAAGACTTTGTAATATACTGTGATGCCTCATATAATGGTTTAGGTTGTGTGTTGATGCAACGTGACAAGGTTATAGCCTATGCATCACGACAACTAAAAATTCATGAAAATAACTATACTACGCACGACCTTGAATTAGGTGCCATAGTGTTTGCCTTAAAGATTTGGCGACACTACTTGTATGGTACTAAGTGTGTAATCTACTTAGACCATAAGAGCTTACAACACATCTTTAATCAAAAGATGTTAAACATGAGGCAAAGAAGGTGGATGGAACTTCTCAATGACTATGATTGTGAAATCAAATACCATCCAGGAAAGGCTAACGTAGTCGTTGATGCTCTCAGTCGAAAAGAAAGAGTTAAATCGATTAGGGTAAAAGCATTAAAGATAGATGTCAAGCTTGATTGGAAAGACCAAATCAAGAATGCTCAAACTGAAGCGTTGATAGATGAGAATATTCAGGCTGAAAGAATGATGGGTAACCAGAAATTATTGACTCAAGGAATGGATAGAGTCCTATGATTTGGTCAAAGAATTTGGATCCCAAAATTTGGAGGTATTCAGGGCAAAGTATTAGATGAAGCCCACAAGTCCAAATACACAATGCATCCCGGAGCAAACAAAATGTATAAAGATATTCAAAATCACTACTGGTGGCCTAATATGAAAAGATCCATAGCCTAGTACGTTGAGAAATACTTACATGTCTGCAAGTTAAGATTGAACATAAAAAACCAGCTGGTCAGTTATAACAGTTGGAGTTGCCAGTATGGAAATGGGATAGAGTGACCATGGATTTTGTCATGAAACTTCCAAGAACACGAAAAGGATATAATGCTATAGGGGTCGTGGTTGACAGGCTAACCAAGTCAGCATATTTTCTACCCATAAGTGAGAGCTATCCAATAGAAAAACTAGCCAAGATATATATTGATGAAATAGTAAGTAAGCACGAAGTGCCTTTATCCATTATCTCCGATAAAGATAGCCGAGTCACTTCCAGATTCTGGACAAGTTTCCAAAAGGAACTTGGAACCAAAATCAGTTTAAGCACCGCATTTCATCCTTAGACGGATGATCAGAGTGAGCGACCAATTCAAACTTTAGAAGACATGTTGCGTGCTTGCGTGATTGATTTTGGAGGTAGCTGGGACGATCATTTGCCTTTGATTGAATTTTCTTATAACAACAGCTACCATTTCAGCATTAAGGCTACACCATTTGAAGCCTTATATGGAAGGAAATGTAGAACTCCCATCTGTTGGACAGAAGTAGGGGATGATCAGTTGAACAAAACCGAAATTATTCTCGAGACAACTGAGAAAATCCAACAAATCAGACAACGACTAAAAGCTTCTCAGGATAGACAGAAGAGTTATGCAGATAACAGAAGGATACCTTTAGAATTTCAAGAAAGAGACTATGTGATGTTGAAAGTCTCACCATGGAAAGGAGTAATGCGATTTGGTAAGCGCGGGAAGTTAAGTCCCAGGTACATTGGACCGTTCAAAATCATCGCATGAATTGGTCCAGTTGCATACAAGCTAGAATTACCTGAAACTTTGAAAGGTATTCACGATGCTTTTCATATATCGAACCTAAGGAAGTGTTTGGCAGATCTGAGTCAAGTGACGCCATTAGAGGACGTGCAAATAGACGAGAAATTAAACTTTACTGAAAAACCGATAAAGATTCTTGATTCTCAAGAACAAAAATTAAGAAAGAAAATAATTCCACTAGTATTGGTCCAGTGGCAAGGTCAGAAAGGATCCGAGAAGACTTGGGAATTAGCAGAAGAAATGAAAGTCAAATATCCTCAACTGTTCGAGTAACCTTCGAATTTCAAGGAAGAAATTCTTTTAAGGGGAGGAGAATGTAACAACCCGAGCGTTTGGGTCATATGAATTCCGCATTTCATATATTGTCAAACGAGTAAGTAATGAGTCAATTGTCTATTTAATGTTTGAAGTTTTTAGATGAAATTTTTATGTTATAAGAGACCATTTGAATATAATAATAATATATTATATTCGAACCTACTCCGTTTTTGATGAAACTTAGGTTGACTCGTAGAGAAAAATAAACTCGTCATAACGACATATTTAAAATTTCATAATACGCTACATATTAAAAGTTATAAGAGAAGAACGAGTTAAGTAGATAAATTAATTATAATAATATAATATTATAATAATATAATATTCAAATTTGAGATTTCAGAATGCACATTTCATCCCACATCGAATTCAAAAGTGTCTCATCCCATATCGCCGCTGAAACTTTTTCACCTGCCTTCTGCTCCCTTATAAATAGAAGCCTTAAGGTTGAATTTAGAACATCAGTTTCTTTGGGAACGCTCTAATATAAAGAGAATCCCGAATTCTCAATACCCCGTTGGGTGTTGCTAGTAGTCGTTTTGGTACTCGAGTAGGAGCGCGACTAGGAGCGCGAGTAGGGGAGACTCTACATCAAATTGCCGTAGATAGTTTTCAGGTACGCCCTTGTTTAAGGTTATGTTTAATTATTATTATAGTCGTTATTATTATTATTATTATTATCATTGTAGGTATTAGTATTAATATAGTTATTATTAATATTATTATTATCATCTTTATAGTTATTATTATTATTATAGTTGTTATTTTTATTGTTATAGTTAGTATTATTATTATTGTTATTTTTAGTGTTGTAGTTGTTATTATTATTATTATTAGACTTTAAAGTTATTATTAGGGAAGGTATTGGGTAACCCCGAGGGTTGGCTCGGGTATGATGGAAACACCCGAGTTATGCCAACTAGTAAGGGTTGTACCAAAGGGTTGGCATAGGATAAAAGAAAGTGCCCGAATAAAACCAACAAATAGAAAAAGATAACAAATCATCCCTAAAATTGTTACTAGCTAAAATATAGCTTAAATAATGTTATTTTGCCTATAGGATAATACCTGATAGCAGTTAACCTGAGCAGACGATATCACCGACTTGATTAATTGAGGTGAGTTCCTTTGAACTGTTTTCTAAAAGGGATGTGTTGTTCTGATAACTGGTAATAATTGTAGAATTGACTATCAATAGCATCTGTGATATGTGGCAATGCTTGATAGGATGCTTGAGGGCTGCTTGTATGATTCTGCTTTAGCCAGTTGTATACATAGCCTGGTTATGTGAATTTATACTGTGCTTACTCTGTTCCTATCTGTTTGCCATGGCTGTATCTGCTTGATGCAATAGTAAATAGTAACATGTTTTGAATTTTGAAGAATGCCATGTTTATGAAATCACAAGGTTTATGCTGAGTCCCAAATGTTTTCAATTTTTATGGACACACATCCTAGGTGCCAAGTGATTACAGGGCTTGAAGATTACAAGCTAGTGTATGAGAAAATAAAGTTCTAGAATGTTATTGAAGATTTGGATCTCTAGTATAGTTAAACTGATGTAATGGTATTATCTATTATAACAAATGTATTGTACACGTTGACGTATATTTAAAGTTAGACTTCCGCTGTGTATTCTCTGATTACTATGTGTTCTGTATATCCGATGCGTAACGCTCCCTGAGGTGAGCCCTGGGAGGCGGGTGTTACATCATATAAATAAAGTTTACCTTTCGGGAAAGTAATATCCAAAATCTATATTTCATCAACTTCAATCCTAAGTTAATGAATAACATCCCCAGTCTAATTCATAGCAATCATAACAAACCATCTAATATACACCAATCATCAAAACATGAATTCCCATAAAGAAACGTTTCTACTTTAAACAATGTATGAACTATATGATTAAACCATGGAGTTCTTGCATAATCCTCATAACCCAACATTCATACAACATAACTAACAACATATCATCATCAAACAATCATCAATTTTGACTTTCCATTTATCAATTTCGAACTGTCATCAAGTATCAAAAACCATAGAAACTTGATAAATACTTACCTTTAGGTGTGTTTAAATGGTGATTAGCACTTGTAAACAACTTATAACCCTTGAATCTCCATCAAAATCGTTGGTTGCTTATTTTTCTTGATCAAAATCACAAAGGGATGGTTGGGGTGCTCAGTCGCGATTTGGGGTTGGGGGGAGGGGGGCTAGGGTTTGATTTTTGATTAACATTAACTTTTGGAATAATTACCAAATAAAACCTCCTTGTTTAAATTTTATAAATTTAAATCTTTTTAAATAATTCACCTACAAATCACAAGCATTATTAATCAATAATTAGAGTTGCATATTTTTCAACTAACAACAAAACACATGAGATAAATATTACACGTTGTCACGTTATCAAGCTAAACTCACAAATTGTCACACCCCCGTTGATAGCGGAAACACGGGGAAGGTGACCTAGACGGGATCATCATAACACATGGTATACAATAGAGTAGCATTAATAATAATATGATGACAAGCGTGTCATGACGACACCCGAACACAATTGGAGACTTGTGTCGTGTATAGTCAATGTTCACGACAGCATAACCGTAAGCACAACATAAATGATCACATAAGCATTAAGGATAACTTGTAATGTAAATTACCGCAACTAGGGAACAAGTATCCAAAAGACCATGTTCAAGCTTTACAAGGGTAATGATTACAAAATGTATCCTAGGGTCTTCTCTAAAAGGCAGCACTCCTAGATCTTCAATTACCTTGATCACCTGAAAAGAGATGCTCAAAAAGGTCAACATAATTGTTAGTGAGTTTCGCAGATTTTAAGTAATAAAAGATATTAAGATGAAACCAGTAAGTTTAATAAAAGCTACCGCAGCTATACTTACGTATAGGCGGTTTTAGCAGTTATAAATAGCAACAGCCAAACCTATTGTTCGGTTCCTCGCGGGAATTGATAGCTGTAAAGAAAGTATTCTCAAGGTATAAATAGTTTAATAAGACGTAGCAAGATCCACACAGCGCATACGTATAGTTTATAACCGAACCAGTCCTTAGGTCCCATTACCGGGATTAATGGTTACATAAAAAGGTTTTCCATAGTATAATAAGTTTAACATGACGTAGCAAGATCCACACAGCGCATACGTTTAGGTTACAACCAAACCAATATTTAGGTCCTAGTTTTTGGGATTAATGGTTGTAATGGATGATCGGCTTAGAAGAACCACACAGAAGAACCACACAGAAGAACCACACAGCCGAGAGCATCCAAGGTCAATAGCATTCACAAGTAGCATCAATCAACACGTAACATCAAGTAGTAGAGCATAGTATTGCGATACCACTAAGTGACATACATCGTGTTAACATAGCACATAGTTCAAGTTCATATAGCAGCAATCACAAGATAAGCAAGATAATGTACTCATAGTAGTAGCAGCCAACTTCCACTAGGGAATGTACCTGAAATCAAGTTAAGTAGGTGAGCATTCCTTTCCCCCGAGTTGAAAGTATTTGAAAAAGGTTTTATAAGAGTAAAAAGGGGCCACGAAACTCACTGAACAGATGATAGACACGTATGATGAATGTTCCCAACGGTAGGATGCTATGAACAGTCAAACACCTATTGGCAGTTACTGACAAGCATTAATAATGAGCATAAAGCATAAGATGATGTCAATAGGCTCGGGCAGTTTCAGTTCGATCGTGGGTAGTACACACACCTGAAACCCTAGAAAATGCAGAAGTGAAATCGAGCAAGAAACGGTCAAACAAAGTTATCTACCTGCTAGAAGTGAGTATTTGCGAAGATAACCAAGTTTTGACGGTGAAAACGCGAGAAAGAGGGCGGTTTTGGTGCTAAGATGGTGAAGAGTGTGAAGAAGAGGAGAAGATGAAGATGATGAAGAATGGCTGGGAATGGGGGGTTTTTATACCCATCCCAAGTTTGCAAAATGTCACTTTTAGTCCCTACACTTTGCCCCGAGTTCCTAAATTTTGTTTCGGTTGAAAACGTTATTAATTAGTCTTGTTTTATTAATGATAAAATGTTATTAACGATATTTATAATTTAAAAATGGTTTTATTGTGACATTATGTACTTATAAAAATGGTGTGTTTAATGATAATGGGGCAAATCTTGGAAAACGTTTAGGTTGATAACAATTCAAGCAACGATAGCACACGGATAGGGTTAACCAAGCAAGCATACAGGCATAATATCCACATAGATGGGCTATAAAGGTGAGGGATGACCGACAACAAAAATTAACAGATTACGTCAATAGACGGACCTTTGGTGACGGATGTCACAGTATCCCCCAGTTGAGGGAATTTCGTCTCGAAATTCAACTGGTGCTAGGTCCGAGGGTGTCATCCTCGAATAGGTGTGGATATTTGAGTCTCATCTGATCTTTACGTTCCCATGTAAACTCTGGCCCTCGTTTGGAATTCCATCTTACATGAACAATAGGTATCTTGCTGCGCCTCAACCTCTTGACCTTTCGGTCCATGACCTCAATGGGTTCCTCCACAAAATGGAGGCTTTGATCAATCTTGATATCCTCAATAGGCACGTGAAGTGATTCGCCAGCTAAACACTTCTTGAGGTTCGATACATGGAAAGTATCATGTACACTGTTAAGCTCTTGTGGCAACCTTAATCGGTACGCCACCAGACTGATTCTTTCTGTGATCTCGAATGGTCGAACATATCTTGGGGCCAACTTCCCTTTCTTTCCAAACCGAACGATCCCTTTCCATGGAGAGACCTTAAGCAACACTCGATCCCTAACGTTAAACTCTAGCGGCTTCCGACGGTTGTCGGCATAGCTCTTTTGGCGGTCTCTAGCAGCTTTGAGTCTGTCTTTGATTTGGAAGATCTTATCGGCTGTTTCTTGAATGATTTCGGGACCTGTTAGCTGGCTTTCACCAATCTCGGCCTAACATACAGGCGATCTACATTTCCGTCCATATAACGCTTCGAACGGTGCACATCCAATACTAGTATGGTAACTGTTATTATAGGAAAACTCGATCAGCGGTAGATGAGTATCCCAACTGCCACCAAAATCAATAACGCATGCCCTCAGCATGTCCTCAAGCGTTTGTATGGTTCGTTCACTTTGGCCGTCTGTCTAGGGGTGATAGGCTGTACTCATGTCTAATCGAGTGCCCATTGCTTTTTGTAACGTCTGCCAAAATCGTGAAGTGAATCGACTGTCTCGGTCGGATATGATTGACACCGACACCCTGTGCCGTGTCACGACCTATTTGATGTACACCCTTGCCGGCTTATCCATCTTATAGTCTTCTCGGATAGGCAAGAAGTGAGCGGATTTTGTCATTCGATCCACGACGACCCATATCGAGTCGTGTCCGCTTGGCGTTCTCGGGAGTTTGGTAATGAAATCCATAGTGATGTTCTCCCATTTCCACTCGGGGATTTCAGGTTGTTGTAATAATCCCGATGGTTTCTGGTGTTTAGTTTTGACCTTTGAACATGTCAAGCATTTGCTCACATATAAAGCAATATCTTTCTTCATACCTGGCCACCAGTACAGCTCCTTCAGGTCGTGGTACATCTTGTCTGCACCAGGATGAACAGAGTATCGAGTCTTGTGTGCTTCATCCAAGACTAGTGTACGTACCTCCCCATCTGGGGACCCATATACGATCCATGAAGTAATGTATGTCGTCATCCATGCGACTCATTTGTTTATCCATCCCTTAGAATTCTACTTCCGCAAGGTTTTCTTCTTTCAAAGCCTCACTTTGCGCAATTTGAATCTGAGCCTTTAGATTTGTTTGAATAGTCAATCCTAGCGCTTGAGCACGTAATGGTTTCACGCGTTCTTTGCAGCTTAAAGCATCAGCCACCACGTTAGCTTTCCCGGGGTGATACCGTATTTCACAATCGTAGTCGCTAAGTAACTCTACCCAGCATCGCTGTCGCATGTTAAGTTCCTTCTGATCAAGAATATGTTGAAGGCTCTTATGATCCGTGTAAATGATGCATTTGGTTCCATATAGATAATGCGTCCATATCTTGAGTGCAAATACTGCAGCGCCCAACTCCAAGTCATGAGTTGTGTAGTTCTTTTCATGCACCTTTAGTTGTCGCGATGCATAGGCAATTACCATATCTTTTCGCATTAGCACACATCCCAACCCTTCATGTGAAGCATCGCAGTATACCACAAAATGATCAGTTCCGTTTGGGAGGGACAGTATTGGAGCATTGCACAGCTTTTCTTTCAATGTCTGGAAGGCTCGTTCTTGTGCATGTCCCCAATCAAACTTCTTGTCTTTCTGGGTTAGCAGCGTTAACGGTTGTACGATCTTTGAAAAGTTCGCAATAAAGCGACGGTAGTATCCGGCCAATCCTAGGAATTGCCGTATTTCTGAGGGTGTTTGGGGTGTATCCCATTTCTTCACAGCTTCAATCTTACCGGGATCCACATGAATTCCGTCTTCGTTAACCACATGACCCAAAAACTTCACTTCTCGAAGCCAGAATTCACACTTCGAGAAGTTGGCGAAAAGTTTCTCTTCCTGCAACAGTTCTAGAATTGCTCGAAGGCGTTCTTCGTGATCCTCTTTCGAACGAGAGTAGATGAGTATGTCGTCTATGAATACGATCACGAACTTATCTAGGTAAGGCTTGCACAACGATTCATTAAAACCATAAAGACAGCTGGTGCGTTGGTCAACCCAAATGGCATGACCAAGAACTCATAGTGTCCGTAACGAGTTCTAAATACTATTTTCAGAATAGCATCCTCAAATACTCTTCGTTTATGATATCCAGATCGGAGATCGATCTTAGAGAAATACGAGGCTCCTTGCAACTGATCAAACAGGTCGTCGATTCTAAGGAGAGGATACCGATTCTTCACGGTCAGTTTGTTCAATTCCCTGTAATCGATACACATACGGAATGACCCATCCTTCTTCTTGACAAATAACACCGGTGCTCCCCACGGTGAATGACTCGGTCGAATGAAACCCTTCTCCAATAGTTCCTGTAGTTGGCTTGACAACTCTTGCATCTTCGAGGGTGCTAACCGATACGGTGTCTTAGCTATCGGTGTAGCTCCAGGAACCAGCTCTATATGGAATTCCACCTATCGTGGAGGAGGCAATCTAGACAAATCATCAGGGAACACTTCCGGGTAATCCCGTACAATCGGAATGTCTGCCAATTTTGTCTCTTCTTCCTTCTTTTCTACCACGTGAGCAAAAAAAGTGTAACACTGCTTCCGTAGACCTTGGCGTGCTGTCATGCAGGCGATAAGCTTCAAGTTCTTTCCCGGTCGCTCTCCTTGTATTCTGAGTACTTTCCCGTCTGACATGGGAATCCGCATTACTTTATCTAGGCAAACAATCTCGGCTCCATGCTTCGACAACCAATCCATTCCCACTGTTACGTCAAAGCTCCCCAACTCAAAAGGTATCAAATCTATCTTGAAGGCCTGGTCTTCCAATATTAGGGTGCAGTCCTTAATAATTTCCTCTGCCTGTTCAACCCTACCATTTACCATTTCTACAGAGTAACTAGTTTCTAGTCTACTGGTACTCAAATCAAGCATTTACGCAAACTCAGATGATATAAAACTATGGTCTGCCCCAGTATCAAACAGCACAGATGCGAAGTGGTTATTGAGTAAGTGCGTACCCATGACAACGTTCGGATCCTGACGGGCATCATTAGCTCCAATGATGAAGGAACGTCCCCGTGCAGCATTGCCCTGGTTTCCTTGGCCTTGAGCGCCCGCTATGGCCACTATCTGCTGCTGGTTGTTTCCTTGCTGGCCCTGTGCCCTATTCGGTCGGGGGCACATATTTCTGAAGTGATCGAGACCTCCACACTCGTAACAAGCCCTGGCATTCCCAGCGGGGTTAACCGCGTTGATGGGTGCCACCAGATTTGGCGATACTCTGCAGTCTCTTGCTTGATGCCCCGGGCGTCTGCAGTTCAAACACACCCGGCACAGCGCTGCTGGAGGATGATGAAGATTGCACCTGTCACATCTCGGGTGCGGCCCAGCATATTCCTTCTTCCCTTGAGTCATGGCCACAATATTTCTGGTCGTTTTGGCCCTCTTATCAGACTTTCCGGTACCAGACCGACTTGTTTCCCCAATCTCTTTCCTTTCTCCGCTCCCCTACCCAATACTCCTGTTCTTATCATCTCGTCAGTGAGAGCGCCCACTTTCAGAATTGCGCTCTAGATCGTAGGAGGAGCAGCTGCAGTTACCATTGCCCGTATTTGAGGCGTGAGTCCCCAAATGTACCTTTCTATCCTCTTGGATTCCAGAGTGACTAGGTGTGGAACTAGTCTAGCCAGCTCGTAGAATCGGTCAGTATAAGCTACGTGCCCAGCCCCCACCATAGCATGATTCCAAAATTCATGCTCAAGTTTATGCATCTCATTGAGAGGGTAGTATTCCTCGGTAATCAGGGCTTTGAACTCATCCCAAGTCATCTGCATCGCTGATTCCCTTCCTCTAGCTTAAACCTGGGTGTTCCACCAGGTTAGTGCTCTGTCCCTACAGCGAGCACGTAACATACTTGATCCGTTGGCTGTAGAGGCATTCACTAATGTCGATCACAGTCTCCATCTTCTCAAGCCATCTAGTCAGGGCTATCGCCCCACCTTTCCCATCGAAATCCCGGGGCTTACAGGCCACAAATTCCTTGTAAGAACAGCCCCGTTTGGCATTAGCAGCCCCAGTCTCATTACCCGCCGTACCACCATTCCCGGTCTCCTGATTGCTTTCATTCCCAGCCGGGTTCCCATTATCCTCGTTATCATTACCACCATCCCCGTGGGGGTGGTTTTGCTGTTGCAAAGCGTCGCTCACCTGAGCTACAATAGTTGGAATCAGGGCAGTCAATTGTTGAGCAATTAAGGCTGCCATATCAGCATTTTCAGTCCCTTACGTATTGCCAGAAGGGCCTTCATTTGCTATTGGAGGTCTACCCCTGCCTCTGCCTCTGCCCCTCGGGGCTTCAATTCCGCTACTATTGCTGCGGGTAGATCTTCGAGGCGGCATGTTCTATTCATACAAGAGGCAACAAATAAGCTTTAGTCACCTTAAGATGCACAAGTACTCCACTTATCAAGTTCCAACGCTTCATGTTCCGGTCAGTTAAGATCACCATGCAGCCCATTTCAAGCATATTCTCGGTATATCGGTGATGTTTATATGTAGGGTTCCCCACTGCGTTCCCACCACACCCACGATGTACCGAGAATGATGCCTAATCCGGTTACATGACATCCGACCTTCCTTCACATCATATCCATAATAATCCATCAAGTCATCTGAGAGCCCAACATGTAATCACATATGGTCTGGCGGAGGCTGTCTATCTCGCGTCCTTGAAAGGACTCAGAGATAGCATCCCGGGTCGGTCTCAGTATCAGAGGTCTAGCGCAATGTATGATCTGTGAAGATCTCTTCGGGTCTCAATACCCGAATTTGGTTATGATAACTTGGCGCGCAGAGGGAACTGAAGATCTAATAGAAAGCATCTCATAAGGGACGAGCACAAGGGCTCAAGCACAAGGTGAAGATCACATGACAGAAGGATAATCAAACATGTAAAGAGGAACACATACACGAGATATATAAATGCACACAAGCTTAAGCATGCAAATCTACATGAAGGTTCCTAGGTTATAGTCTAGGTCAAGTGTAATTGCCTAATTCTCTATAACCAATGGCTCTGATACCAGTCTGTCACACCCCCGCTGATAGCGGAAACATGAGGAATGTGAGCTAGACGGGATCGTCATAACACATGGTATACAATAAAGTAACAATAATAATAATATGATGACAAGCGTGTCATGATGACACCCGAACACAATTGGAGACTTGTGTCGTGTATAGTCAATGATCACAACAGCATAGCCATAAGCACAACATAAATGATCACATAAGCATTAAGGATAACTTGTAATGTAAATTCCTGCAACTCCGGAACAAGTATACAAAAGACCATGTTCAAGCTTTACAAGGGTAATGATTACAAAATGTATCCTAGGGTCTCCTCTAAAAGGCAGCACTCCTAGATCTTCAATTACCTTGATTACCTGAAAAGAGATGCTCAAAACGGTCAACATAATTATTGGTGAGCTTCGCAGGTTTTAAGTAATAAAAGATATTAAGATGAAACCAGTAAGTTTAATAAAAGCTACCGCAGCTATACTTACGTATAGGCGGTTTTAGCAGTTATAAATAGCTACAGCCAAACCTATTGTTCGGTTCCTCGCGGGAATTGATGGGTGTAAAGAAAGTATTCTCAAGGTATAAATAGTTTAATAAGATGTAGCAAGATCGTTTATAACCGAACCAGTCCTTATGTCCCATTACCGGGATTAATGGTTACATAAAAAGGTTTTCCATAGTATAATATGTTTAACATGACGTAGCAAGATCCACACAGCGCATACGTTTAGGTTACAACCAAACCAATCTTTAGGTCCCAATTTCCGGGATTAATGGTTGTAATGGATGATCGGCTTAGAAGAACCACACAGAAGAACCACACAGAAGAACCACACAGCCGAGAGCATCCAAGGTCAATAGCATTGACAAGTAGCATCAATCAACACGTGACATCAAGTAGTAGGGCATAGTATTATGATACCACTAAGTGACATACATAGTGTTAAGGTAGAACATAGTTCAAGTTTATATAGCAGCAATCACAAGATAAGCAAGATAATGTACTCATAGTAGTAGCAGCCAACTTCCACTAGGGAAGGTGCCTGAAATCAAGTTAAGTAGGTGAGCATTCCTTTCCCCCAAGTTGAAAGTATCTGAAAAGGTTTTATAAGAGTAAAAAGGGGCCATGAAACTCACTGAACAGATGATAGACACGTATGATGAATGTTCCCAACGGTAGGATGCTATGAACAGTCAAACACCTATTGGCAGTTACTGACAAGCATTAATAATGAGCATAAAGCATAAGATGATGTCAATAGGCTCGGGCAGTTTCGGTTCGGTCGTGGGTAGTACACACATAAGCAGACATACACATATCAGACTAGGTTATTTTAAATAGTATGTGCCTGTTGATAGCGTTGACTTTAATCTTTATGGTCAAGCTATGACACTTTATTGATGTTACTTCATCGTCGTGAGATCTCCTAAGAGGGAATCCATACACACACACATCATCAGTCATACAACAGGACCGGACACACGACTCAACCCTTCCTTCGTACGAATGGACCTTCAGTCGTACGAATCAGCTTCATTCGTACGATTGAACTTTCATTCATGCGACTAAGCATTCAGTCGTACCATGCAAGACCCAGTCATGCGACTCAACCTCCATACACATGATTGAACCTTCATTCGCACGAATCATCTTCATTCGTGCGATTGAACATTCATTCGTGCGACTGGCCTTTCATTCGTACGACTCACGCACAATCGCACACAATCTCATTCACACTGACTCAATCGCACGCACACTCACTCGCATGGACTCATTCGCACACACATTCAATCGCACACACCCAGTCGCATGACTCAGTCGTACGACTCGCCCCAGTCGCACCACTCAGTCGCACGATACACCCATACGCATGACTCAGTCGTACGATTCGCCCAATCGCACGGCTCAGTCGCGTGAACAGACCCAGTCGTGATGAACAACAGATTCGCGACTGTCGAGTGCAGAGCAGTCTCCAGCTGCTCCGTGCACTCGTTTTACACCCCAAAAACTTCCAGAATACCTATTTTAACATGTCTAAACAAGAAGCACACTCAGAAACGCATCATGCAAGCCTACACGACCTCATGTGCTCGGATGAACCTGAGCACCCGAAACCCTAGAAAATGCAGAAGTGAAATCGAGCAAGAAACGGTCAAACAAAGTTATCTGCCTGCTAGAAGTGAGTATTTGCGAAGATAACCAAGTTTTGACGGTGAAAACACGAGAAAGAGGGCGGTTTTGGTGCTAAGATGGTGAAGAGTGTGAAGAAGAGGAGAAGACGAAGATGATGAAGAATGGCTGGGAATGGGGGGTTTTTATACCCATCCCAAATTTGCAAAATGTCACTTTTAGTCCCTACACTTTGCCCCGAGTTCCTAAATTTTGTTTCAGTTGAAAACGTTATTAATTAGTCTTGTTTTATTAATAATAAAATGTTATTAACGATATTTATAATTTAAAAATGGTTTTATTTGTGACATTATGTACTTATAAAAACGGTGCGTTTAATGATAACGTTGCAAATCTTGGAAAACGTTTTAGGTTGATAACAATTCAAGCAACGATAGCACACGCATAGGGTTAACCAAGCAAGCATACAGGCATAATATCCACATAGATGGGCTATAAAGGTGAGGGATGACCGACAACAAAAATTAACAGATTACGTCAATAGACGGACCTTTGGTGACGGATGTCACACAAATGATATTTAAAATTCATGAATCATATAACCACGAATTAGATTATCATTTGTTAATCATTGTTAATTATTATTAAGTCACCAACATTCAACAACAACTAGTGTGTACTCAAGACACGTGTATGCAAGACCTAACGGAACTAAAGGAGTATGGTAACTGAAAATTACAGGATGTCATAATTACACTAAAAATCACTACTTTTTCTCTTTTTTTCAATTAAATAATACCTTTTATATCTTTATCATTATTTTTTCTCTCTACTCTACTCACAATCACTTAAAATATATTAAAAACATTATAGGGTTTTGAACATTGTTTTCTAAAAATACAGATTGAACATTAAATTTTCCATATCATTCACTCATAATCACTTATAAACATACCAAATAAAATATGGAATCCACTCACATAAATTTAGGAAACGAGTTGTGAATGCTCTAATGTAATACATAAGAACACAAAGAAGATTATAGATCAAGAACCAACTCGATTTGATCTTTCATGAACAAAATGTATGGTAACAATGATTACAAGGACAAACGTAAGTTTAGGAATGAATCTCCCTATCTATATCATCTGCTGCTTTTCTCCTTTATCGAAACACATTGTTAACAAACATTATCAAACTAATAAATCAATTATCATAACATAAGCACTCCAATTTTCAGCTAATACTAACACAACCCCTTGAATTTAGAAAATTACCAAAAACAATTAAACTAAAAAATAACTAGTTTACCTTTGCATTATACTTAACAATATCTACCTAGTGCAAAGTCGACCAATGCCCAGGATATCTAGACAATGCTCAAAAATAGCAACTGTCAAAGATTTTGTTATCATCTATGTTGTATTACTTTTAGTATTAATTACTTCAATTACCACTTCTTTAGACTACACAACATCTCTAATGAAATATAGCTTTTCATTTATGTGCTTTCTCCGTTCATGAAACACTTGATTTTTGTTAATTGAATGCACCTAGCCTATCACATAACACAACTACACCAGTACCCTTAACCCTTAGTCATAAATCCTTTTAGTCATATAGCCTCATTCCTAGATTTAGTGATAACCATATTCTGATTCTCATCAATACAAATTTGATTTTTTAGTCCAATCTCTGGGGATGATTAACTTCGGTTAACTCTTATTCTTACACCCTTTATAAAAGTATTTTTCTGTGTTTAGTTAAAATTGTTATTTTCTTTTAGATAATCACAATTTTAGGTGGATAATATTTGAAAATGTTTCAAAAATAAATTTTACTAAAAGGAGAAAACAGTTCTCATGAGAACTGAGGATTCACGAAGATGACCAAGTGTAGGCGTTTCTATCTAAGCCATGCGCCTGAACAATGCCCAAGCGCCTTGATAGTGCTCAAGCGCCTGGACAGTGCTCATGAGTCTGCATATTTTTAATGAAGTATGGCTAAGTATGCTCATGCGTCTTAAGCCTCATGTGTCTCAATAGTGGTCATGCGCTTTCAGAGTTGTCATGCGCCTAAGAAAAATGCAGAAAAAGTTTTTGTTTAAAAAATTATTTTTTTTATTTTTATTTTCAAGATTATATATGAAATGATAGTATATTTCTTGATTTTGTATAGTTAAATTCAAATGTATATAATAAACTGACTTGGATTATTTTTGATATGTTGATAGACTTGACGAATAAGGATGAAAAGCACTATGTTCTGTGATGCACTAAATTAAATTTTCTATAACTGAAGTGGGGAAGTCGTCATGGTTTTGTGAATACACTGACTTCATGCTAAAACAGACTGAGAGTTATTATCTTATCATTTTCAAGCCAGTTGCTTTCTAACTCAACCTATATCTTATCATTTACTAATTATTATTTTCAATCCAAAAAATTATTCAAACAAGATTTGGTAAAATGTTTTATTAATAAAAATATTTTTATTTAAACTTAGAAAAAGTACTGAAAATATTTGGAGGCTTTTGAAAATATTTGAAATTTATAAAAATAATTTGTATATATATTAAATTTTTTTGAAATTTGTTTTAGGCTAAAAAGCCTTTAAAAATAAAACATGAGGGTGCCCGGGTTCGAACCCGGGACCTCATGTTAGGGGGACAGCGTCTTAGCTAGTGAACTAGGGCCGTGGCCTTGGTTCATTTTGGTTTCAAAACCTTATAACCTCCAGTGAATACTTTCCCCCAAATTGAAGAACCCTAGACTCAATCCAACCCAAATTGAAACATAAAACGCGGATGATTACTGCAATAGACATGGGTTTTTTGTTCCCCATGTCAAATCGAGTGTGTAGATACATTAATCCTATCCGACTTGACTTGTAATAAGATTAAGAACAGACGAGAACAAGCCGCGACCAATGTAAATTTAACTGATGGGGAAATATTGATGATAATCGAATTAACTTTGTGGGAAGCTTCAAGGAGTAATTCCGAATCAAAGCCCTCAACTAATTTCAGGTTTTGAAGCCCTGATGTTGGTGTTCGAATAGTGGCAGGTCACGATGGAAGGGGGTGGTCGAATTTCGGTGTTGATGTTTGTTTCAGGTGGAATTGTGAGTTGTAAACGTTTAGGAACACTTAGATGGTTGTTTAAGTTAGTTTAATTAGATTATTATTAGGATTTGAGGGTCGAACGGTTATGAAGTTTAATGACACCGGTTATACGATGATTCAAGTAATAACCGATGATTTAAACGCAATTAAATCATGTATTTAAATTCGAATCATGCATACGAAGTGATTTGAAACGGTTTTGGGCTTCGAAATCGAGTAATATGGGCGTTTTGGACGTCGCCGGAGCTCCGCCGGAATTTCTACCGGAAAACCGGGGGAAGAGGTGGGGGGGTTTAGTTTTAGTAAATTACAATTTGGTCCCTGTGGTTTATGTTTTTGTTATTTTGATTTTAAAGTTTAATTTTATTTTAAACCAATTTACAGTTTGGTCCCTGAAGTTTAAAATGTTATTATTTTATGAATAACTTATTAATTTTAAGTTTTAAGACAATAGAAACTTACATTATTTTTATTTATTTCAAAGATTAACACTTATTATGATTATTGCTATTATTGTTTTTATTATTATTATTATTATTATTATTATGATTATTATTATTGTTATTATTATTATTATTATTATTACTATTATTATTATTATTATTATTATTATTATTATTATTTTTATTATTATTATTACTACCATTATTATTATTAATGTCACTAATTATTTAATCTCCAAAATTATGATGATAAAAGAATTACAAAGAAAATCCTCATACTTGCATTAATAACAATACAAACCTTTACAAGAGTTGACGACGTCAACAAAACGTTTAACAAAATTTACGAAAGGTCATAGGTTTGTATGGGATACAACTACACATACCCATCATTGGAGAAGAAGTATCTTCCACCCTTCTGGAAGTACTTGTTTCACGTGGTTATCCATTGCCTAAACAATCTCAAGTCTGGCATGGATAGTCTAAATGCAGTGTTCGGATCCCTGCTTGTATCTTTAGTATATGATCTACCATACAAGATATCCAGAGCTATATTTTTAGTGATGCAGAAGAACGTGACTGCTACAATAGGGAAGAAGTTTGTTATGTACCCCCGTTTTATACAGATGATAGTGAGTGTTGCTCATCCTGAGCTAGCAGTGTCTGATTCATCCAAATATCTAGTAATGGTGATGAAGAAATACATATTCACTTATCTCATGGGTGCATGTGGGAATGTATGGGATGGTGCTCACTTTGCTAAACTTGGAAGATTTTCTAATGAATTCTAAGCTGAGGCACGAACCCAAGAGACAGAGACTGATACTCGTCATGTTCAAAGAAATGCTACATCTCGTACATTAACATCTACTTCAAAGGCTTGAGAAGCTGAGACTGTTGGTCCATCCACAAGTACTGCACAAGAAGAACCTGAGAGTTCTTAGGGTGCTGAACGATCTGATATGGATGAGGTGAACACCTGGTTCACTAGCACTGGGAGTGAAATTGATAGTGATAAAATCAGGAATGTTCCTTATGTTTTATAAGAACTTCCCGGAGTACGAGAAACACCTGCCAAACTCATTACTGAGGAACGTGATGCTGATTTTATTCCCGAGCAGACACCGGTCACTATCCAAGGAAGGAGAAAGAGGATGGCACGGAGGGCCAGTGATAGTCCACGTGGTAGGTGTAGAGGACGAAGCATGCTAAGGAAACATCATACCCCAATGACTACTGTGTCGACTGAGGATGTTCCAGTACAAGATATACCAGTCACAGTTAGTGAGGCCACACTTACAGTGATTGTCACACAGTCAATAATTGTGACATCTACTTCTATTCCTCCTACTGATGATGTACTGAGGACACCTCCTATGGAGCATACACAGGATGATCTATTTGGAGATGCTGATTATCTCAAAACTACTCTTGAACCCTGACCTCATACTGAGTGTTCTACCTTGCCACCTATGAGGTTTACTTTAGAACAGAGAGTTAGTGTAATAGAGAATAAGATGTTGGAGACAACACAGATCATTGATGATTTATATAGGAGTATGATTGAGAAAGATGAAAGGATTAAGAGTTTGGAGAGCCAACAAAAGTTCATGCTCAGTTATGTACAGATCATGGAACAGAACCTAAGTGATCTCACCTCACATGTGTATTTATCTTTCATACATCATACCATTAAGGTTGGAGAAACGAGTGGACAACAAGATTAGTACAGAACCTGTTGTTGAGCCTGTTGTTGATACAAAGCGTGTTATAGATCCTGTTGATATAGAAAGGACTACAGACATAGCTAATGTTGATCAAGAACCTATCTTAGATATTCCTATTCAGGCCCCTGAGGATCAGCCTGTACCTTTTACTGGAGAGGAGTTTGTAAGCCCGAGCATATGTTGCCTATTCCTGATCCTGTTGGTGATGATGATGACTTAGATCATATTGATTTTAATTTTGATTTTGATGTTGATGATGGTGATGAGAGTAATGATGATAAGGAAGGGGATGATGATGGTGATAAGGGAGCAAATGGAAAGGATGATGATAAGAAGGGAGATGATGATTGTAACACCCCGAAAAGTCAAAACGAGTTATCGAAGATAAGAGGCTTAATTTGTTGGTATTTAATAAAGGAAGGAAATGGGATATGGGCTAATTAGGCTTATGGGCAAGAGCCTAAGTGATTTAGGGCCCATAATCAGCCTTCAAACCCACCTAATCAGCCACCATAATCCGCACTTGAACCCTAGCCACCAAAATTCATAGAGAGAGAAAGTAGAGAGAGAAAGTGAAGAAAACTCAAGATTTAGAGCTTCAAAGGTTAAAAGATTGAAGATCTGGTTGTTGGAGCATCAAACCATAAGAAAGGAGCAAAAAATCCATGTAAGAATCGACCTCTAAACCCTTCTGTAGATCAAACCCGGATTCTAGGGTTTTGGGTTTTGAAAAGTTTCAAAGAACACATAAAGGTCAAATTTTTACGTATGAAAACGTGTAAAAAGGTTAGATATGGTTTCATGGATGGTAAAACAAGGATTTGGACGTAAAAAGTTAAGATGTTGGGTTAAAAACGCCCTGGTTCTTCATTTTCATTCATCCAGTGAAACTGTGCCCCCGATCAGCGAAACTATGCACTCATCCAGCGAAACTGTGCACTCCTCCAGCAAAACTGTGCACTCATCCAGTGAAACTGTGCACTCATCCAGCGAAACTGTGCACTCATCCAGGGAAACTAAAAGAGTTCCAGCGAAACTACAGTTTCGCTGGTGCGAAACTACAGTTTCGCTGGTGCGAAACTACAGTTTCGCTGGTGCGAAACTACAGTTTCGCTGGTGCGAAACTACAGTTTCGCTGGTGCGAAACTACAGTTTCGCTGGTGCGAAACTACAGTTTTGCTGGTAATTTTGCTAGTGCCCAGGTTGACCTATAGATATTGTGAAACTAGGAAATTCCAATGAAAGTTGCGTGCATCTGACAGCGAAACTGTCATGTGAAACTGCTGGGCGAAACTGGCAGCTAAACTGCCAGCGAAACTGCTTATCTGACAGCGAAATTAGGAAGAAATTAACCCCTTTAAGTGTCAACTTATCCAGGTGAGTTCTAGATCCCCTTATTTAAACGTTTTTCTATGTTTTTAAGGCTATTATGCATAGTAAACATAAGTTTTTCAAGGTAAGGATTTCAAGCGGTTTTAACAAGAAAATAAATTTTCCTATAACAAAATATGCTATATAAAGTCCTTAGTTGTCTCCCCTTTAAAGGGATATGATTTTGAACGAGTCAAGTCGACTGAATCAATTAAGTCATTGGCCTTTTGAAATCATGAAATCATGGATTGATATTATTCATTTTCGTAATGGTTCCAACGATAAAAAACAAAATTCCTAATTTATGTTATCAGATTTTTGTTTAAGTGTTGTTTACTGCAACTTTTGTATGTTATAGTTGTGATACAGAAGAATTAGAGTTTACTAAGAAAAAGAATATCATAACTAGAACATATATAAAGATTTTTATGCCAATGAATATAGGTATTAAATAATTAATGTCTCCGTTCAAAAAAAAAATAATTAATGTCATTTTTTAAGACCTTGATAAATTGTAAATTTCAAAAGTATGCTTGTTTTTAAGATGTTGGAAAAGTTCGTGCTTATTAGTTACAAGCGAACACACAACATATTTAGGAAGACTTAAACAATCACTATTTTATAGGAGAGATAAACACCAGATGTCAATATACATTTTATTGACTCAAATTATTATTTTTAAATAGAAAATATACGATCATGTTTCGGATGACAAATGTTATTTTAATCGGGTCAATATCTGATTTTCAGCAAGACTGCACCGTTAACCCCCTAAGAAGGAAACGTATAATTTGAAAAATCCCATGATTTAACCCTGAGCATTTTGCTCAGAGTCATACTTAAACCCATGATCTTTTCATATATACATATTATGAGTATTTATTTCAAACAATTAGAATAAGTATCATCAGTAACTCAAAGTAAGAGTTGATTATAGAGGTTTCACTAAATAACAACCAAGTTTATCATTTATAATTCGAGTCAAATTCAAAGAAAGTTAATCACTATGTAGTAGTTAGATATTTACTAGTTTTAAGCCCCGTGTTCTACAGCAGGGGGAGTAAAATCATGCGTGGTAGCTCCAATGACCAAAACCGTCAGTGATTACCAACATAAAAAAATCTCATATTTAAAAATATATTATTGAATGGATAGTAAACGTAAAAATGTTAAGTAACACAAGCGAAATGTAAAACATATAGAATAATTAATTAGTCGATCTAGAATTAGCGCGTTGCGACTGGGCTATTGAACGTTAACTCGCAAAATTATAAGGATCAACACAATACATAGATCGATCTCGTAATGAATATGTGGAATGTAGACATCACGGATAATATTGAGTGCCCAGGTTGACCTATAGATATTGCGAAACTAGGAAATTCCAATGAAAGTTGCGTGCATCTGACAGCGAAACTGTCATGTGAAACTGCTGGGTGAAACTGGCAGTGAAACTGCTTATCTAACAGCGAAATTAGGCAGAAATTAACCCCTTTAAGTGTCAACTTATCCAGGTGAGTTCTAGATCCCTTATTTAAATGTTTTTCTATGTTTTTAGGGCTATTATGCATATTAAACATAAGGTTTTTAAGGTAAGGATTTCAAGCGGTTTTAACAAGAAAATAAATTTTCCTATAACAAAATATGCTATATAAGCCCGGCCCCAGCCAGGGGCGTTGCCCCTTGGACCCCACTAGGGGTTGCTGCCCCTAGGACCCCGCTGTCAGTGGTTGCCGCCCCCGAACCCCCGCTGTCCTACGGAGGGTCGGTTACGTGTTATGTTGACTAGTACTTGGTATGCTATGTACTTAATAAGTTACGTTTTATATATTAAGTGGAAGATAATATTAATGAGAAGTGGAACTTAACGAATGTTACCCCGGGCCCGTTTGATGATGAAAAGTCTTGCAAGCACTATGATAGACTTCACTTAGGTGAGTCTGATGTATGATGATGGATCCGTATTCATGAGCGGGCTATGTGCCTTGCAGTGTGGATCAACTGTCGGTGGTTAGCTACCATAATGATGTGTACCGATGGGGATCGACATTCGTTGTCGATCAACATGGAGCTCTTGCTTTGTGTAACCTCATTTATGATGAAGTGAAAGATAATGAAAGAATGAAAGATAATGAACATGCTTATATGATGCAAGAAATGTTATGTAGTATGATGTATGCGTGGTCGTTATATGAAGGATAAAGCTTATATTTCCTTATTTATATAAAACTAGAACTCACTCAGCAAGCTGACTTTATGCATAACAGTGGACAGGTAAATGCTGATGCTGAGGATGGCACAAGCGAGCTACTTGGCTAGCAATGGATGGCATTCCTGTCTATGAAATCTTTATTGTAATTTAAGACCATCCACCATGTGTTATTCCTTTTTAAAGACAAATGTATGAGTACAATATGATTTCCAAGTTTTAAGTGAATGTTTATTTAATTACGCTGTAATGTGTTGTTTATAAAGTGATTTTATGCTATGATTAACCAAGTGTGAGGCTTTCCGGGAACGGGGCCTTACAATGATGATGATCAAGAAGATGATACGACTGCTCCTACTAGTACTGCTGGATCATCAGGATCTGCTAATGTCTCCGAACCAAGTCCTGATGATATAGTAGACTACTTACCCTTAGATCTTGTTACAGAATAGGCTTATTAGAAAGAGTTCTATTCATTCTAGCAGAAGTTGATGGCTGAGGAAGAAGATGAGGGATTATCTTCTTTTGACGATTTGGAAGAGATTACAGTTGATTACACCAACATATTCAGAAATAGTCTAAAAGACTTGTTTTCTGATATTCTGATTAAAGAAGGAGAGATAATTGGGGAGTCAAGTGCTGAAGGAATGACTGACAAGACAGCAGACCAAACTGGTCAAGTGCTGTACGTCAGATCGGTAGTATGACTGTTGCAGCTCCACCACCGCCAGCTTACATTCATACGCTGAGACATTCCAAACATTTCACAAGGTATGGAAAAGCATGATCGATTATTTGTTGGTCGTACGATGCAGAAAAGAAGTTGTATGGGATTAAGAGAAGGGCGGGAGCTATAGAGTACTATCTGGATGAACAAAACTTTATATGCTCAGAGCATCAGATTTATATACTACGGGTCGTGTTCCTTTTATTAATCCAAGTAATTATGGGAAAGGTATTTCGATTAGGAACCTGATTTATAGACACAACAAAACCAACTTGAAAGACTTCAAAACTACTAAATCCAAAGTCATTGAAGATGAGACCCGTATTGATCCTAATACTAACAAGCCGATAAAGATCAATGTTTATAAGCATCCAACATATGTACAGAAGATACCTATCCATGCTCTTATGCTAATTAACAACTTATCAAAGCTCATGTGGTGGATTTGTGAGAAGGAAACTGGTCATGTTATTATACATTATGTTGATAAAGAGTTCCGTATCATCGACCCTATGGATTTGCTCAAGTTTGGAAGAGACGATTTGATGAGGCTGTAGGCTTGCCATGTTATACGGATGAATCTGTTTATCTGTTAGCAGCACAGTTTGGTTGGTTGATTACGAAGGCCCTAGATAACAGGACGTACGCATACGGGGGCAGTTACAAGATTGCAGACGTGGACTTCTAACGGCATTGATTTACCGAGCCTAGGAGGAGATTGTAGGGGTTGAACCTAAAGGCTCAGGAAATTAAATCAAGATGAAGATCAACATCTAAAGCCACGTGAGAAGTAAAAGTTACCGCGTGAAAACTAGCTTATCGTACGACAACTACTAGTCCCGCAAGAACTAGTGACTCGCGCGAGAACTCTAGTTTTAGTATAAATAGTGTTTTTGTTATGTATTTTAACAAGAACTTTTGTTTCATTCCCTGATTTTCATACTTACTTTAAATTATCCAAAATCAGAGAGCAATACAATGAAGTTATTTGCATTGTGTGTTTGTGTTCTTCAATTAATTCAATATTATCCGTGATGTCTACATTCCACATATTCATTACAAGATCGATCTATGTATTGTGTTGATCCTTACAATTTTGCGAGTTAACGTTCAACAGCCCAGTCGCAACGCGCTAATTCTAGATCGACTAATTAATTATTCTATATGTTTTACATTTCGCTTGTGTGACTTAACGTTTTTACGTTTACTATCCATTCAATAATATATTTTTAAATATGAGATTTTTTTTATGTTGGTGATCACTGACGGTTTTGATCATTGGAGCTACCATGCATGATTTTACTCCCCCTGTTGTAGAACGGAGGGCTTAAAACTAGTAAATATCTAACTACTACATAGTGATTAACTTTCTTTGAATTTGACTCGAATTATAAATGATAAACTTGCTTGTTATTCAGTGAAACCTCTATAATCAACTCTTACTTGAGTTACTGATGATACTTATCCTAATTGTTTGAAATAAAATACTCATAATATGTATATATGAAAGATCATGGGTTCAAGTATGACTCTGAGCAAAATACTCAGGGTTAAATCAGGGGATTTTTCAAATTATACGTTTCCTTCTTAAGGGGTTAGGGGTGCAGTCTCTGCTGAAAATCAGATATTGACCGATTAAAATAACATTTATCATCCGAAACATGGTCGTATATTTTCTATTTAAAAAAAATAATTTGAGTCAATAAAATGTATATTGACATCTGGTGTTTCTCTCTCCTATAAAATAGTGATTGTTTAAGTCTTCCTAAATATGTTGTGTGTTCGCTTGTAACTAATAAGCATGAACTTTTCCAAATCTCAAAAACAAGCATACTTTAGAAATTTACAATTTATCAAGGTCTTAAAAAAAGACATTAATTATTTAATACCTATATTCATTGGCATAAAAATCTTTATATATGTTCTAGTATGATATTCTTTTTCTTAGTAAACTCTAATTCCTCTGTATCACAACTATAACATACAAAAGTTGCAGTAAACAACACTTAAACAAAAATCTGATAACATAATTATGAATTTTGTTTTTTATCGTTGGAACCATTACGAAAAGGAATAATATCGATCCAGGATTTCATGATTTCAAAAGGCCAATGACTTAATTGATTCAGTCGACTTGACTCGTTCAAAATCATATCCCTTTAAAGGGGAGACAACTATTTGCAATCACAAAAAGCTAAACCATCACTTCATTGTTTTCTTCTAGTACATTGACAGCATTATAACAGAGACGAAATCATTATCAATTATAAAAACCTATAGTACCCATGCATGGTCTTCTTCCAGAAGTTGGCACTGTTTTTTACGTTTCTTAGCAGTTGTAAGTTTCTCATTTTGCTTGATACTTTGAATAGTGAAAATGGTATTCTAAATTATATATAGGGTATGGGTATAGTAAAAAAATATATCTAATCTAAGCAACCTAAGAATAATTTTGCACTCACTTTTATACTTTTATTATCTTAAAAAATAATATTTTTATTATTATGTCAAATTCATCAAGTTGTTATTATGTTTAATACTTCAGTTTATTGTAGCAACGTTTTTTTATCATTTGCTATATTATCATTGCGTTTTACGTTAACATTTCCTGTTATTTTTGTTATTGTTATTTTATATATTATATGAACTTGTTGTTATCTTATCAGTTATCATTATATTTTATAATTAAAAGTACAAAATAACGTTATTTCACTAATGTGTTTTTCAAAACTCATTATGTCCACGTTGATACAAAAAAACACCATAAGACATTTTGTAATTGTGTTTTACCTAGAGCCGGCCTTAAGGGGGCGGGGTGGACGACCGCTCAGGGTCCGAAGTTTAAAAAATAGTAATATTATATATCATTTGTAAAAACAGTCCCTATATACTTCTTTAAACATTTAAACTCATTGGCCATTAACAATCTCATTAACATTTTAATTATTTTAACCTAACAACTTAGACCCCATTAAAATTATAATTATTTTAATACACTACCATTTACTTATTAGTAGAACTTAAACTCATTTGAAAACTCAACAAAAAATAACTTGCGATTTGAGTTGGGGACGATAAAAGAACGATCGAAGAACAAATGGTCATAACGATCGATTGATCGAGCTAGGGTCTCATTTTTTCCTTCTCGCACAAGGAAAAAATTTTTATATATGAGTTATTCACTTCATATAATAGTACGTCTGCTTTTCTCTACTCACACAAGGCCCAACATTTTTTGACAATTCTCGGAGGTGCCCTAGTTTTACCTTTTATATCATTTGGTCTTATTTTGTGATTGTTTTAATGTATACAATTAATTTTTTGTAACTAACAAAAAAACACGATTAACTCCACAAAATGCACAATGACAAGCAGATTTTATATTAGCTGAAAAACATAAAATAAATTTATTATATATTATATAATGATCTTGTACTCATTTAAAGATAAAAAACACTTGTTTTGTGCTATAATTTATTTTGAAAATTTAAATAACATATACAAATGTTATGAACGTTTAAAACAAGTTATGGGACTTGGGAAAAGTGAACAAAAATAGGTATGCCTAAAAGTGCAGGATCGATATGGTTCTCTCAACAGTTAGTGTTTCTCACAAACTTGTTAAATCTCACTCATTTGATGAATGCCGAATCAAGAACTCAGTTGATAATAATATATAAGTAAAGAACGCAAGAAGTGGTTTTTCAAGATACTTTTATATATTATCTCTCAACTAAGTATTACAAGACTCATGCAGAAGCATGGATACTAAGTTACAATGAGCGACTATATATACTACTATCTATAACTTGTTATACGTAGATAACATGCTGGGACTTACTTCTAAACAAATACTACATTGCTAGAGGTAGGGTATCTTAGATAAAGTATTATCTAAGATAAGGTAGTCTGACATGTCCATGACTTATCTTTTGGTCACCAACTAAAGGTGACAGCTATGCTAACTAAGGAATGGTGAACAGTAGACAAAAGTAAGGTCAACCACATGAACGTGGAAGGCATCTTGCAGAGGATAAGAGTAGGCAGCAAGTGCCAGTCGGACCATGCTTTGTCCACTGGTTCATACTGTGTTTCTTTTGAAGGTAAAATGGATTCGGAAGAATAAGTTCTTCCGAAGCATTTTATACTTCGGAAGACATAGCTTCTTCCAAGGCTTTGTCTTCGAAAGACTTTGTCTTCATTCTTCTAAGTGTTCTACTTTGGAAGGAGATCTTCTAAGTCTCAGAAGAATGAGTTCATCCTTCAGAAGCTCTTCGGAAGATCACCATAGAAGCTTCGGAAATTGCAGCATTTCCTTCGGAAGTTGCAACATTGCTTTCGGAAGACTTCTCTTAGTTTGTACAGATTTCTTCTAAGTGTTTTTTTGGTTTCATCAGCCTTAATATATCCAACAAACTCCCCCTAGGCTGATACTACCAAAACTACACTTCCTTCTTCAACTTTTAACTCCTCTTCAGTTCTTGCCTTTTGTTCAATTCGACAAAATGAAGGATGTCAATGAATCTTCTGACATGAGCAGCTATCATGGAGTTAGAGGGATTGGTGAATGGTCTCTCTGCTAGCTTAGCAATATCAAATCTGCTTAAGTGTAGCAGAGAGGAGGCATTGAACCTACCTCTCTATTCTCCCTCTCCATAACAAGGTTGTGAGAAGGTTCATCAAACCTCCACCGGACTATTGTGTTCCTAGGAATAAGGGGCAAGTTGGCAGTCTATCCCCATTCCTAGTGTCCAGCAGGCTCACCAATTGTAAGGCCCCATTCCCGAGACGCTTACAGTTGGTTCCTCATCACGCTTAAAACCTTTAATTACATGTACTTTATAAAATGTTGCGGCGCAAAACATTAAAAAAGGACATCTCATTTCATTATAAATACTTTTGCCAAATAGTACATCGTCAATTAGTTACAAAATACATTGTTGCATTACATCACAAAAGCATTCTATAAATGGATGCAATCCCAAATAGCTGAGCAGCCGCCTCGTGCCATCCTCAGCAACACTACCTGCCAACTGGAAACACATAAGAAGTCAGTGTTGCTGACTGAGTTCTAGTTTTATAATAAAACATACTTTCTTTCATTAAAACCATTCTTTACATACATGCGATCACACACCATACGTACATACAGATAATATCATTATTATCTTCATCATTTGTTTGTTACCTTTCGTTCATTTAACGTACATCGTTAACATTCACGTTCGTTACTTTCATTCACATTCATTCGTGTATCTTACTTTCATCCGTACATTCCATACTTTTGTTCGGACATTCATTACATTCATTCGTGCGTTCATTACTTTCATTCGTACGTTCATTATATTCGTTCGTATGGTCATTACTTTCGATGACATGTACAATACCCCGAAAATTGTGCACGAAGCTGGTTACTAGGCTTGAGGTCTTTCATAGACCTCGAACATTGTGCACGAAGCTGACTCCAGTACCTAGGGCAAGTACATTCACCACTCATCTTTTCTCTTTAATTACGGATCGATGCCATGTGCTATACGCCGAACATTGTGCATGAAGATGGTTACTGGGCCTGAGGTCTTTCATAGACCTCAAACATTATGCATGAAGCTGACTCGAGTACCTAGGGAAAGCGGCGAGGATCCCATACATATGGTCAATCACAAGGATTGGACCCCAGTATGCATCCTTCTGGGGTAGCTAACCCACACATAGTTGAGCTAACACCCTTCATTGGGTGTGAACCTCCATACGTTTGCTTGCAAGCCTTTCTTACATTCGTTCGTTCATTCATTAATGCATGCATTCATTCATCATGTTCCTCTTTCATTATCTTCCACTTTACGTTATGTAATACTTTTGTTTCATTCATTAATCATAACACGTAAAGCCATAGAAAGATAAACATACGTCGTAAATAGGAACATTAACATACACTATAGCATCTTCATACAGGTCATCATCATACATACTTAACATACATCATGCATAAACATGCAACATCATCATCCTTCCCTACATACCCTCTAAGGCATCCAAAGGTCATCTTACACGTACCTACCGGACCTTACACATCAAAACATACATCTGCACTTTCCCCCGAAAGTCAGTACTTTACTAGGCTCTACCTTGGGTATAACAACCCTATTTGGGCATATGGGCACCCTTCAGTCGCATAGCCTCCATGCGACTGAAGATCATGCGAATGGACCAATCGTGCGAATGAACACTGTGCGAATGGACCTCATGCGAATGGACCTTATGCGAATGAGCACCTATGTGACTGGGCTCTCAGTCACAAGACTCCTCATGCGACTAGACCCCCAGTCGTGCGACTGAACCTCAATCGTGCGACTGAACCCCAATCGCCCTCGAGTCGGCCGTATGGCCTCCAGTCGATCGCCCAGCCCTAACTGATGCAGAATGCAGTCCTCCCGAACCCAATATGCCATTTTCGACCTCTAAGTTCATCCACACTCATTCTAAGCCCAAATCAACCATCCTAAACCTTAGGAATGCATACTATGACACCATTCAAGCACATGCAAGCTCAAGAACATACTCCAAACGCATCAAACACAATCACACCCAAATAGGTCAAACACACACACATTCAAAAACGGGTTTACTATGTGTTCCAGCCCCAAAATCATTCAAAACATGTAAAAGAGGGGTCCTAGAACTCACACAAATAACAAGAAGAAGAAGAGCTTCGTGTTGACTCGCTAACCGACGATTTTCATACTCGGATCCGCCCGAACCAACCCTTTTTCTCTCTTTTCTCTCTTCTTTCTCTCTTCTTTCTCTTGTTGCTGAAAATGAGAGTGTGGGGAGAGGGTAAGGGCTGCCCTCTCCCTTAAATACTCCCATTCACCCGTCTTTCTTTCATTGGCGAGTTTGGTCCCTCGATTTTGGACTTTATTTCTTTTTCTTCTTTCGTCGGCTACAAGGAAAATATCCGGGTATTACACCAATTTTCTTCTTAGCCTTTTCTCTTCTTCATTTAATGAATCAGATCTTAAGGCAAGGAGATTTAGTGATTTGTGTAGGGTTTCTCGGGGTAGATCAAGGAAGGCATTTCTTGTAAGAGTGCTTGAGGATCCATCAATGTATTGTAATGTGATGAATCCTCCCTCATAAGAAATGCTACTCACTTTTGAGCAGTTGTTGAGTCTTCTTTTGATCTCCCCAATTTCTTCTAAGGTTGGAGTTTTGGATGGTTTAGAGGATAATGTTAATTGGTATAGTTTGGGTTTTGGGTTGTGTTTTGGGTTGTAGGATATGTACTGAAGGTGGTTGTTAAGAGGCAGGGGAAGGTTGTGGTGGTAGTGTGGATGGTTTGGGTTCAGGGGTGTATTGTTCAGTGATGGGTTTGGTTTTGATGGGGAAGGAGAAGGGTATAGGCTCAGAGATGGTTTCCGTTATTGTGGGTATTGGTTTGGGTTCTGGTTTAGGTTTCATCCTCCGTATCTCCTGAGATACCTCCTTCCTTCTTCCTAAGCGAATGTCAGCTTTGATATCACTAACATGTCGCTGTAGGGTCTTCTCTGACATTGGCCCAACTTGCCTGCCAGTGAAGCCATGTGCCTTGAGATAAGCCTTCATCCAGGCTTTATCTCCTGTCTTCTTGGCACCTACAAGCTTTGCCTCTTCCTCTTTCTTCTTTCTCTCCTTTAGTTTCTCCCTCGCAGCTCTTTTTCTCTCCTTATTGATTTGTTCCCACTCTCTGTTGACAAGGAGCAGGATCATCTCATTCTCATGAGGACTCGGTTCCTCCTGAGAGTAACCTCCTGAGCACAGGAAGGCTATCCTCTCCTTCCTCTTCTTCAGTTCAGCTTCTTCCTTCATCTTTCTTGCCCTCTCCTCGTTGGCCCTCCTTGCTGCTTCCTCCTTTTCTTTTTGTAGCAAGGTTGCCTCTTCCAATTTGATAAGCTCATTAAGTGGGAGTAGTAGCATTTCTTCATTTGCTACTCCCAGATTGATGATTCTATCAATTACCTCCACCCTCTTCTTTTCATTTATAGACTCCTGAGATGTTGCTGCTATTTGTTGCTGCTGCTTTGCTGCTTGCAGCCAACAACTTTTCAGTAGGGAGTCTACCATTTCTTCTAAATTTGTTTAGCCTCTCATCCTCAAGAAGCTCCTTGTTAGTCATCTTCCTCTTACCTTTGTAATCATGAGGAGATACTTCCTTTGGTGATTCTGGTTTTGAAGGTTGAAGTTGAGAGGACTGAGGATGAGGTTAAGAAGTTTGTGGTTGATCTTGAGGCATTTGTGGAAGAATATGAGTTGTAAGAAAGTCCTCACTGTTCACCTCAGAGGCTAGATCAAGAATGGCCTCTATGAGAATCAGTTCATCAGACAAAGATGATAGTTCAACAATTACTTCTGCAACTGAAATTTCTGATTTGGAAGAAATTGATGTTGTACCATCTGTCCCAACTGAGGTAGTTGTTGGGCCATCAGTCCCTATTTACTCTTTGAAGTGAATCTCAGGTTCCATAGCGACCTTAGGTTTACCAACTTCCACCTGAGTAGGAGGTGGTGCACTGAGCCTTTGAAGCTCTTCTGCTCCAAAGTAGGATACAGCAACATCAAGGGATGGTTGTTCAAGTGAGGAGCTCATTAGGAATTGTGTGAAAAATTTTTGAAGGCTAATGAGCATCCTTGGATCCACTTGAAAACTCAAAGGAGGTGGTTGTGGGAACACAGTGTATGGTTGCTTTAGTGTGGGGTAAAGGAAGGATAAAGTTGTAAGAGTCATCAAAGATTGAGGTTCCTCTGAAATTTGAGGTTTCTCATGAGCTTGTTTTTGTACATTCTCCCCCTTTTTGGTAGCATCATCTTGAGAAGTAGATGAGCTAGAGGAAGAACTTAAAGAAACTTGAGTTGGTACATGCCTGACAGACTTCTCAATCTGTGTCTCAATTAGTTTTGCCTTGAGATCTTCAATCTCAAGTTGTTGAGTGGCAGACCTGGTTTCTAGGCTCCTAACCTTGAATTCAAGGTCTGAGACCTTAGAGAGCATATACTCAATGGTGAGTTTTAGTCTTCCCTCATCTTCATGTGAAGAATCATGGGAGAGATGAGACAACATACCTAGTATGTACATCCTCATCACAAGTAGTGGTTTCTTGGCACCCTGGATACCTTTGCTCAAGGATATCTCTTTCAGAGATATCAATGGGCAAAGTTGTCATAGACTCGGTCTCATTAATGTTACCACTGTCCTGAGTGCTCAATGAGAGACTCTTAGTAGTGGCAGCTGAGCCTACATGAGTCCCTTGCACACCGGTGGGACTCACCTCAGTTAATGGATGCGGATGTGGGTCAGAGATTAGAGGTTTCCTTTGGCTCTGTTGATCTAAGTATGGTGTGGTAGATCAACTTCATAGCTTTGAGGAAACATGAAATCTTCATCAGTTTGGGTTAGAAGGTCAGTGAAGGACATGGAAGGTATTCCTAATGACCCGGGACCTTGGTCAACATCTAATGACTCATAGTCAGTGATGTAGCTATCCCTTTTTGGTGGCTCAGGAGATGATTGTGACTTCACCTGAGGGCTTGAGGTTTGGATGATGGTGTGACATCCGATAATTTTCCATTACCAAACTCCGTTAGTTCCGTTACCAAACTCCGTTAGTTCCGTTAAGTTTTGCATACACGTGTCCGTAAGCACACAGTAGTTTTCGTTTGACGTTGGTGACCTAATAATAATTAATAATGTTAATTTAATAGTAATCTAGTTGATTAGATGATTATTGGGTTATGCTTATGTATTTACGTGATTTAAATATTAACGGTAAATTTTATCGCGTAACGCGGAAACGTGTGTGTTAATTCGTATGTCTTGTGTTTTTTAGAAAATAAAATATATAGGGTTATCATTAGTTTATATATTCATATTATTAAGTTAAAAACACATTACAAAGAGTTTAAAAGCTTAATTTTTATAAAAATACAAAATGCAAGGGTTAAATGGGTAAATATGATTAATTAAGTTAAAACAAAACACTAAACCCTAGCCCCCACCCTCCCATCGATCGCGACAGCCCTCCCCATCCCCTCTCCCTGCGAATTTCAGCCAAGAACACTCAATCCATCACGGTTTTGATCGATTTCAAGCCCTAGAACGCGATTTGGATCTTCATTAACAAGTATACAAGTGAATTGAAGCTTAGTGTTGACGTTTTTGTGGATTTCTATAGTTGGCCGAAGCCTATACTAAAATTAGATGTTGATGGTGTCGAATTTTTGATGTTTTGTTGATGTTAACATGTTAGTTAGATTGTATGTATGTTGTTTAACGTTGATTATGCATGAATGACACGTTTGTAATGATTGGATCATGAACTTTGATGAAGATGAACCCTAATTCGAAAATTGTGATGATTATGTGGAATTGATTATTGTTTGATGTTGTTGGGATGTTAATTAGTTAGTATGAATGCTACAAAACATGAATCATGCAAGAAGCTGGTGAATTGAGAACTTTGTTCATAGGTTACTAATAATAGTAACTTTAGTTTGCATGAAACGTAGAATTGGTAATGTGTTGATGTTATGGATGTGTTTATGATGTTGATTAGGTGCTAGATTGTTGATATGAATGCTAGAAATCTTAGGTTGGATGTTGTTGTTCATATCTTGCCAAAGTAGGAACTTTTATATATGAATTGATGAATTATGGTAGCTTGATGTTGTTGATCATGGTTAGTTGTTGTTATGAGCTTAAAATAGTATATTATTGATGAATTATGTGTACATTGGGTGTTTATTAGATTTTGGGATGAACTTTCCCAAAAGGGAAACTTTATTTTGGATGAACATTGGATATTGGTAATTGGACATGTTCATGACATTAGGATCATGCTAGAATGATTGTTGTGGATGCCTAAAGTGATAGAATATGTTAATTGGGTTGTATGGAATGTTTATTTGGTTATTGGGTGATTTATGTACGTTGATGATCATGTCTGGTTTTGAATGTTGATTAGTAACTAGGACATCATGTGGGACTGGAAATCAATCATCTTGATGTACGTGGTATGTATTGGACATGTTGAATGTGTTGTGGTTAGTATGGATAATTCTTTGGTAAATTATCTGTTTTGACCCGTATATGCCAATTCATGGTTATAGGTCATATAAGTAGGTTATGCATGATCTGACCTTTTATATCATACACTAGTTGTGTTATGAACACACTGAGTATGCCAGATGCTAAGAACTTACACGACTTGTATGATATGTATATAGTATGATGATTTAAGCGATGCATTGGGAATGTAGCATCATAAGTGATTCACTAGAATGTTAACCATGAATAATATGTGATCATGTCTATCTAAATGGTTTACAACACATAATGTCACTAACGGGTCAAACGGGTCAACTGGGTCAAACATGTCTATTCTTCTAAAACCTTGAGTCTTTGGTTGTAGTGCACTTAGGGTTTCACATATTCTCTGTTTAGACATACTCATGTACTCAAATGATCTAGGTAACCTCTGAGGGTTGACTGTCCACTTTTCTGTCAAGTAAACTCTATGTACTCAATAAGCGTATCAGGTGAGTTCATGCCCCACTCTTTATTTAAATCTTTTTGGGGGAGATAGCATACTGGTAATTTCACAAACGCTTTTTATATTTAAGATGTGTATAATATTAATATAGTGTTGTTTATCATGATAAAGTCCTCACACTTTTAAATTGTTAATATTGAATAGCGGGGAAACTTGGCTAGTACTACTGGGTCTGACGAGCCCCACCTGTGTGACTCGAGCTCAACCGGGTACAATTTGCCCTATGTACATTTGTCACGACATGGTAAGTCGTGGCAGGAGGCAAACATATCATAGTCAGCTTCAATTGCGAAATCACTATGTATTAATATTTATTTGTTAATAGACTAGCTATCTGTTACAATACACATGCTTATATATATCATGATTGTTAAACTATTATGTTTATACGCAAACTCTTGAACTCACCAACCATTGTGTTGACTTTTAGTATGCTATTCTCAGGTCGATAATCTGGATTGCCGATAGGAACACTGCCCGAGTCAGCATGCATTCTAAAGATTTAAACTACAAACATAATTACTCGTCTTTTACTTATGGTTTTCAAATATTTGGTTGGCACGTGTTTTACCATATGATACATTTGCATACTTTGGGTTTGTTTTATTTACAATACGCTTCCGCATGATTTTTAAAGTTTGAACTTTGGTTTGGTTTATGTTAAATATGGCATATAGAGTCGTTCCGAGTAACTATTGACTGTGATCCTGGTTTGTTCACACGCCTCGCGGTAAAACTCCGCACGTGGATTTTGAGGGTGTGACAGATTGGTATCAGAGCCAGGGTCGGGCCATTGTGCCAGCGAGGACGCTAGGCTCCCTAAGGGGGGTGGATTTTAACATCCCACATTGGTTGGGAAGGAGAACGAATGCTTCTATATAAGGGGCTTGAGACCTTCCCCACTATGACGCGTTTTGCCTGAGCGATGGTGGTACGTCCCGGTTCAGGTGAAAACAAAACCGTGAGGCGATGGTGGTCCGTCCCGGCCAAAGCGGACAATATCATGGTGCGGTTACGTTGGGCTGTTACAGATGGTATCAAAGCCATTGGTTATAGAGAACTAGGTTGCATACACACTAGACTATAACCGCATACAGTTAGTTAGTTACTTGTTCCTTATTTCTCTACTGTATACTCATTGGCATACACATCACATACTCTGCAGCGTGGCATCATCGTCTCGGGTTTTAGGAAAAAGACATGCTCGTTCTGGATCCCCTCCACCTGTACCTTACCGAGTGTATGACTGGCCACGACATCCTTACCCCCGTGGTGAGATAGGCTGGGATCAACCGTTTGTACCACCTAAACGCGACCCTCCGCGAAATTGGAGTTATTACCCAACTTGTATTGATCGCATGATTTGTAGGGAGCGTGTTCCGAAGCCGGCCACTGCTGGACCAAGGACTAGGTCAGCAACTACCTCTGCGACACCCACCCTCCCATCTCTAGATGTACCCCTTGAGCAAGCCGTGGCGGCATTGACCGCGACACTTGAGACTAAGCGTCGACGAGTTGGAGTGCTCACTGATAAGAACTCCACACCTAAGAATGATATACGCCGACTATGGCTAAAGATGGCTATAATTGAGGAGCGGTTGTCGATGTCCATCGTAGGAAATTTCAAAATGGCTGGTAGAGTGATGGATCTCACTGAGCGTATGGGCGAATAGGATCTCCACAATGTGGGCGTTGAGAGCAGACTAACCGGATTAGAAGCACAACTCGTAGCACTACAAATCGAGGATAACCCTGCACCTGTCGAAGACTCCGATGAAGACCCTGAGGAAGAACCAGAAGAAGCTCCGGATGGTGAAAACAGTGATGGATCAGCTTTGTTCGATTGATTCTCTTTACTCTTATAACTTTGACTGCATAGCGTTTATTTTGGAACCTATGTGGGAAGGGTTGTTTCCCCACCCGAACAACAAACTCAAAATTTGACATTGATAAATACTTTATGACTCATTTGCAATTTATTTACCTTTGGTTATTATTTTTGTTATAAATGTTGTAGTGGTGATGGATTCATTATTTTCTTATTGTTTACTATACCTCAATGAGATAAATATGTTTGATGTTACTCATTCGGGGAGCACTACATTCGGGGATTGGTGCCCGATATTTGAAGTATGGTGACTTCCTCCAACCCAGCTACAATTCAGCAAGTAATTCGCTTAGCCCACAAACTGACCGACGAAGCAGTGGAGCAAGGACGGTTACTGAAACGGGGCGCTATAGCGAGCGTGCCTGATAACAAGAGGAAATGGGATGCTTCCAACAACAACAACAAATCATCATCGTCCAGCGGTCAACATCAAACTCAGCAACAACCACCGCAGCAACAACAAAGGAGGTTCGACAACAATCGTAATTTCAACCAGTCAGCCTCGAGCAATCAAGGATCGAGCGGCTATGGTGGTAAACAGCCGAGGTGCACGCGGTGCAACTATCATCATGTTGGAAGATGTGATAATTTCAAGTGTCAGCGGTGTGGCAAAATGGGACACTTGGCCAAGGATTGCCGTGGTGAGTTGGTTAGGAAGCCACAGCAACCTCAGGAGACTCATAAGGGTTGCTTTGAGTGTGGAAAAGAGGGGCACTACAGGCGAAACTGCCCGCAGCTGAGGAAGAACGACAATGGCAATGGCCAAAACAACAACAACCAAGGCAACAACAACAACAATGATAGAAACGGAAATGGAAATGGTGGTAATAATAATGTACCCAAAGGGAGAGCCTTCATCATTGGCTCAGGTGAGGCTCTAAATGACCCTACAACTGTTACTGGTAGGTTTTCTATCAATGGATGTTTTGCTACAGTACTGTTTGATACTGTAGCCGATAGGAGTTTCATATCTTTAAAGTTTTGTAGTCTCCTAAGTGATATCCCTTCTGCTTTAGAATCCAAATACACCGTAGAGTTGGCTGACGGTAAACAGATCCATGTAACACACATCCTTAGAGACTGTAAGATAGAGCTCGCTAGTCATACTTTCGCTATAGATCTTATGCCTGTTACACTAGGAAGCTTCGACGTTGTAGTATGCACGGATTGGCTCTCTAACAAGCAAGCGGAAGTCATATGTCATGAGAAAATCAACCGAATTCCTGTTGGTGATGAAATCCTTACAGTCCGAGGCGATAGGAGGGGTGCAGTGATGGGCATTATCTCTTACATGAAAGCACAAAAGCTATTGCAAAAAGGTCGTTTGGCTATTCTGGCACTTGTCACCGATAAGCAACCAGAGGAAAGAAAAATAGAGGACATCCCTGTGGTACGAGACTTTCCAAAGGTGTTTCCAGAGGATCTTCCTGCACTACCACCTCATCGTCAAGTGGAATTCCAAATCGAACTGACTCCCGGCGCAGCCCCGATTACTAGAGCACCTTATCGATTAGCACCGAACGAACTACAGGAGTTGTCATCACAACTTCAGGAACTTCTAGATAAGGGCTTTATTCGACCTAGCACATCACCTTGGGGAGCCGCTGTCCTCTTTGTTAAGATGAAAGATGGCACGTTCCGAGTGTGCATGGATTATTGGGAGTTAAACAAAGTCACAGTCAAGAACCGATACCCTCTACCTCGTATCGATGATTTGTTTGATCAGCTTCAGGGATCAAGCTATTATTCGAAGATTGACTTGAGGTCTGGTTATCATCAACTCAGAGTCCGTGAGGAAGACATCTCCAAAACTGCATTCCGTACTCATTATGGTCATTACGAATTCTTGGTCATGCCTTTTGGGTTGACTAATGCACCTGCGGTGTTCATGGACCTCATGAATCGCGTGTGCAAACCCTATCTCGATCAGTTTGTCATTGTGTTTATCGATGACATACTGATATACTCTAGGACCAAGGAGGACCATTTAGAGCACTTACGATTGATCTTAGAACTGTTGAAGAATGAGCAACTGTACGCTAAATTATCCAAGTGTAATTTTTGGATACGAGAAGTGCAATTTCTAGGTCCCATTGTTAATGAGAAGGGGATACATGTTGATCCTGCCAAGATTGTGGCAATAAAGAATTGGGCTTTACCCAAAACACCGAGCGAGATAAGGCAATTTCTGTGATTAGCAGGGTATTACCGACGATTCATAGAGGGATTCTCTAAAATCGCACAACCTCTCACAGCCTTGACCCACAAAGGAACGGCATACAAATGGGGTGAAAGTCAAGAGGCGTCTTTTCAGCTATTAAAACAGAAACTCTGTAGTGCACCGATATTGGCACTGCCAGAGGGAACATATGATTTCGTGGTGTATTGTGACACATCCATTCAAGGATTGGGTTGTATCCTGATGCAACGTGACAAAGTAATAGCTTACGCCTCGAGACAACTAAAAGTTCACGAGAAGAACTATACCACCCATGACCTGGAATTAGGTGCAGTGGTTTTTGCCTTAAAGATTTGGAGACATTACTTGTACGGTATCAAATGCACTATCTACACCGATCACAAGAGTCTTCAGCATATCTTCGAGCAAAAGGAGTGGAATATGAGGCAACGACATTTGGTGGAACTTCTTAATTATTATGATTGCGCTATCAAGTACCATCCTGGAAAGGCGAACGTGGTTGCCGATTCCTTAAGTAGGAAAGAAACAGCTAAACCCAGGCGGGTGCGAGCCTTACAACTTAAAATTAGTACCCATCTACCCGAACAAGTTAAGGAAGCACAGATAGAAGCCTTGAAGGAGTAAAATATTAGTTCTGAGTCATTACGGGGAAGGGATAAGCAATTGGTAGTGAAAGAGGATGGAATTCGGTACTTCATGGATAGACTTTGGGTGCCTGTCTATGGAAATCTGAGGGATTTGGTTATGAGCGAGGCAGACAAGTCTAAGTACTCTATACATCCTGGATCTGACAAGATGTATCATGACCTAAAGGCGCACTATTGGTGGCTTAATATGAAGGCGAATGTAGCTACGTATGTGAGCAAGTGTTTGACCTTCTCGAAGGTAAAGGTGGAATACCAAAAACCATCCGGACTGTTACAACAACCCGAGATACCAATGTGGAAATGGGAACAAATTTTTATGGATTTTATCACTAAGTTACCCGGAACTAATACTGGTTGTGACACAATCTGGGTTATTGTGGATCGGTTGACCAAGTGCGCTCACTTCCTTGCAATTAGGGAAACGGCTAAGATGGAGAAATTAACCCGACTGTATCTTATGGAAATCGTTTCAAGACACGGTGTACCGATCTCGATTATTTCTGATCGCGATGCTCGTTTCACGTCACACTTCTGGCAATCACTACAAAAATCTCTGGGTACACGATTGGATATGAGTACTGCTTATCATCCACAAACTGACAGCCAGAGTGAGCGTACCATACAGACTTTGGAGGATATGCTTCGTGCTTGTGTGATTGATTTCGGGAACAACTGGGAAGTTCACCTGCCATTAGTGGAATTCTCCTATAATAACAGTTATCACACTAGCATACAGGCAACACCTTTCGAGGCTTTGTATGGGAGAAAGTGTAGATCATCGGTTTGCTGGGTTGAAATTGGTGATAGTCAACTAACAGGTCCCGATCTAATTCATGAAACAACTGAGAAGATTGTGCAGATACGGAACCGTATGGCTGCAGCACGAGACAGACAGAAAAGTTATGCTGATAAGAGACGGAAACCTTTAGAGTTTCAGATTGGCAACAAGGTCTTATGGAAGGTCTCACCATGGAAAGGCGTAGTTCGGTTTGGCAAGCGAGGGAAGCTAAATCCAAGGTATGCTGGACCATTTGAGATAGTTGAAAGAATAGGTCCAGTGGCATATCGACTAGCCTTACCCGATTCACTGAGTGGAGTCCATGATGTGTTTCATGTTTCAAATCTGAAGAAGTGTCTATCCGACGAAACACTAATTGTACCACTAGAGGACGTTCAAGTGGACGAACAATTACGCTTTATCGAAGAACCAGTCGAGGTGATGGACCATGAGGAGAAAACACTTAAGCAAAGCAAGATACCCATAGTCAAAGTTCATTGGAACTCGCGACGTGGACTGGAATTCATGTGGGAACGTGAAGATCAAATTAAGCTTAAGTACCCTCAACTATTCGAGACGAGGCCTGCAGACAAAGGTATTGATTTAAATTTCGGGATGAAATTTCTTTCAACATGGGGATGATGTGACAACTCATCCAAAACTCACTCGATTTCGATTTCTGTGTGCCAATGCAGTAGACCAGTGATGGAACACTCTCACCATGTGATGGAACACTCTCACCATGTAACGCAATTTTCAAGACGAAAATTCTTTCAACATGGGGATAATGTGACATCCGGTAATTTTCCGTTACCAAACTCCGTTAGTTCCGTTAAGTTTTGCATACACGTGTCCGTAAGCACACACTAGTTGTCGTTTGACGTTGGTGACCTAATAATAATTTATAATGTTAATTTAATAATAATCTAGTTGATTAGATGATTATTGGGTTATGCTTATGTGTTTACGTGATTTAAATATTAACGGTAAATTTTAACACGTAACGCGGAAACGTATGTTTTAATTCGTATGTCTTGTGTTTTTTAGAAAATAAAATATATAAGGGTTATCATTAGTTTATATATTCATATTGTTAAGTTAAAAACACATTACAAAGAGTTTAAAAGCTTAATTTTTATAAAAATACAAAATGCAAGGGTTAAATGGGTAAATATGATTAATTAAGTTAAAACAAAACACTAAACCCTAGCCCCCACCCTCCCATCGATCGCGACAACCCTCCCCATCCCCTCTCCCTGCGAATTTCAGCCAAGAACACTCAATCCGTCATGGTTTTGATCGATTTCAAGCCCTAGAACGCGATCTGGATCTTCATTAACAAGTATACACGTGAATTGAAGGTTAGTTTTGACGTTTTTGTGGATTTCTATAGTTGGCCAAAGCCTATACTCGAATTAGATGTTGATGGTGTTGAATTTTTGATGTTTTGTTGATGTTAACATGTTAGTTAGATTGTATGTATGTTGTTTAACATTGATATTGCATGAATGACACGTTTGTAATGATTGGATCATGAACTTTGATGAAGATGAACCCTAATTCGAAAATTATGATGATTATGTGGAATTGATTATTGTTTGATGTTGTTGGGATGTTAATTAGTTAGTATGAATGCTACAAAACATGAATCATGCAAGAAGTTGGTGAATTGAGAACTTTGTTCATAGGTTACTAATAACAGTAATTTTAGTTTGCATGAAACGTTGAACTGGTAATGTGTTGATGTTATGGATGTGTTTATGATGTTGATTAGGTGCTAGATTGTTGATATGAATGCTAGAAATCTTAGGTTGGATGTTGTTGTTCATATCTTGCCAAAAGTAGAAAGTTTTTAGATATGAATTGATAAATTATGGTAGCTTGATGTTGTTGATCATGGTTAGTTGTTGTTATGAGCTTGAAATAGTATATTATTGATAAATTATGTGTACATTAGGTGTTTATTAGGATCATGCTAGAATGATTGTTGTGGATGCCTAAAGTGATAGAATCTGTTAGTTGGGTTTTATGGAATGTTTATTTGGTTATTGGGTGATTTATGTACGTTGATGATCATGTTTGGTTTTGAGTGTTGATTAGTAACTAGGACATCATGTTTAGGACCGGAAATCAATCATCTTGATGTATTTGGTATGGATTGGACATGTTGAATGTGTTGTGGTTAGTATGGATAATTATTTGGTAAATTATCTGTTTTGACCCGTATATGCTAATTCAAGGTTATAGGTCATATAAGTAGGTTATGCATGATCTGACCTTTTATATGATACACTAGTTGTGTTATGAACACACTGAGTATGCTAGATGCTAAGAACTTACATGACTTGTATGATATGTACATAGTATGATGATTTAAGCGATGCATTGGGAATGTAGCATCATATGTGATTCACTAGAATGTTAACCATGAATAATATGTGATCATGTCTGTCTAAATGGTTTACAACACATAATGTCACCAACGGGTCAAACGGGTCAACTGGGTCAAACATGTCTATTCTTCAAAAACTTTGAGTCTTTGGTTGTAGTACACTCAGGGTTTCACATATTCTCTGTTTACACATACTCATGTACTCACATGATCTAGGTAACCTCTGAGGGTTGACTGTCCACTTTTCTGTCAAGTAAACTTGAAGTACTCAATATGCGTATCAGGTGAGTTCATGCCCCACTCTTTATTTAAATCTCTTTTGGGGAGATAGCATACTGGTAATTTCACAAACGCTTTATATATTTAAGATGTGTATAATATTAATATAGTGTTTTTTACCATGATAAAGTCCTCACACCTTCGAATTGTTAATATTGAATAGCGGGGAAACTTAGGTAGTATTACTGGGTGTGACGAGCCCCACCTGTGTGACTCGAGGTCAACCGGGTGCAATTTGTCCTATGTACATTTGTCACGACATGGTAAGTGATGACAGGAGGCAAACATATCACAGTCAGCTTCAATTGCGAAATAACTTTGTATTAATATTTATTTGTTAATGGACTAGCTATCTGTTACAATACACATGCTTATATATATCATGATTTTTAAACGATTATGTTTATACGCAAACTCTTGAACTCACCAACCATTGTGTTGACTTTTAGTATGCTATTCTCCGGTCAATAATCTGGATTACCGATAGGAACACTGCACGAGTCAGCATGCATTCTAAAGATTTAAACTACAAACATAATTACTTGTCTTTTACTTATGGTTTTCAAATATTTGGTTGGCACGTGTTTTGCCATATGATACATTTACATACTTTGGGTTTGTCTTATTTACAATACGCTTCCGCATGATTTTTAAAGTTTGAACTATGTATTAATATTTATTTGTTAATGGACTAGCTATCTGTTACAATACACATGCTTATATATATCACGATTGTTAAACTGTTATGTTTATACGCAAACTCTTGAACTCACCAACCATTGTGTTGACTTTTAGTATGCTATTCTCAGGTCAATAATCTGGATTGCCGATAGGAACACTACACGAGTCAGCATGCATTCTAAAGATTTAAACTACAAACATAATTTCTCGTCTTTTACTTATGGTTTTCAAATATTTGGTTGGCACGTGTTTTGCCATATGATACATTTACATACTTTGGGTTTATTTTATTTACAATACGCTTCTGCATGATTTTTAAATTTTGAACTTCGGTTTGGTTTATGTTAAATATGGCATATAGAGTCGTTCTGAGTAACTATTGACTGTGATCCTGGTTTGTTCACACGCCTCGCGGTAAAACTCCGCACGTGGATTTTGAGGGTGTGACAGATGCGCTCATCAGGTTGAGACTGAGAAACTCTACACTGATATTAAGGTCAATTGGAGGGGAAGGTTAGAACTCAGGCTGAGTGGGAGCCCAGTGTACCACTCTAGCCTTTTTGGGCTGAATAGAAGGGACTTGTTCAATCAGAGTAGATTGACCAAGGTTTCGCTTGGGACATCTTTGGTAAAAGTGTTTGATGGGTAGGGAGCCTTTTGGAGTGGAGTGGTGATTGCTGGTGTGGGTTCATCACCTGCTGGTTTAACAGGGATGTCACTAGGAGCCATGGGCTCAAGCATACCTGGAAGCAGAGGAGTGAACCTTCCAGTGAAGTTAGTGGATATCTTCTTCTGCATTTGGAAGATACCCGGCTGTATTTGAGGAATCACTAGAATATCTTTGTATTCTAGTTTATCTAGGTCTAGTGCACAGTTGATGAAGTGCTGAATGAACCGAGGATACATGTAGAATGTATTCTTGATAAGATTTCCCCTCAGGTTATTCTATTACACACCTGGAATAATTGAATCTCAGGCATTTGACGAACCCATGAACTAAACAGCCTAGTTCATAGGGGATTTGATCCCAACCGCCTTATTTGTTGGACAGACTATGAAGGACAATATGTAGTAAGTACTTCTAGTTGTAAGAGAAGTTGAATTTGTAGACAGTAGACTTACTAACATCACCTCCATATCCCATTTGAGTATAGGTATCTTCCAAATCAGGCTTTGGAAATTTAGTTAGAGCCCCAGCATCATAAAGCTCCAAATGTTCCCTCATAGTGGTTTCACTTACCACTATCTCTTGTTCACAGACTCTCGATCGAATTACCCTCTCATTGTTGATGACTTCATTTTGACCATTTGTCCAAAGACAGACATATGGTTAGAGTAGATGGTACGGTTTATTGTGAGAGTGGGAAGGTATATGGATTGTGTGAGGAACTGGATGATTTGAGCAAAGTCACTATCCATAGATGAATCAAGGATAGCAACTTCGTTATGTTGTGGGTTTAGAGCCATTGTTTTGGAATTTTGAGAAGGAAAAGATTCAAGCTTGAAGATTATAGTGAAAATAGTAGGCTAGGGTTTTGACAGTGGTAAAGAAAGTATAGAAGAGAGTTAGAGTTCTTTAAATATGGAGTAAAATATCAAACCGATAAGATAAAATGATACTATGCGGCTTGATTTGACAGAGGCGGTAAGGATGTTTTATTCAAAATACTCCAACAATCTTCTATAAAATCTTACTTTTTGTAGAGTGGGACCCAAATGTTTCCGTTACAATTTTAAAGTATTCTTCCGATATTATCTGCTTCCAAGAGAACTTTAAGGTTTCTCTCTCCTGACAATCTTCCGAAGCCAAATTTTGCTTCCAAAGCAAAAACTGTCATAAAGATTATTTTGCTTCTGAAGGGAAAATATGGTTTCATAGAAGTATAAAATTTCCCTCGGAAGAAGATTGATCCATGATCAAGTTTTCTTCCAAAGTATAATCCTTTGTCTGGATTAGAGGAATTTTCCTTCGGCAGAAAAGTAAGACTATCTTCCGAGGGTAAATTTCTCTTCGGAAGAGTTTATATATTAAAAATTTTGAGGAATTACCTTTTGTAATAGGGCTTAAGTTGTAAATAGACACATTTAACTTAACATTCGTTATGAAATAATTAGTCAAGATTTATCATCCTAATAGCTGTAATTAAATACTTAAATCTTTGTTCATCAAAAGCTTTGGTGAACAAATCAGCATATTGTTCATTTGAATCAACTTTGACTAATTTGATCAGATTTTTCTTATTAATATCTCTAATGAAATGATACCTGATGTTGATATGTTTTGTCTTAGAGTGCTCGACTGGATTTTTAGTTATTGAAATAGCACTCTTGTTGTCTATGTGAATAGGAGTCTCCATGAAGTTAAAGCCATAGTCTAACATCTGATTTTGAATCCATAACAGTTGAGCATAGCAGCTAGCTGCAACAATGTATTCAGCCTTAGCAGTTGAGGTAGAGACACATGATTGCTTCTTACATTGCCAGGAGATAATCCTTCCACCAAGAAATTGACATCCTTCTGATGTGGATTTCTTGTTGATGTTACAACCACCATAATCACTGTTAATATAACCGTATAGGTTGAAGTCTTTGTTCTTAGGATACCAAAGGACCAGTTTGGGAGCTCCTTTGAGGTATCTAAGTATCCTTTTGGCAGCGATGAGGTGAGACACCTTTGGAGCAGCTTGATATCTTGCACATATGCATGTAGCAAACATGATATCAGGTCTACTTGCAGTGAGATACATTAGAGAAACAATGATTGCCCTTACTGATGCTGATTAGCATCCTCCCCCTTGGAGTTAGGACAAAGATTGTGATTTCTTTGTATAGGTATCTTAGCCGGCATAGTCTTTCATTTTAAATCTTTCTATAAAATTTCCTTGACATATTTAGATTGATTTATGAAGAAGCCATCTTCCATCCGCCTCACTTGAATTCCCAGAAAGAAATCCATCTTTCCCATGGAACTCATTTCAAACTTCTTTCACATGATGCTTTCAAAGTCTTTACATATTTGGTCATTTGAGGAACCAAATATGAGTCATCAACATAGACTTGAACAAGCAGCATGTCCTTCCCTGATTTTCTTATGAACAATGTCTTGTCTATGGTGCCTCTGGCGTAGCCGTTCTTCAGAAGAAATTGAGACAACGTCTCATACCACAGCCTTGGTACCTGATGCAGCCCATAGAGAGTTTTATCTAGTTTGCACACATAATGGGGGTGTTGTGGGTCTTCAAAACCAGGTGGTTGACACACATAGACTTCTCTGCCAATATTCCCATACAAAAATGCACATTTGACATCAAGTTGATACACTGTGAAGTTCTTGGATGCAGCAAAAGCAAGAAAGATTCTTACAGCCTCAAGTCTTGCAACTGGTGCAAATACTTTAGTATAATCTATTCCTTCCTCTTATGTGTATCCTTGAACTACAAGTTTATCTTTGTTCTTGATAATCAAACCATAATCACCCTTTTTGTTCCTGAACACCCACTTTGTACCAATGGGAACTTGACCAGGTGGTAGTGGACACAGATTCCACACCTTTTGCCTTTTGAATTGAAGTAATTCCACTTGCATTGATTCAACCCAATTGTTGTATTTGCGAGCCTCTTCTACCTTTTTAGGTTCCATTTGAGAGAGAAAGCATGAGTACAAGTAGACATTCTCATTGTGAGTTTGTCTTCTGGTCCTCACACCTTCTGAGACATTCCAAATGATGTTTTCAGCTGGAGGAGTGTTATGAATCCTGATTCTGGGAATAACATCTAGTTCCATAGATAGATCCAGATTTGAATGATTCATATTAGGATTGTTAATATTAGTTCTAGCTGAATTTTCTCTTTCATTCAATGAAGATTGATTGAATGAATGAGTGACATCATCAAAAGTGTTCTATTGTAAGATAGTATTAACAGTTGTCGGTTCCTCCAGATAGCTAACTTTATTAGCTTGGTGTTAAGAAATGGAGTTGTCATCTGAAGTGACTTGATGCTCATTCAGTTGACAACTGGTTGAAGCTCCATTGTTTCTTGAGAGATTCAGACATTTAGGACTTGCAGTGGTGGGGGCTTGTTCTCATTCCTTCTTGGAGAATTTGGAATAGGTCTGGGCAACTCAAACATTTGATCATCATTAGAGTCACTTTGAGTTCCTGTTCCAGCTAAAACATTCTCTCAAGATTTGTTAGAATAGTTGGGAAACAATTCTAAGTTAAACATATGTTCAGGACCATTTCCCTTAACACAAGGAGCGTGCTCATTTACAACTATATTGGATGACTCCTCAAATTGTTGATTCTTGATATTGTATACTCTATAAGCTTTGGAGCTTGAAGAATATCTAACAAAGATAGTATCATCTGACTTTTCAGCAAATTTTGCCAAATTATCCTTTGTGTTAAGTATGGTGCATCTGCTGTTAAAGGACCTTAGAAAGCCAATGAACAGTGACCTCTTGTTCCATAACTCATAAGGGGTCTTTCCATGGGGCTTAACAATGAGAACCCTGTTCTGCACGTAGCATGCAATACTGACTGCCTCTGCCCAGAAACTTAGAGGCAGCTTTAAATCAGCCAACATGGTTCTTGCAACCTCAACAAGTGTCATGTTCCTCCTCTCAGCAACACCATTCTGTTGAGGAGTTCTAGGAGCACTATATTGTTTGGTAATCCCTTTTGAGTTACAGAATAAGTCAAGAACTTGATTCTTAAACTCAGTCCCTTGGCCACTTTTGATTATCTTTACTTTGTGATCAATTTGATTTTCTATGTTAAGAATAAAATATTTTAAGGTTTCAGCAGTTTCATCTTTTGTTCTTAAGAAGAATACCCATGTAAATCTAGTAAAATCATCAACTATCACAAAGCAATATGATTTCCTTCCAATGCTCATTATACTTGTAGGACTAAATAGATCCATGTGCAATAAGTGTAATAGGGTAGTGATAGAGTTAACTTCTTTGGGTTTATGAGATGCCCTATGTTGCTTCCCTTTCAGAGAAGCAACACGGTTGTCTTTACAGAGAAATTCCTTTTTAGGCATACCATGTACCAAGTTATTCTTAGCCAATTTATTCATTGTCTTAAAATTAACATGACACATTCTTTTATGCCAAAGAGTTGACTCATCACTATTTGCTTTGGAAAGAAAGCATGACACTTCACCCAGTGCAGAAGCATTGTTCATATCCATCTTGTGCTTATCCCCTTTCCTGGGAGATCTAAGAAGTACCAATTCCTTAGGAATTGTTATCGCGGGTTTGAGGATAATGCACTCATGTTCTATGAAAAGCATTTGATACTTTTAGTCATAAAATTGAGAAACACTCAAGAGATTGTGTTCAAGCTATTTGACAAAGTGTACTTTGTCAACTGTTAACTTACCATTGGACATGTTACCTCTACCAGAGATATATCCTCCATCTTCACCTCCAAACTGAACAGGACCTCCATCAAAATTATGAAATTATTGAAGAAGGAGATCTGTTCCCTGTCATGTGCCAGAAGCATCCACTATACACAATCCAAATGTTTCCATTTTTATCATATGGATGTCCCTGCATAAAGGTGAAATAGTTAGTTCTTATTAGAAACCCAAGCCTTGTTGGTCTTGGGTTCTTCCAATGATGATAACATAATTAAACCAAAGTGTAAGCATGGGGTTTCAATAGTAGTTTGAGAAGAGGAGGTTTGGGCTATAATATCTTCTTTTATTTTCCATTCCATCTTTTAGTTGATCATTAAAGATGAGCTTGATGAAGCTTGGGTAGCAGAGCGTTCTTCTGAAGTTTCTTTCTCTTCGGAAGAAGCTTTCAGACCATTCTCTTCTGAAGAAGTCTTCTTTTCGGAAGATTTGAGAGGTGCTTTCTTGTTCTTCGGAACTCTTTTTGGTTTTTCTTCTGAAGCTACTTTCCTTTCAAAAGAAGATGTCCTTTCCGAAGGTAACTTGGCTTTGGAAGACTGCTTTCCTTTCTTCAACCTTTGGATCTGGTTATGTGATCCAAGTCTGATACCTTTCTTGGCGGCTCCTTTCCTTACCCTGTTTGCATAATGTGTGCTTGCAGGATTATAGAAACAATCCTTGGCCATGTGGTTATGCAGACCACACATTATGCATTTAGTGTTTGCTTTGGTGGGACATGTAGATTGTTGCTTCTTAGTCTTCTTGTCCTCTTCCACAGCTTTTCCTTTCTGCTTCAGATCTTTCAGTTATATGGGAGTACTGGTACTATACTCCTGTCCTGAATCTGAGCTTCCAACCACTTGGAATCTAGCTGAGATGAAAACACCCTTTTTCCTTGGGTCAATTTTCATTTTGGACTCAACCACCTTCTTGGCACTTCTTGTGGCTTCTTGAATCTTGTTCTTTCTTTGTTTAGTGGTAAGAAATTTGTTCTCAGCTGAGAGGATCAGGTTTTCGACCTTGTCATTCTCTGTGGTGGTGGTGGTAACGATTGTTGCATCACTTATACTCTTAATAGATGGTGGGTTAGTGGTTGTAACCTCTTGCTCATCAGTACCACATCTTGGTTGTCTAATAGACATATAGGAATGTGGTGGAGCAGTTTCATTGGTTCCCAACCCACTTTTGTTTTGCCAACATTCTTTTGGGTGAGAAGTTGATGCAAGAATGTTGTTGAAGTTATGCTCTTGGATAACATACTTCTTTGCTTCAGCCTCAGCTATTACTAGCTGGGCTTGAGCCTCAGTCAACTTTGAAACTAAATCTTTTATTTGAGCCTCATAGTTTGAGTGTTTATGTTTTAAAGTAGATGTAGTGTTTTCTAACTCTTTAATTTTTAGTTTATAGTCAGATTCTGCTCTTTTCAAATAAGCTTTAATATGTTCAAAGACTCAATATCAGATTTAAGTTTCAAGTTGTAGTCCTGGTACAACGTAACCATAGCTACATAGTCAGGAGTACAAAGATGTTCATATACCTTGGTATCATCCGCGTCTGTCATGAGAGCTTGAGCAGGAGTAATATCTTGAACCATAAAGCTCCAATCAACTTCTTGGCAACGCCTGCAGTGTGCTCTGTTGGTTTGGTTATAACTTGTGTGGTGGCATGATGTTAAGAAGCTTGGCTTGCTCCAGGATTAGATTTTGGAGCATTACATTCCCTTGCAAAATGACCAAGCTAATTACAGTTGTAACACTTAACCTTTGATTTGTCAAACCCGAATTTGCTACTTGTTGGGTTCTAAGGGAATTTCCTTCCAGTTCTCTTGCTGTAGGTAAGAAGGGCCATTTGTTGAATAATGTCCATATATTCAACATCATCTGGACGGAAACACTCCAGATCATCAAAACAAAACTAGAAATCACTGGAATGTTCCTTTCCTGAGACAAAAGCACAATTTTCCTGAAAAAGACCTTGTTGAGCTTGTTGACACTTGGGTGTCTCTGGGCAAGTGATGTATGGTACAGATGAGCATGATGGCTGTTGGTTGTAAGTCAAGAACATCTAGAACTGAGGAGTTCTTGCACCTTCAGCAACATGTAGTGCATTGCCTACAGGAGTGGTTGAGCTGCCATTCATCTACCGCTTGTTTAGATTTTCCATCTCCATATGGTATCCATCTAGGATTCCATATAGTTCAGTCATAGTGAGTGTTCTAATATTTTAAGATCTTTTGATAGAAACATAATAGAAAGTCCATTGACGAGGAAGAGCACTCATGAATTTCCTTACTATGTCTCTCTTTTCAAGAGTCACTCCCATAGACTGCAGAGATACTATCAGATCCATGTATCTGAAGTATTGTTGGCTCAAGTTTTCACCATCAATGTAGGTGAAATTCTTGAACTGTTGCTTCAGAGCATCCTTCTTGGATTCTTTGGATTCTGAGGAACCTGAGTACATTAATTTCAAAGCATCAAAAGGTTCTTTAGCTGTAGTGCAATGCTCAAAACCCTACCACATTCGAGTTTGGTATGGCAGTGAGCAATACAGTCATAGCTTTGCTATCAACTTCCATCTTCTTGTAGTCTTCATCAGAGTAATCTTCGACTTCCTTTTCAATCATGGCACCATCTCAGTTGGTGATGCCACTTTTGGTATGTATGGTCCATGAGTGACGGACTCCCACATACGGGAGTCTTGATACTTGATGAATCCTTCAATGCGTTAACACCAGCGCCTGAAGTTATCAGGTGTGATAATGGGAGTTTTGGTCATGGTTCCCATTTCTGGTTAAACAGATTTATGGTTAAGGGCCATTTTGGTTGAGTGAGTAAGTTTTAAGAGGGATGGTTAGATCTCACAATCAAGAGCCTGGAAGCTCTGATACCAATTGCAGGATCGATATGGTTCTCTCAACACTTAGTGTTTCTCATAAACTTGTTAAATCTCACTCGTTTGACGAATGCAGAATCAAGAACTCAGTTGATAATAATATAATAAGTAAAGAACACAAGAAGTGGTTTTTCAAGATACTTGTATATATTATCTCTCAACTAAGTATTACAAGACTCATGCAGAAGCATGGATACTAAGTTACAATGAGCGACTATATATACTACTATCTACAGCTTGTTATATGTAGATAACATGTTGGGACTTACTTCTAAACAAATACTACATTGCTAGAGGTAGGGTATCTTAGATAACGTATTATCTAAGATAAGGTAGTCATGACAGGTCCATGACTTACCTTTTAGTCACTAACTAAAGGTGGCAGCTGTACTAACTATGGAATGGTGAACAGTAGACAAAAGTAAGGTCAACCACATGAACGTGGAAGGCATCTTGCAGAGGATCAGAGTAGGCAGCAAGTGTCAGTCGGACCATACTTTGTCCACTAGTTCACCCTGTGTTTCTTCCGAAGGTAAAATGGCTTCGGAAGAATAAGTTCTTCCGAAGCATTTTATACTTTGGAAGACATAGCTTCTTCTGAGGCTTATGTCTTCGGAAGACTTTGTCTTCATTCTTCTAAGTGTTCTACTTCGGAAGGAGATCTTCTAAGTCTTGGAAAACTGAGTTCATCCTTGGGAAGCTCTTCGGAAGATCGCCATAGAAACTTCGAAAGTTGCGGCATTTCCTTTGGAAGCTGCAGCATTGCCTTCGGAAGACTTCTCTTAGTTTGTATAGACTTCTTCTAAGTGTTGTTTTGGTTGTATCAGCCTCAATAGATCCAACAAAAAGTATACTAGAAAACAAAATTTTTTCTTGCAATTTCTTATTAACCATGGATTAAATATATTAAAATTTTTCTTAGTTTGTATAGATTTCTTCTAAGTGTTGTTTTAGTTTGTATACACTTTTTATATTTTTTAGTCCTTTATTTGAACTATTTTCTTAGAGCATTCACATTAATGGAAACTTAAAAAATATGTAATTTTACACCTACATCTGGTTTTTATTGCCATCAGCATCCCCTCAAGGAGCAAAATTAAATTTAACTCAAAAGAAAATTAATAGCAAAATAAACAATTAAGTATTATTTCATGAAAATAAAGATAGATATGGAGAAGCTGATGTGAGAGTCTTATAAAAATAAAAAATTATTAAGGGATTATGGTTTTCTGTAAATTATAGAGAATAGGAATGGGAATACTGTTGTGAATGCTTGTATATATATGTAGGGATTGAATCGAAAGGCTTGGGAAATCAAATCAATATGAATAAGATCAATTCAAGCGACACGTTCAAGTTGTCGCGTGACAACATGCTTCTCGCGCGACAACATCACGTCGTGCGAGAACATGTTGTTCGCGCGAGAACTTCTAGTGTAATATATATAGAAGTTTTGCAATGTAATTAGTAAGCTTTTGTCATTTCTTGATTTTTACACCTACTGTAATTCACTTAAAATCAGAGAACAATATTTTGAAAGTTATTTACTATTGTGTTCATGTTCATTTGATTCTATTTAATCTTCTTACCGTGAGCGATTACATTCCGCATTCCTCTCACGAGATTGATTGTTGTTATTATGTTGATCCTTACAATTAGTATCATAGCTTGGTATGCTCTAGATAGATTGATTTGACGTTTCAAGTGATTCTTATCTGCATCAAATTACTTTTTATTTGAAGATCTACTTGATTTTTGCTGAATTTGATCAGAATTGAAGATAGTGAAGCTGATTAGTTTGGTGTTCGTAGAATTGATGATGTTTTTGAGCTTATCCGAGCTTAATTGAATCAATTAGACACAATTATGAATTTAATTGAACCTAAATCACTAATTGAACACTAAATTAATCAAATGTTAAACAATTTGGTGAAAGATTGAAGCTGGAAACATTCGAAATTGAAAGGATGAATCAAGCGAAAAGTTGTTGATTGTGTGCGAAAAGTTTACTTTCACGCGAGAAGTATAGTTTTTGCAAGAGTTTGTTGAAAAGTTTGTTACAAAAGACTCCTTTCACGTGAAAACTTGAAGATTTCGCAAAAATCAGTTAAAGAACTTATCTCGCGAAAAGTTTATGAGATTTCATGCGAGGACTTTGTGATTCGCACGAGAACTTCTGCTTTGAAAGTTTTCTGAGAAACTTTGAATTCAAGATTTCATAATAGAACACATCACTGCCACTCTAACTCTTGATAATGAGATAGGTACAAGCACGAAGCTACCTCGACTTCTCAACAATGAAGATTACCCAAACTGGGCATATCGTTTTGAGAACAATGTCATTTACACTAAACCCAGGATGATGAGATCTATCAACAAGGACCGTATATCCCGGTATACAAAAATAACAAAGGAGACTTAGTGCCAAAGCCTGAACATCTTTGGGATAAGGAGGATTTGAAAACGATAGAGCTAGATGATAAGGCGCATGCTGTCATCACTATGGCACTTACCACTGAAATAGCTCAGAAGTTCAAGGACTACACGAAGGCTAAGGATTTATGGGATGCCATGGAAGAGCAAAATCGTGGGAAACAAAGACATGAAAGAGAGCCGGAAGTATATGCTTAACCAAGAGTTTGATATGTTCAATCATATTCTTGCTGAGACATTGGAAGCTCAAATATGAAGGTTTGTAAAGCTGATCACTAAGATAAAAAGTGCAGGAATCACATTGGAGAATATCGTAGTAAACAAAAGGATGTTAAATTCTTTCCCATACAGCTAGAACAATAATTGCACTACCATCAAAAGAACCAAGGATTTGTTTACCTTATCACTCAATGATCTTATCTCAGCCATCAAATCTTATAACATGGATGACAAACAGAGAGCTCCTAACTACATCAACATGATGGGAGCTAAAGCATCGACATCATATGCCAAGATGGCTAGTAATCCAAATTACTATGTCAGCTACTCCCAGTTATGCCAACAACATCAATCAGCAACTCCTGCTTATCCAAATGTTAAAGATCAATCTTTATCTCATTTCCCTGATACTCATCAAAATCCTTACAGTCAAATTCAAGCTCAACCTCAACCCCAAACCTACCCACAATTTCAAGCCACTTAACCTACACAACAAGCCTTTATTGTAAACTGTCAACCCAACAAAGAAACCATTCAAATAGCTGAAGGGCACCCTGCTCTATTTACAACATTCATGAACAGTTATGAAGCCTTTTTGGCTAGAAGACTGAATGCACCCAACATCTTGGTTGATGACTTCCAACAAGTTAATCCTGATGATGCAGATCAAAATGATATTAAATAAAAAATGGTAATAGTGGTGTATAAATAAAATAATTTTACTAGGAGAACTGGAAGAAAGGTTTTTGGTCTGAACAACTCAAGCAAAATTGTGTTTGACAAGTCAAGCTTAAGATGCTACAATTGTGACAAGCCTGGTCACTTTGGTAGAGAATATACTGAAATCAGATCAAACAATAATGATAATGGAAAGAAGATGGTACAATATAGGTAGAGACTAAGAATGATCAAATGGAAATTTTGGACATCAAATTGTCAACTGCTTTATTAGCTGAGATCCAAACCACTGAAGACGATGTTAATTTACTAGCTGAGTTTGTATCAGATGAAATGTTGAATGGTGTGTTTGATATAGAAGAGAAGGTTGAAGAAGAGAAAGCTAATGAGAAACAATTTGAAAATGTGAAAGAGGAAGAAGTACAGGTTGAAAGCAAGCTTAAAGAAATAGTTATTGAGATTACTCCAGCTCAATTACGAAAGACTGAAGAGAGAAAGGAAGAAACTGAAGGAAAAACTGTTGAGTTAACTCCAACGAAAGAATAAAAGAAAGTCAATGTTGTTGAAGAGACTCCAGCATCTGTTTGTGATGAAAGTGACAATGTTGTTGAGATCATTACGGCATTTTTACCAGAAGAAAAGAAAGGTTTAAAGGCCTTCTTGGTAAATGTTGTACATGAAGAGACAAAAAAGCAAGTAGGAAGTGATAAGGTACATACTAATCTTTGTTCAAATGATTATATAGAAAAGGTACAAAGATATAGAGTTCACAACAAACGTTTGATCTTAGAAGTTGAAAAACTTCAATATCAAGCTTGTAAATATAAAACTGATGAGAAATTTTTTAAAGAAAAGATAGATGACTTAAACAAATAGATTTATCAATTAAAATTTGATCTTTATGATAAAGATTGTGACATAAAAGATTTGACAACTCATAACAATAAACTTTCTGTAGAATTTAAAAAACTTAAGAGTGAACTCTTATATGCTAAATCAATTGTTGAGAAATTTGGGTTATCCTCAAACATGGTTGAAGGTATAATCAAGTCTCAAATGACACATAAAATTAATGGTGGTAAAGGTGGAGATGGTTATTCTAACATTGCACCACCGATTAATCATGAGTATACTTGTTTGCTTTCATTAAGTAACATTTGTGATGAAGAGACCTATGGATTAGGTTTTCAACCAAAATTCTAACTTAACACCTCTGGTTAATATTTCACTGACTGTTGTCCTTATCATAAAAACTGAAATTAAAATTAATCATGATAATTCTTTTATAGATAGTTGGAAGAAGGATGGGTTGGTTGAAGAATAAGAAAGTGATGATGAGTTAGTTTTTCAGGAAAATATAATTGTAATGAAAAATCTTCTTGTAATTCATTATCAGTGATTAATGAAAGTTCCGATATTTTTAGTGCTACAAATGTTTTTTTTTCAAAAATGTCTAACAAAGAAAAGAAACTGAAATCAAAAATAGATTTTAAGATCAAACAAAGAACACAAGTCACAACATCTGTATCTGACTTGAAAATTGATTTCAAAGACAGATTTTTTCAAAAGGCAACATTGATAAAGAAGATTTAAAGAAACAAATGCAAGTTTCTTTAAAAATAAATTTCCTATTATTGCTAACTTTGTGAAACAAGATGTGTGTAGATTAGGTATCAAAGACACTGGTCCTACTATAGTACCTTCAATTCACAAGGATAAAGCTAAACTACAAGCCTCGTTGTGCTCAGAAGTGAATCAATCTGTTAGAACAATTTCTAATGAAAAAGTGAAATGAGAGACTGTTAAAGAATCTTTAACTGACTCGAGAGCATAATGTGTATTCTAATAAACGTTGTTATGTGTGTGGAAAGTCAAATCATATGGCTAGAAATTGTCATCATGATTGCCAAGTGACAAGCAAACAAACATTTCACGATTCTATAACAAATAATAGAAAACAATTCTTTCAAAATGCCAAATTTAAAAGGAAATGAATCAGACAAATTTGCAAAAAGAAAATACAACCAAGAAATCTTCACTTGTGAATGACGGCAATTCATCTTTCACACAAACCACTTTCAAGAAATTGGTTACAAATCTGATCAAACTAATTCAAAAATGAAAAATTAAAACAACTCAACCTGAGCCTGATATTGTTGAAGATTATATCTTCAATGATAAAAGAGATATGATATTGAAGTCTGTATCATATTTAGATGAAAATTCTGTACTTAAGTCAACCATGGTTTGGGTTCCTAAATTTGAATAAATCATTCATTTGTGCAGGAACAACAAGACCCAATATCAACAATGTTTGGTATGTTGACAGTGATTGTTCAAGGCACCTGACAGGAAATATATCTTTGTTAAACAACATAAAACCTTACAAAAAAGGATATGTTATCTTTGCTGGAGATAAAGCTGGTAAGATTACAAAGAAACGTACAGTGTCAAATGATGTGTTAAGCTTTGACGATGTCAATCTTGTAGAGGAACTAAAATATAATTTGTTAAGTGTCTCTTAGATATATGACAAACAGTATTCAACACATTTCACTGATAAAGAATGTCTTATTCTAAAACTTGGATTTTTAATTCCTGATGAATGGGTATTAATAAGAATATCAAAAGACAAAGACACATACTTACTTGATATGAATGGTTCACATTCATTTATAATTTCACCGTGTTTGTTATCTAAAGCCTTAGAAATTGATTTAATGTTAAGGCATCTTCATCTAGTTCATGTAAATATTAAAAATATGAACAAGTTGGTTAGAGGAAATCATATTGTAGGCCTACCTTTGAAATAATTTCAACTAACTAAACATTGTCTGTCATGTTCAAAAGGCAAGCAACACAAACTTTGTCATAAACCAATTGTTCATACCAAAATTGACTCTATACTTCAACTGTTACACATGGATTTATTTGGTCTAGTTAGTGTTTTGAGTTTAGGATGCCGTGCATATTGTTTAGTCATTACTGATGATTTCTTTAGATTTACATGGGTTTTCTTCTTAGCAACCAAATATAATAAACCTTATTTGCTGATAAAATTGATGACACTTGTGGAGAATCAGACAGACAAAATAATCAAGTGCATTTAAAGTAATAATGGAACCGAATTCTTCAATCATATACTAAATGAGTTTTGTGATTTAAAGGTGATAGCTAGACAATTTAGTCCTGCAGGAACTCCATAACAAAATGTAGTTGCTGAAAGACAAAAGAGAATTTTAATTGAAGCTACTAGAAAAAATGTTACCAGTAGCCAAATTATCATCATTCTTTTGGGTTAAAGTTGTTAACACTACATGATATGTTCAGAATCGTGTGTTTATCAATAAACAACAAAACATGTCTCCTTATGAAATCTTTTTCAAACATAAACATAAAGTCAAATATTTCAAAACTTTTGGATATTATTGTACTTTGTTAAACATATCTGACTCAAAGTCAAACTTTGATGAAAAAGCTAATGAATGTTATTTTGTTGGATATTCAGCCAACAAAGTTGCATATCGGGTTTATAATAAAGATCAAAACAAATAATGAGTCATTTAATATTGATTGGCAAGAGATAAATAAAAAAGATGCAGGTTCTGCACTTTTATGGGTTTATGATTATGCTTCATTATTTGAAACATTCAATCATTCATCTGTTTTTTCTACAGCTCCTATACCTTTGACATCGCCAATTTAGGATATGTTTGCTGATCATCTTGGATCCATTTCATCTCAAGCACACGGAATATCTTCAGATATACCTTCTTTTACATCTAGTATAGCTGTTCACAGGTTTCTCCATTTGAAATTTCTCAGACTGATCCTGTTGTTAAGCAAGTTCCACAAGCTTCTGATCAGAGTTTTTATTTTACACAAGTTGATCCAATGGATATCATTCAAGTTCCATTTGATGATTTATCTATTAATAATGATAATCATTAAGAGGAATATATCGTTTATCAACCAGAGGGAGGGAACACACTTGATGAACCACTAGGTCACATGTCTAATTTAGATGAAGTTATCTCTTAAGATACCATTCCTAAACTGAGAATCCATAAGGATCATCCAACTGAAGCCATTATTGGTCCATTATCATAGGGATTTCATACTCAAAGCCATTTTGGAGCAACAAACACATGTTTGTACTCGTGTTTTATTTCCCAAATAGTGCCAAAGAATGCTGAAATGGCTTAAAAGAAACAATTAGGTAGAGGCAATGCAAGACAAGTTGATGCAATTCAAGAAGCTAAATGTATGGCATCTATGTGAACTACCAAAGGGAAAGCTGCCAATTGGAACAAAATGGATATTCAAGAACAAGATGGATGAAATGTATGTGATCATTCCAACAAGGCTAGACTTGTTGTACAAGGATTCTATCAGATCGAAGGGCTTGATTATGAACAAGAAATTCACCATTTATCAGATGGATGTCTAATTTTGATGAAGTTATCTCTTAATATATGCTCTAGTTGCAAGACTTGAAGCTTTACGAATATTTCTGACTTATGCTTCATACAAGAACTTCACCGTTTATCAGATGGATATCAAAACTACATTCTTGTATGGAGAAATGAAGAGGAAACCTATGTCTGTCAACCATCAGGATTTGAAGATCCAGATCATCCTGAATATGTTTACAAGTTAGACAACGCACTATATGGCTTACATCAAGCACCTCATGCTTGGTATGCTACTCTTACTGAACAATACTAGCAAATCAATATACAAGAGGTGCTATTGATCAACTCTATTAATAAGGAAGACTAGTGATGATCTTATTCTATTTCAAGTTTATGTCGATGATGTTATCTTTATATCTATTAGTCAAGGTATACTGATCCATCAAGAAAAGTATATTCATACTATCCTTGATAAATACAAATTTCAAGACTCCAAGTAGCTCCAACTCCTATGTCTTCTTGTCTTACTTTATCTCCAGATCTCACGGGAGAAGATGTTGATCAACACATGTATAGATCAATGATTGGATCTCTGATGTATCTTACTGCTAGCAGACCGGACGTCAAGTTCCATGTTTGTCAGTGTGCACGTTATCAGAGTAATCTGAATGAATCTCACATGAAAGCTGTCAAGCAGATTTTTAAGAGTCTTAAGGGTCAACCAATACTTAGTCTTTGGTATCCTAAATCTTTCGATTTCAATTCATTTTCTTACACTGACAATGATTATGCACGATGTAACTTGGACAATATGTCAACTACTGGTGGATGTCAATTTCTTGGTAATAGGTTAATTTCATGGCACTTTAAGAAGCAACAGACAGTGTCCATTTCTACTGTAGAGGCTGAATATGTGGCTGCATCAAGTTGTTGTTCACAAATTGTTTGGATCCAACAACAATTACTTGATTATGGCCTTAGTATCTATGACACTAAAATTCTTTATGATAATACTTTAGTTTTGAAGATTTTTTTGAAAGAAAGCTTATCCATTTGGAATCTGTTTCCTCAGATGACAACAGTGTTTATTTGTTTACTAAGGCGTTTGATCATTCCAGATTTGATTTTTAGTCCAATCTTTGGGAATGATTAACTTTGTTAACTTTTCTTCTTACATCCGTTATAAAAATATTTATCTTAGTTTAGTTTAAATTGTTATTTTCTTTTAGATCATCACAATTATAGGGGGAGAAAATTTGATAAAAATCCTTAAATATAGTTTTTATTCTTAGGGGGAATAAATTTAAAAAGAAGTACAAAAGATTTTGTTTTTGTTTTACAAAGTTTGTGACAATCTAAATTTTCAAGTGCTTATAGCAAATGATAGTACATTTCTTGATTTTGAATCGTTACATTCTAAAGCATGTAAGAAATTGACTTGGATTGTGTTTGATATGTTGATAGGCTTGACAAATAAGAATGAAAAGTACTATATCCTACGATGCACTGATAGTAAATTTCTATGACTAAAGTAGGGAATTCATCAAGGTTCTTGTGAATACACTGACTCCAGGCTAAAACAGACTAAGAGTTACAGTTTAGTTATACTCAAGCCAGTTACTATTAGACTTAGCATATATCAGATGATATATATATATATATATATATATATATATATATATATATATATATATATATATATATGTGTGTGTGTGTGTGTGTGTGTGTGTGTATGTGTATGTGTATACAACAAAGAGATAAACAAAATATACAACATAAACATAAAATACAAAAGAAAAAAATAAAGTAAATGAGCAAAAAGATGCCAAAGAGGTCATATAAGAATAAAAGATGCCAATGAGTACATTAATAAATGATATGTCATAGACATACATACTATATGATAATAATTTCATCATTGAGAATATGTTATGACACAAGAGGCAAAATCAAAAGATGTGGCATGTAAGTCCGACTTGGCTTAAAAGTCCTAAACATCTTGCTAGGGCAAAACATAAGTCCGTCTGGCAGTTGATAAGTCGTATAACTTGTTAATATTTGTGTTCATAAACATTTCTTGTGCTGGTTATGCTCAAATAGATATTATCTAAGACAATGATGAAATTTGAGAAAGCTGGTCAGAAGTAAAAGGTTTAAGTCAAATTGGGGTGACTTGAAATCTCAATAATGTCTTGAAGTTGAATAAGGGTTTTACTAAATTTTTGATTATGGGATCCACTGAATTCATATAACTTAACCAAAACATGATAAATCACAGTCTATATGTCTAAGTAAAACTTGAAGTCTATGTTTAAAGTGGATATATTATATTGACAATCAAGGTAACCAGTATTATTTAAAATAATGCTGGATGATGCTAATGATCAACTTCTTTGAAATATGATCCTATACTTGAAAATTTACAAGTATAGGATTGATTAGTTTTAGGAGAAAACAGTTAATTAGATTGATCAAGATGAAGAATTTCGTATATCTACAACTGTGAAAGGAAAGAGGGTTGTTGGCATAGCTGAAGTGATCAATAGAGTGTTATTACTTGAAGATTAACCCAATGCTCCAGTAAAGATAACTGATGATGCAGTAAGAGATTGCCTTAAGAGGATGGGATATGATCACAGATATTTATCTCTTGAGAATAAGTATCTTACACCATTTTGGAAGTACTTATTTCATGTTGTTATCCATTGCCTAAGTAATCTGAAGGCAGACATGGATAGTCTAAGTGCAGTTTTTGGATTTCTGCTGATTTCTCTTGTTGATGAACTCTCTTTCAGCATATCCAAGTCTATTTTTGGTGAACTACAATAGAATGTTATAGCCACAGTGGGAAAGAAGTTTACGACGTACCGACAGTTTATTCAGCTTATAATGAATGCTGCTCATCTAGAGTTAGTTGTATCCAACTCATCCACCTATGTTCTAATGGTGATGAGGAAGGATATTTTCACTTATCTTTTGGGGGTCAGAGGGAATTCCTAGAACAGTGTTAATTTTGCTAAGCTTGGAAGGTTTGTTGAAGGATTTCAAGCTGATGCATCGTCACAAGAGACTGCTACTCCTCATGTTTATAAAGATGATATAGCTGCTACATCTACATCTACTGCTCAAGCTGGTGAAGATGGTACTACCAGTCCATCCATGAGTACTGCACATAAAGCACGTGAGAGTTCTCTGGGTGCTAAACGCTCAGATATAGATGAGGCGAACACCTGGATGAGGTGGGACTGAAACAGAGAGTGATCAAGTTAGGAATGTTTCATATGTCTTACAAGAATATCCCAGAGTGTGTGAAACACCTGCCAAACGCACTGCTAAGGAGCGTGATACTGACTTTATTCCCGAGGAGACACCGGTTATTACCCGAGGAAGGAGGAAGAGAGCGGCATGAAGGGCCAATAAAAGTCCACGTGGTAGGGTAGAGGATGAGGAATGTTGAGGAAACATCGGAACCCGATGACCATAGTGTGGACTGAGGATGTTTATGTTCCTAGTGTATCTGTCATAGTTAGTGAGGCCATACCACCAGTGATTGTCACAGAATCAACAACTGACACATCAACTTCTATGCCCATTATTGATTATGTTCCGAGGACACCACCAATGGAGAAAACACATGATGATTTATTTGGTGATGCAATTATTTCAACACTACTTCTGAACCCCGACCGCAAACAGAGGCTTCTACTTTATCACCAACAAGGGTTACTCTAGAAAAGAGAGTTACTATACTTGAGAAGGAGATGTTGGAGAAAACTCAGATTATATATGATTTATATAGGAGTATGACTGAAAAGGATGAAAGGAAAAAGAGTTTGGAGAGCCAACAATAGTTCATGTTTAGCTACGCACAGTCATGGAACAGAACTTAAGATATCTCACCTCATGTGTGTATTTATCATTCACACAACGACATACCACTGAGGTTGGAGAATCCAGTGGACAACAAAATGTTGGTCCAGAACATGTTGTTGAGCCAGTCATTAATACTAAGCATGCTGTAGATCTAGTTGAAACTTAAAGGACTACAGACACAACTAATGTTAATCAAGAGCCAATATTAGATGTTCCAATTCAGGCTACTGAGGATCAACCTGTACTATTCATTAGAGAGGCATTTGTAGAGCCTGAACATACGATGCTGATTCCTAACCTAGTTGATGATGATGATGACTTAGTTCATATAGATTTTGATTTAATGATATGATGAAGATGATGATGATGAGGATGATGATGGATATGATGATGATGGTGAAAATGATGGTGATAAGGATAATGATAAGAAAAGTGATGATGATGATGATCAGGGAGGTGATATGGGTGGTCCTACTAGTACTATTAGATCATAAGGGTCTTCTAATGTCTCCGGACCAAGTCCTGATGATACAGTAGGCTACATACCCTTGGATCCTTCTACAGAAGATGCCTATGAGAAAGAATTTTACTCTTTCTAGCAGAAGTTGATTGCTAGTGAAGAATATGAAGGGTTATCTTCTTTTGATGATCTTGAGGATACTACAGTGGATTATACAGACATATTTGGAAATAGTCTCAAAGACTTATTTTCAAACATCTTAGTTGAAGAGTGAGAGATTATTAGGGAGACTAGTGCTGAAGATACGACTGACAAGATAGCAGATTAAACTATCAAAGTGTTGTACGTCAGGTTGGTAACCTTACAGTTGCAGCTTCGCCACCGCCAGCTTACATTCACACGCTGAGACATTCCTAACCTTTTACAAGGTATAGAAACTCAGAACCTATTATTATTTGGGCGTTAGGGAAAAGAAGATGTATGTGATAAAGAGGAGAGCGAGAGGTATTGAGTATTATCAAGATGAACATGACTTTCATACGCTCAGAGCATCAGATTTATATGCTATGGGTCGTGTTCCTTTCATTAATCCAAGTAATTACAGAAAAGGAAATTCGATTAGGAACCTGATATACAGACACTGCAAAACCAACTTCAAGAACTTCAAAACTGCCAAATCTGAAGTCATTGAAGATGAGACTCGGATTAATCCCAACAAGAGCAAACCGATGAAGATCATAGTTCATATACATCCAAGGTATGCGCAAAAGATCCCTATACATGCTCTAGTGCCAATTAATAGCTTATCAAAGCTTATGTGGTGGAGTTATGAGAAGGAGACGGGACACGCGTTGATACATTATGTAGACAAAGATTGTCGTATCATCGATCCCGTGGATTTGCTTAAGTTCGGAAGAGAAGATATGATGAGGCTGCAGGCTTGTCACATTGCAGCTGAAGAATCTGTTCATCATTTAGTAGCATATTTCGGTTGGTTGATAACGAAGGCCCTAGATAATAAGATGTATGCTTATGGGGGTAGTTACAAGGTTGCAGACGTGGACTTCTAATGGCATTGATTTACTGAGCCTAGGGGGGAGATTATAAAGGTTGAACCTAGAGGCTCGGGAAATCAAATCAAGATGAATATCAAGATCAAAGTCATGCGAGAACCTAAGTTACCACGTGAAAACTATTACTAGCGCGACAACTATTAGTCGCGCCAGAACTGGTGTTTTCGCGTGTGAACTTCTTTTTTATTATAAATAGAAGTTTAGTCTTTGTAATTAGCACTTTTTTTTATTTCCTAATTTCATATGTTTTGTATTACTTTCAAATCAGAGAACAATACACATTGATGTTTATTTACATTCATGTATGAGTGTTTGATTTCTGTTCTTCTTAATCCGTGGTTGTTTACATTCCGTATTTACTATCAAGAGATCGATCTTGTTATTGTAACGATCCTTAAATTCCTTCATCACCATAATAGCATAGGTAGTTGGATCAGACATTGCTTACTTAGGATGACCAACATTAACTATCATCTGTAAGAATCCGGGGTACATAATGAACTTCTTCCCCACAGTAGCTATGACACTCTTCTGCATCTCTGAAAATATAGCCTTGGATATGTTATACGGTAGATCACCAACAAGTGATACCAGTAGGGATCCGAATACAACACTCAAGCTATCCATGCCAGCTTTCAGATTACTGAGGCAATTAATCACGACATGAAACAAGTACTTCTAAAATAGAGGTAAGTACCTCTTCAATAGAGATGAATGCCTGTGACTGTATCCCATCCTCACTAAATAGTTTTTAATAGTATCATCATCTATCTTTACAGGAGCATTAGGTTGATCCTCTAATAGTAGGACACTTTTGATCACCTTAGTTGTAATCTGTAAGGACCTGTTCCCGAGCACCTCACAATTGGTCATTCATAGCACTGAACATACATAATAGTATACATTTCATAAAACATTACAGCAGAACTACATTAACAAAAGCCCATTCTTTTCATTTATAATTACTGTTGTTAAGCAATACATCGTTGTTCATTGGTTTACAAAAGAATGTTTAAATGCATTACAAAACAACAATATCATCAAAACATGAATGGATTTCAGTCTTGCCCTGTCGAGTAGCTTCACCCTCGTGCCATGCTCAGCAGTGTTTACCTGCCAACTGAAAATGTATAAAACTTAGTGTTGTTGAGTGAGTTCTAGTTTTAAAAGTATGAAAATACCTTGTATAGATATATGAAAATATCATTTGTTGTAAAATACTTCCTTTATTTGGTTTGTGAAAACACATCATACATACATCAAGGTAATACTTTCTTTCATTCCTTTACTGTACGCATTCGTTCATTTCGTACTTTTATCATTATCTTTCACTTTCTTACGGACCAATGTGCAATACCCTGAACATTATGCACGAAGCTGATGTTGGGCCTGTGGTCTATAAATAGACCACAAACATTATGCAATAAGTTGACCCAGTCACCTAGGGTATGCTACAAGGGTCCATGTCGGTCTCAAAGACTGACCCTGCATGCATCCTTCGGGTTAGCTAAACCGCATATAGTTGAGCTGATGACAACATTATCATACACCTCATTTTCATTTTCTTGCAAGACTTTCATTTCTTCCTTTATGTTCCACTTTTCTTTATCATTAATCTTTCACTTTTATTAATGATAATACTTTACGTATACGATCATAAACACACCACGTAAAGTCACACAATAATAATTTAATATGGAACATAAGAACAACTCATATTCATGAATAATAATAACAATTAAAACTCCAAAGTCAAACTAGGGTCAAACCCTAATCATTCTGTTTTTCTCAATAATTTTAGAAAATTTCTAAGTGTTCTGGGCGCATGAGCCCTACTTAGGCGTACCAGCACTATTCGGGCACATGGCCTTACACTTAACCCTTTTTCCTACTAAGTCTTGGGCGCATGAGCTATTCAGGGGCATAGGCACTATTGGGGCGCATCATCCTATACTTAACTTTCTAAAGTACATTTTCAGGTGCATGGGCCCTGTTTGGGCGCATGACTTTACTTAATATGTTCTAAGGCAAAAAGGCCAGGCGCATGGGCCCTGTTTAGGCGCATGAGCAACACTTAAATCTTTCTAAGGCATTTTCAGGTGCATGGGCCTTATGTAGGCGCACGAACCTTCTATTCAAATGTTTCCCAAATGTTTTAGTCCCAAACAATCATGTCATTCTATTCTAAGCTTATTACTATCTCTCTAACATGCACACCACATAAACAACCATAAATCACCACTATACATGCACAATTACATATGCCTACACATTTAAAAATTGGAATATCATTTTAATACATTTTCAGCCCCAAAGACATTTAAAACATGTAAAAGATGGGGTCTAGAACTCACCTAGGCTGCTCCCAAGCTCAAACTCTCTAACTTGAACTTTTTAAAGAGCTCTAACACCTAAAACATGTCAAAAACACATACCCGAACAAATGTACACATAAAAGAACATGTAGAAATCAGTTACATGGTTGAAAATCCATAAAACCAAACTAAAAATACAAAGAACACTTACCAATTCACGAATTCAGCTTCTTTTTCTTAAAAACCGAGAGAAACTTCTATTTTTCTCTTCTTCTTTCTTTTCAGCCGAAAGTAGATGGTGAAAAGGTGATAGTGAGCGGCCATGCTCTTTTAAACATAAATAATAATATTTTGTCGTTTTTATACTTAAGCCCCCTCCACTTTGGCTGATTTTCACTTCTTTCAAAGACTTTATTTCCTATTTATTTGACAATGTTTCGGGCGTTACAAGTCTACCCCCTTAAAGAGGTTTCGTCCCTGAAACTCGTCATTCTTTGAATAATTGTGGGTAATGCTGTCTTATCTCTTCTTCAGTCTCCCACGTAGACTCGGAACCCTTCCTGTGTTTCCACTGTACTCGTACAAGTGGAACCACTCTATTCCTTAATCTTTTCTCCTTTTGATATATGATTGCCACTGGTTGTTCTGTGTAATTGAGTCGTTCATCCTCTTCGATATCATCCAGTGGTACAATTATATCTTTATCAGCTAAGCACTTCCTCAGATGAGATACATGGAATATTAGATGTATTCCACTTAACTCATCAGGCAATTCTAATCGATAGGCCGCCTTTCCTACTCGTGTGATGATTCGCAAAGGCCCTATGTACCTCGGGATTAGCTTGCCCCTCTTCTGGAATCGAATGAATCTTTTCCAGGATGAGACCTTTAACATAACTCGGTCGCTCACCTTGAATTCAATCGGTCTTCTCCTCTTGTCGGCGTATGACTTTTGTCTATCTTTTGCTCCCTTCATAAAGGCTTTGATCCTTTCTAACTTCTCAGTGGTAGCCTCAATCATCTCAAGGCTTCCCAACTCTTTCTACCCGATATCACCCCAACATATGGGTGTCCTGCACTTCCTACCGTATAGCATCTCGTAAGGTGGCATACCAATGCCGGCATGATAACTGTTGTTATATGAGAATTCTGCCAACGGTAAGTGTTCATCCCAACTTTCTCCAAAATCGATCACACATGCTCGAAGCATATCCTCAAGTGTCTGGATTGTCCTCTTAGACTGACCATCTGTCTGAGGATGATAAGCAGTGCTAATGTATAGCCTCATAACCATCGCATCATGGAATCTCTTCCAAAACATTGATGTGAATCGGGTGTCACGATCTAACACGATAGACACCGGCACACCATGAAGAGCTACAATCTCCTTGATAAAAAGATCCGCCAGTCTCTCGGATGAATATGTCTCGCGGATCGGTAGGAAGTGAGCACTCTTTGTCAGACGATCAACAATCACCCAAATGGTATCGTACGCCTCGCCGTGCGAGGTTGCTCGGTAATAAAATCCATGATGATGTGGTCCTACTTCCATTCGGGTATATCCAACGGTTGGATCTTTCCATATGGCTTTTGGTGTTCTGCCTTCACTTGTAGACAAGTAAGGCACTTACTCACATACTCCACTACATCGCACTTTATACCCGACAACCAATAATCCTTCTTCATGTCTTGGTACATCTTCGTGGCACCGGAATGAATCGAGTATCGAGTTTTATAGGCTTCATCCATGATTCGCCGCCGTAGATCACCGTAACAAGGAATCCATATCCGTCCATTTCGGGTTTTAACACCAAGAGTGTTTTCACCCAATTCTGCAACTAGACCCTTCATTCGCTCGGAATTAAGGCGATCTTCCTTCAACGCCTCTTCTTGAAATTCTTTCACTTGGGTCATCACATCAGCTATCTTATGTGACACCCTAGCTGTGACTCGGGCGGGCGTCAACAATTGATACAACTTACAGCGGAAGCTAACATATGTTTTATTACAAACTATAATATCACGAACTTGTTACACTACTATTACAACAGTATTTAAAAACAACTAAAATAAAAACTTCTTGGTCTTCTAGATTCTTTATCTTTAGACAACTTTTAAGCATTTCCTTAAGGGTTACCTATGATACATATACTCAAAAAGACGTCAGCTAATGCTGGTGAGCTCATGCTATATAATTTATAAAATTTACTTTGACATGCATACAATATGGGTTGTGATATTTGGTTCCATAGGCACAGTGCCTTCCCTGGTTTTACCACAACCACCAGCAGCGGGTTTGTCAGACCCTCCCGCCCGTCAAATAGGTATGAGCATGTGCCTGATACATACGAGGAACCCTATCCTCTTTTCAGCCAGTTTGACACACCCCATTAAATATATCAGGATCCTGTATACCCCTACCAACCCGTGCATATATGTAAGCATTATAATTATTACCAGTACAGACAGAACGAGTATATTATCACAGTTTTGAAAACAGTCATGATAAGTTACCTTAGTCTTTAAGTATTATTGAGACAGGTAGACAGTTTCAAAGTTATGTTCCTGATTAGAATTGGAGCAAGTCTTAGCAACTAATAAAGTACTTCCTAGTAATAATCATGATTAGTTTTGGATAACATTTACCTTGTTTAAACATGGTTGATCAGTCCATGTTTAATCAATGTAAGGCTACCCGACACCCATCATAATTATAATTTTTAAATCCTACTCATAATAATATACTAAACCTTACAATTATGAAAGCTAAAGTTTTGGATAACATTTACCTTGTTTAAACATGGTTGATCAGTCCATGTTTAATACCCGACACCCATCATAATTATAATTTTTAAATCCTACTCATAATAATATACTAAACCTTACAATTTAAACTCAAAATATTACAAACTTAAATACTTACCTGAAGAGTAAAAGATGTTCACAATTATGAAAGCTAAAGTTGTATAATGTTTTCATGCTCCTATCTCAATTTATATATGAATAGAATGTAATCATTGTGCATACCATTATCGAACACGTATCGACAGTATGGATATACATACACATTAGTGAATCACACGTAGCACAAACATATGATTCAAAGTTTTTAATATAATATTATTTTATTATTTTATTATTATAATTAATTTAGTTTCTTAACTCGTTTTTCTCTTATAATTTTAAAAATATACAGTTCTGCAAAATTTTGAATACGTTATTGGGACGAGCTTATTTTTCTCTACGAGTCAACCTAAGTTTCGTAAAAACAGAGCACGTATAAATATAATATTATTATATTTAAATATACTTAAATGGTCTCTTACGACGCTAAAATTAGTCTAAAAACTTAAAATTTTAAATAGTTATTTTGCTCGTTACTTACTCGTTTAACAATATATGAAAGAAAAACTTCATAATTTGCTTATTTATAACTATTAAGTTAGGGGTATTACATCCTCCCCCTTATAGAAATTTCGTCCTCGAAATTTAGCTTTACTTAAAAAGCTGGGGGTATTTTTCTTTTATTTCATTTTCTAATTCCCATATGTAGTCGGGTCCATAACGTGCATTACTTGACCTTGACGAGTGGAATCTCTTTTCTACGTAACTTTTTAATCTTTCGATCTTCGATCAGTAGTGGTTCTTCAATGAAGTTGAGTTTTTCGTCGATTTGCACGTCTTCCAGTGGCAATTGTTGTGCTTCATCTATTAGGCATTTTATTAAATTTGACACATGAAAAGTATCATGTACACCTGCCAGTTGCTCGGGGAGCTTTAATCGATATGCTACCGTTACTTTGGCCGTTATATCGAATGGCCCAATGTATCGGGGTTTGAGTTTTCCTTTCTTTCCAAATTGGATCACTCCCTTCAGAGGTGATACCTTTAGCATCTTTTTATCCCCTATTTGAAATTCTAAGGGTTTACGTCTCTGATCTACATAACTTTTCTGTCTATGTTGAGCACTTTTCATCTTTTCTATGATTCGTTGAATCTTCTCTGTGGTTTCAATAATAATTTCTAGTCCTGACAGTCTACCATTCCAGCATTAAGGCTGCACCAATTGAAGCCTTATATGGTAGGAAATATAGAACTCCCATCTGTTGGACAGAAGTAGGGGATGATCAGTTGACCAAAACCGAAATTATTCTCGAGACAACTGAGAAAATCCAACAAATCAGACAATGACTAAAGGCTTCTCAAGATAGACAGAAGAGTTATGCAGATAACAGAAGGAGACCTTTAGAATTTCAAGAAGGAGACTATGCGATGTTGAAAGTCTCACCATGGTAAGGAGTAATGCGATTCGGTAAACGCGGGAAGTTAAGTCCCAGGTACATTGGACCGTTCAAAATCATCGCAAGAATTGGTCCAGTTGCATACAAGCTAGAATTACCTGAAACTTTGAAAGGTATTCATGATACTTTTCATATATCGAATCTAAGGAAGTGTTTGGCAGATCTGACTCAAGTGATGCCATTAAAGGACGTGCAAGTAGATGAGAAATTAAACTTTACTAAAAAACCGATAAAGATTCTTGATTCTTAAGAATGAAAATTAAGAAAGAAAAAAATTCCACTAGTATTGGTCCAGTGCTATGACACCCTAAAACCCGGCAGGACACCGGAGACACGTCACATAGTTGGATTAATATTTTTAAACACAAATCAGAGCTTTCTATTTACAGCGGAAGACTAAACAACATTACATATTAACCCAACTTTTAAAACATTTTTACATATAGTTGTATTTAATTATACATTTTCCTATTTACATTATTAACAGGTCCCACACCCTATGCCAGCAGCTACTCCAGGATAGCATCCTTGTTCAGCTCATACTTGCTTTCCTCTATTATTAGAGGACCCTTCCTTACCTAGCACACACACAACACACTCAAAACATCAGATAAACTGGTGAGTTCTAAATTTTCATCAAAACATTAATAACATTTTATCACATACAAAAATCATATTGATATTGGCAATATAATTAAATCCATTTTATCATTACTTTGTCCCACCGGACTCGTCCCACCGGACGTCAGTTTCCACATCTAGAGACTGTCAGTTTCCCACATCCAGAAACTGTAATTATTATCTCTCATCCAGTAGGATGCCAAATTAATCATCTAGGGTCGTCACCATAAGATGTTCACAAAGCTGAGTGATCGTCACCACTCCTTTCTCACTGTACACTCTATACACCCAGGCATCTTACCCTAACTGGCCTGTTGAGATTTACACCACATTATCACATTAAAACATTTCATTTACTTATTTCCAATATTATCACATTAATTTACACCCCACACATTCTTTCTTTTAGCACCAGTTTTAACACATTTTTTTTCATTTATCATTAACCCCCATTTGACCCATTGGAATCATCACCATCACGTGATGATTAACAATGTTCAAATGATCATTCTTTAAACCCTATCTGACCCATTGGAAATATTACCATCACGTAATGGTTAACCATGTTCAGATAGCCATTCATTATCCCAACCATTCATTATCCCAACTTTACCCTAACAGCCTCACAAGTTGTTAGAAATATATAAACATCATTATCACAATTTTGGTGCTAAAACATTTAATTCATTTATCATCGTATGTGTGCTAGCCCGAATGTTAAAACCAAACATTTGAAAAGGGCTTAGAACTCACCTTATCAACTTCCACATAACAATCTACACAATCCACGTACACGAGATAACTAGTCCTTCCTCTAATTAAGGTACACCTAAAGTAATAAACCTTGATTCAGTAAACTATTCTCAAACAGGACCTTTATGCGAATGAACACTTATGCGAATAAGCACTCATGCGACTGGACCTATGCGGATGAACATCAATGCGACTGAACCTTCAGTCGTACGGCAGATCATTCATTCGCACGATTGAGTCCTCATTCGTACATAGTGATCACTCGTCTTCATTCGGTATTCTAACCAGGCGACTGGGTTCTCAGTCGCACCACTGAACCTCTATTCGCACTAAGTCGCACGACTAGACTCTCATTCGCACGACTGAGGCATGCGACTGATGTGACACCTCACAAAATCAAGCAAAGAACATTGTGGGTTACTGTCACATTAGTGTGACAGTTCAGATGATACAGATGGATTTAATGAACAAAGTCTTAGAAACATTCAAGATATTCCCCAAATCAGAAAGAAAACCTAAGATTCTTCTTGTTGAAGATCATGTGGGGAATGTGACGGTATGTAGCATCTGTCACCAATAGACCGTCAATCAACATTAAGCTCGTGAACTCATCGTGTGTATTGACTAGCCTCACGTATGTTCATAATCTATGTATCGTATTAATCGAATTATCTTCATATACATGTTCCATGTGTGTTAACTAACTTCACGTATTTATTATTTAAACATATATATATATATATATATATATCGTTTTAGTTGAAATTCTCGTATACACATTCGTGTTAATAAGTAATAATAATAACAATACTAATAAATAATAATAATAGTAATAATAATAACAATAATAATAATAATAATGAAAATAATGATAATAATAAAAATAATCATAACAATAATAATAAAAGTAATAATAATAATAAGTCCAGGGGCTGTTTTGATATTTTTGAAACTTAAAAATAAATTTTATAACATAAAATAACAAAATTTGTGTAATTTCTGAAGTTTCAAATCCCACCCCCGCCGCTTTCGTGTTTCCGGCCACTTTCTCCGGCCAAATTCCGGCCAAGCGCCGGCGACCACCAAAGTCACTTGAAAACCCGATTTTAACACCTCAATTTACAGCGAATCGGCTCGTGAATAAGATTCGAACACAAAGCAAACCCAAAACACGTTGAAACGGTCGAATAACGGCTAATTCCTTTCCACTTTATTCCCGACCAAATGCAACGGCTAAAACACCCACTAAAATACTACTTTAATCAAAGTAATTCCACATAAACGTTCCAATATGAATACTCAATCGAATACAACAGGAAATTACACCTAAAACACATACAAACATCGAATTCAATCTTTACCTCTGTCGCGACCTGCAACTAATCAAAGCCCACTCTCCGAGCCTTATAACCTACAATTAGCAGAGGGCTTTCACTCTGTAGCATCGTTAGAAGCTTTCTGTGTATTCAATTTGCTTTTCATCATCGTTTGAGCATCATTCGAACTCAGGGCAACCGCGGCTTGATCTTAGCTGAGTTATCATCAATTCAATTCCAAATCAGGTAATTAAACCCATCAATACATTCGTCTATGCATGGGGATCAAAAGCCCCATGAATGTAACTGTTAACAAGATCGAATTCGTGTCAATTGAACCCAAATCGAATTAGGGTTTATAGGAAATTGGGGGAAATGGGAAACCATGGTTAAAAACAATTGGAACCAAGTTTAGACGCGGCCACGGCCTTTGGTTCACTGGTTACTACGCTTCATGTCCAACAGGAGGTCCCGGGTTCGAACCCGGGCACCTGCAATTATTTTTTATAAAGCTTTTTAAGCTTCCAAAAATTATACAAAAATTCCTAAAAATCATAAAATAAATTTTATAAACTACTTTTATTTTAAAACTCACAAAATTATTTTCTGTAAATTTATTTTGTTTAAAAATCTTAAGAATATTTATAAAATATTATTTGTAAATATTAAAAAATAATTAATTTTTATAAAAATAGACATTAAATCGTGTTTAATTATGAAATAGTCACGAAAATCATAGAAAATTACACAACATATAATTTCACAAATTATTTACGAATGTAAATTATAAGATATTTCTTACCAAAATATATTTTAAATTAATTAAACCTAATATATAAATCACTAAGTTTATGATTAAACTTAAATGCATAAACCAAATCATAAACGTCAAACCGAACTGACCCGAATCCGATCAAATATACCTATTCATGTTGATTACATTTTAAAGACTCAATTATAATTAATATTAGGTATTGGCCGTATTTGATCGTGCCTTGCTTATTCTGTGAAGTCTTTGTGCATTACATCAATTCAAGGTGAGTTTCGTGACCCCTTTTTATGCTTATACAAATTTTCAATGTTTTCAATCAATGGGGGAAAAGTATGCTCACCCGTTTTCAATGCTGTACATTCTATATTCTATATTTGGAATCAATGTGATACTGTTTTGCATGCATACATGGTGTTATTCTATGGAACACTCATACAACCATGAATTCCTGGGTTTGGGAACCAACGGTTAGGTATTGGTAGTACTACTGGGTTGACACCCCCACCCTTCGACGATTGGTTAACTTGCGAGTTACCAACACAGCTGCCAGCAATCCGGCCAAGGGTGAATATATTCCGGCAGATTTATATGCATAACGTCATTAGGTTTGGTTGTCTTTAAACACATGTTATGTGGTTTGTGCTTGCAGTATGATTTCATATCAAATTCTATACAGCAACAAATGTTTTAAATTTAAACCTGCGGAACTCACCAACATTATGTGCTGACATTTTTGAGCATATCTTTTCAGTTGAACATAATCAAAGAGGATAGCTAGTGCTGATGCCTTAGCAGAGACCTCAGGATTTCAATAGTTTTGCATTTGTAATGTATATCATTTGTATTTATTTATGAACTATGTGTATTTTGGATTTAGAAATCAATAAGACTATGATAGTCGTGGAACTGACTAACCACGACACAAGTCACCATTGTGTCGGGCGACGTCATGACGCGAGGAATTTGCATGTATTATGCCTCTATAATTATACCAAGTGTTATGACGATCCCGTCCGTGGCATCCTCGTGTTTCCGCTTTAAGCGAGGGTGTGACAGATTGGTATCAGAGCCTTGGTTGTAGAGAATTAGGTGGAGAATTCGACCTAGACTATAACCTAAGAACCCTCATATAGAATGCATGCTAGGGATTGTGTGTATTTGATTTTACCTAAATGTTCTTCATGATTTGTGTGACACATAGACACCTGTATTCTGAATTTCCTGGCAAAAGGCCTTCGGGCTAAGGCAAGCGTATTCGTATAAATCTCATTACGAGACCCGTTACGCTACCTGGGGATTTCTGGGATGAGTGATAAACTATGGTCAATACACAAATCTACAAGGCAAATGGGTCAAGTATATTAAGTCTATGAACTTAATATACAGGTATATTCCTATATACCTAATAATATACAAGTATGTTCCTACATACTTGACTTTACACATATACACGTATTATCTGAACATCCTGAGAAAGACATTAATACTCTTAGTTTTTCTACATGGGATACTTTGATACTAGAACTTTACGCTTGTATGCGTACAAAATCATATTATTAGGGAACTTCGGTGATCACGCGTAGCATAGATCTCGGATATTAAAATCCGACCCTATAATGGTTATGACGGAAATCCTGAAAGTATGACGGATATGCAGTTATTATTAGACATAATGTTCTTATGTGCTTATTTGTTATTACATGCTATTATTGGAATACTGGCTCATGGACATAAGGACATTACATTATTTGTGCTTGATGAATATAAATAATACTATGATGTTAACTTGGGGTAAGTGAAGCTAAGGGTGATCATGCAAGGTAAATTACCATTACGGGTGCACAAGTAATTGCAATTCACCATGCATGAGAAGTCTGGCTAATCATACCATGAGGTAACGATCATGAGCATCACACGTTTCTATTCTATACCCTAGGGTGCTAGGGTCATAATTCTAGTAAGTCCTTGTTGAAGGCAATCAAACATTATAAGTCCTTGTTGAAGGCAATCAAACATTATCAACATTTACTCAAGTCCTGTCCTACTTAGAGCCTTCATGGTATTTCCAATCATATTGACCTTATGAGACATTCCTCCACTTAGCATTTCAATAACTACTGATTAATGCTTGGAATGAAAGTGGATTACATGAATGTAGAGGAGTAATGATACTCTCTACACATACAACATGTTATTCTTTAAGATTATCCTAAGGATAAACGTATGTCACGTAACCGATTTAGGCATCGTTCTAGGTATACCACGGATGTGGTGGGAACGCTGCGGGGAACCCTATATATAAGCATCCTTGGTATACCAAGAATGTGTTTAAACTGGGCTATGTGATGATCCCGATTGACTGAGGCATGGATTGGTTTAGTTGTAAACTATACATATGCGCTTTGTGGATCTTTCTACGTCATGTGAACTTATTCTATTTAATACAACCATAAGTTCCGGTAATGGGACCTAAGGATTGGTTTGGTTGTAAACTATACGTATGCGCTTCGTGAATCTTGCTACGTCACATTAAACTATTTACACTTTGGGAATGTTTTCTTTACAGCCATCAATTCCCGTGTGGAACCGATGTATAGGTTTGACTGTAGCCATTTATAACTGGTAAAACCGCCTATACATATGTTGCGGTAGCTCTCATTAAACTTATATTATGTTATTCTTTGGGACGGTGCTAAGGAAAATTAAGATGTTATGTAACTAGTTTAAGTATTATCCAAAGTATATCGTGGATGTGGTGGGAACGCTATGGGGAACCCTATATATAAGCATCACCGGTATACTAAGAATGTGCTTAATATGGGCTACATAATGATCTTGATGGACCGAAGCATAGGTTATAGAAACTTGATAAGCGAAATCATGCGGTGACTAAAGTTTCCATCTTTCTGTAGTTAGAAGATAGCGCCTAAAAGAGTCACACGCAAAACTAACCAAGAAGCTGAAGCCCCACAAAATAGGAGAAGGGGTAGACCATCAAGAGCTGGCGGTGCTCCAGCTGGCAATAATCAAGAAACTGGCACCCCTGATATAGCTGCTATGATTGCTCAGCAGCTAGTTGAATTAGTTCCTACTATTGTGACGCAAGTAAGCGACGCCCTGCTGAATCATCCTCTCCACGGGGATCATAACACCAACGGCCAACATAACCAAGGGGTAGTGGATGATATTGGCATTGGTGGAACAAATGGAAACGAAACTGGCGTCAACCATACCAAACGGGGATGCACATATAAAGAGTTTGTGGCTTGCAAACCCCACGAATTCGATGGGAAAGGTGGAGTGATAGCCTTGACCAGATGGGTCGAGAAGATGGAGGCAGTAATCGACTTTAGTGAATGCCTCGATAGTCAACGGATCAAATATGCCACCTGCTCACTGCAAGGCAAGGCATTAACCTGGTGGAACACCCAGGTTCAGGCAAGAGGAAGGGAGTCTGCAATGCAGATGACCTGGGATGAGTTTAAGGCATTAATTTCTGAGGAATATTGTCCTCTTAATGAAATGCAGAAACTCGAACAAGAAATCTGGAATCACGCAATGGTGGGAGCTGGGCATGCAGCGTACACCGATCGATTTCATGAATTGGCAAGATTGGTTCCGCATTTAGTCACACCGGAATCCAAGAGAATCGAGAGGTACACTTGGGGACTTGCGCCTCAAATCCTAGCACTGGTAACAACAGCTGCTCCCCCTACAATCCAGAGCGTAATTTTGATGGCTGGCGCTCTTACTGACGAAATGGTGAGAACAGGATTGCTGGGGAAGGGAACCGAGAAGAGAAAGGAGTTCGGGTCTAACACTGGGAGATCAGATAAGAAGGCTAAAACAGCCCGAAGTTTTGTGGCTGTAACCCAAGAAAAGAAGGATTACACTGGACCGCACTCCAAGTGCAACAAGTGTAATTGGCACCATTCCCCAGCAAGGCCGTGTCGGGTATGCACAAACTGTAAGCGCTTGGGTCACTGGGCGTAAGATTGTAGAATTGCACCAAACCTGGTAATGCCCATCAATGCGGTTAACCCCGCCGGGAATGCCAGAGCATGCTATGAATGCGGAGGTCTCGATCACTTCCGAAACAAGTGTCCCCGACTAAACAGAGCACTCGGTCAACAAGGCAATAACCAGCAGCAATTGCTGGCTATAGCTGGTAATCCGGCCCAAGGAAATCAAGGAAATGCTGCAAGAGGACGTGCCTTCGTCATTGGAGCCAATGATGCCCGCCAGGATCCCAATGTCGTTACGGGTACGTCCCTTCTCAACGACCACTTCGTCTCTATATTGTTTGATACTGGAGCAGACAATAGCTTCATATCTTCTGAGTTTGCACACATGCTTGACTTGAAACCGAGTAGGCTAGAAACTAGCTTTTCCGTAGAAATCGCCAACGGTAAATTCGTACCAGCAGATAAGATCATTAGACACTGCTCCATAATATTAGAAGACCATGCCTTCGACATAGATTTAATACCTTTCGAGTTAGGGAGCTTTGACGTGATTGTGGGAATGGATTGGTTGTCGAAGCATGGAGCCGAGATCGTTTGTCGGGAGAAAGTAGTACGAATCCCCATGCCTAATGGGGAGGTACTCAAGATTCAAGGTGAACGACCAGGAAGAACTCTGAAGCTTATTTCCTTCATGAAGACGCGTCGATGTCTACGGAAGCAGTGCTACGCAGTTCTGGCTCATGTAGTAGAAAAGAAGAAAGAAGGCATCAAGTTGGCAGATATTCCTGTGGTGCGAGATTATCCGGAAGTATTCCCTGATGATTTGTCAGGATTACCTCCTCTACGACAGGTTGAATTTCGTATCGAGTTGGTTCCTGGAGCTACGCCTATAGCTAAGGCACCATATCGATTAGCCCCATCAGAGATGCAAGAATTATCCAGTCAACTACAAGAGCTATTGGAGAAGGGATTCATTCGACCAAGTCATTCACCATGGGGAGCACCGGTTCTGTTTGTCAAGAAGAAAGACGGGTCATTTCGTATGTGTATTGATTATTGCGAGTTGAACAAGTTGACTGTGAAGAATCGATACCCTCTTCCCAGAATTGATGATTTGTTTGATCAATTACAAGGAGCTTCGTATTTCTCCAAGATTTATCTTCGTTCTGGATATCATCAACTGAGAGTTTATGAGGATGACATACCGAAAACAGCATTCAGGACTCGTTACGGGCACTATGAGTCCTTAGTCATGCCGTTCGGGCTGACTAATGTACCAGCTGTGTTCATGGATTTGATGAATCGAGTGTGCAAACCATACTTAGATAAGTTTGTAATCGTGTTCATAGACGATATACTTATCTATTCCCGTTCGAAAGAGAACCACGAGAAACACCTTCGAGCAATTCTAGAATTGTTGCGGGAAGAGAAGCTTTTCGCGAAATTCTCGAAGTGTGAATTCTGGCTTCAAGAAGTGAAGTTTTTAGGCCATGTGGTTAATAAAGATGGAATCCATGTAGACCCCAGCAAGATTGAAGCGGTGAAGAAATGGGATACACCCCAAACACCCTCAAAAATCCGACAATTCCTAGGATTGGCTGGGTATTATCGGCGGTTTATTGCGAACTTTTCAAAAATCGCACAACCGTTGACTATGCTAACTCAAGAGGATAAGAAGTTTGATTGGGGACATGCACAGGAACAAGCTTTCCAAACTTTAAAGGAAAAGCTGTGCAATGCTCCAATATTGTCCCTTCCGGACGGAAATGACGACTTTGTGGTGTACTGCGATGCTTCACATCAAGGATTGGGATGTGTGTTGATGCAGAGAGATAAGGTGATTGCATACGCCTCACGACAACTAAAAGTGCACGAGAAGAACTACATAACTCATGATTTGGAGTTGGGCGCTGTAGTTTTTGTACTTAAGATATGGAGGCACTATGTGTATGGAACCAAATGCATCATCTATACCAATCATAAGAGCCTTCAACACATCCTGAATCAAAAAGAGCTCAACATGCGACAACGACGATTGGTAGAATTACTTAGTGACTACGATTGCGAAATCCGGTATCACCCGGGGAAAGCAAATATGGTGGCTGATGCCCTCAGTCGTAGAGAACGCGTAAAACCATTACGTGTTCGAGCTTTGGGATTGACTATTCAAACGAACTTGAAAGCTCAAATCCAAAATGCGCAAAGTGAGGCTCTAAAAGAAGGAAACCTTGCGGGAGAAGAATTCCGAGGGTTGGATAAACAGATGAATCGCAAGGATGACGGCTTACATTACTTCATTGATCGCATATCGGTTCCCAAATGGGGAGATGTACGTACACTAGTCTTGGATGAAGCACACAAGACTCGATATTCTGTTCATCCCGGTGCAGACAAGATGTACCACGATCTGAAGGATCTGTACTGGTGGCCGGGTATGAAGAAAGACATTGCTCTATATGTGAGCAAATGCTTGACGTGTTCAAAGGTCAAAGCTGAACACCAGAAACCATTGGGATTATTGCAACAACCCGAAATTCCCGAGTGGAAATGGGAGAACATCACTATGGATTTCATTACCAAACTCCCGAGAACGCCAAGCGGGCACGACTCGATATGGGTTGTAGTGGATCGACTAACAAAATCAGCACACTTCTTGCCTATCCGAGAAGACTATAAAAAGGATACGTTGGCAAGATTGTACATCAAAGAGGTCGTGACAAGGCACGGAGTGCCAGTGTCAATCATATCCGACCGAGACAGCCGATTCACTTCACGCTTTTGGCAGACGTTGCAGAAAGCGATGGGCACTCGACTGGATATCAGTACAGCCTATCACCCCCAGACAGACGAACAAAGTGAACGCACAATACAGACGCTTGAGGACATGCTACGTGCACGTGTCATTGACTTTGGTGGCAGTTGGGATACTCATCTACCGTTGATTGAGTTTTCCTACAATAACAGCTACCATACTAGTATTGGGTGTGCACCATTCGAAGCGTTGTATGGCCGAAAATGTAGGTCACCGGTATGTTGGGCCGAGATTGGTGAGAGTCAGCTAACAGGTCCTGAAATCATACAAGAAACAACCGATAAAATTTCCTAATCAAAGATAGACTTAAGGTTGCTCGAGATCGCCAAAAGAGCTATGCCGACAACCGTCGGAAGCCGTTGGAGTTTATTGTTGGGGATCGAGTGTTACTTAAGGTCTCTCCTTGGAAAGGGATCGTTCGGTTTGGAAAGAAGGGGAAGTTAGCCCCAAGATATATTGGACCATTTGAAATCATCAAGAGAATTGGTCCGGTGGCATACCGATTGAGGTTGCCACAAGAGCTTAACAGTGTGCATGATACTTTCCATGTATCGAATCTCAAGAAGTGTTTAGCTGACGAATCACTTCACGTGCCTATTAAGGACATCAAGATTGATCCAAGTCTCCATTTTATGGAAGAACCTATTGAGGTCATGGAGCGAAAGGTCAAGAAATTGAGACGCAACAAGACACCCATTGTTCGTGTAAGATGGAATTCCAAACAAGGTCCAGAGTTTACATGGGAACGAGAGGATCAGATGAAACTCAAATATCCTCATCTGTTCGAGGATAACACTCTTGGACCTAGCACCAGTTGAATTTCGGGACGAAATTCCCTCAACTGGGGGATACTGTGACACCTCACAAAATCAAGCAAAGAACATTGTGGGTTACTGTCACATTAGTGTGACAGTTCAGATGATACAGATGGATTTAATGAACAAAGTCTTAGAAACATTCAAGATATTCCTCAAATCAGAAAGAAAACCTAAGATTCTTCTTGTTGAAGATCATGTGGTGAATGTGATGGTATGTAGCATCTGTCACCAATAGACCGTCAATCAACATCAAGCTCGTGAACTCATCGTGTGTATTGACTAGCCTCACGTATGTTCATAATCTATGTATCGTGTTAATCGAATTATCTTCATATACATGTTCCATGTGTGTTAACTAACTTCACGTATTTATTATTTATACATATATATATATATATATATATATATATATATATATATATATATATATATGTCGTTTTAGTTGAAATTCTCGTATACACATTCGTGTTAATAAGTAATAATAATAACAATACTAATAAATAATAATAATAGTAATAATAATAACAATAATAATAATAATAATGAAAATAATGATAATAATAAAAATAATCATAACAATAATAATAAAAGTAATAATAATAATAATAAGTCCAGGGGCTGTTTAATATTTTTGAAACTTAAAAATGAATTTATAACATAAAATAACAAAAAAAACCTGAGGGACCATTTGTGTAATTTCTGAAGTTTCAAATCCCACCCCAGCTCCTTTCGTGTTTCCGGCCACTTTCTCCGGCCAAATTCCGGCCAAGCGCCGGCGACCACCAAAGTCACTTGAAAACCCGATTTTAACACCTCAATTTACAGCGAATCGGCTTGTGAATAAGAATCAAACACAAAGCAACCCCAAAACGCGTTGAAACGGTCGAATAACGGCTAATTCCTTTCCACTTTATTCCCGACCAAATGCAACGGCTAAAACACCCACTAAAATACTACTTTAATCAAAGTAATTCCACATAAACGTTCCAATATGAATACTCAATCGAATACAACTGGAAATTACACCTAAAACACATACAAACATCGAATTCAATCTTTCCCTCTGTCGCGACCTGCAACTAATTGAAGCCCACTCTCCGAGCCTTCTAACCTACAATTAGCAGAGGGCTTTCACTCAGTAGCATCATTAGAAGCTTTCTATGTAATCAATTTGCTTTTCATCATCGTTTGAGCATCATTCGAACTCAGGGCGACCGCGGCTTGTTCTTAGCTGAGTTATCATCAATTCAATTCCAAATCAGGTAATTAAACCCATCAATACACTCATTTATGCATGGGGATCAAAAGGCCCATGAATGTAACTGTTAACAAGATCGAATTCGTGTCCAATTGAACCCAAATCGAATTAGGGTTTATAGGAAATTGGGGGAAATGGGAAACCATGGTTAAAAACAATTGGAACCAAGTTTAGACGCGACCACGGCCTTTGGTTCACTGGTTACTACGCTTCATGTCCAACAGGAGGTCCCGGGTTCGAACCCGGGCACCTGCAATTATATTTTTTAAAGCTTTTTAAGCTTCTAAAAATTATACAAAAATTCCTAAAAATCATAAAATAAATTTTATAAACTACTTTTATTTTAAAACTCACAAAATTATTTTCTGTAAATTTATTTTATTTAAAAATCTTAAGAATATTTATAAAATATTATTTGTAAATATTAAAAATAATTAATTTTTATAAAAATAGACATTAAATCGTGTTTAATTATGAAATAGTCACGAAAATCATAGAAAATTACACAACATATAATTTCACAAATTATTTACGAATATAAATTATAAGTTATTTCTTACCAAAATATATTTTAAATTAATTAAACCTAATATATAAATCACTAAGTTTATGATTAAACTTAAATGCATAAACCAAATCATAAACGTCAAACCGAACTGACCCGAATCCGATCAAATATACCTATTCATGTTGAATACATTGTAAAGACTCAATTATAATTAATATTAGGTATTGGCCGTATTTGATCGTGTATTGCTTATTCTGTGAAGTCTTTGTGCATTACATCAATTCAATGTGAGTTTCGTGGCCCCTTTTTATGCTTATACAAATTTTCAATGTTTTCAATCAATGGGGGAAAAGTATGCTCACCCGTTTTCAATGCTGTACATTCTATATTCTATACTTGGAATCAATGTGATACTGTTTTGCATGCATGCATGGTGTTATTCTATGGAACACTCATACAACCATTAATTCCCGGGTTTGGGAACCAACCGTTAGGTATTGGTAGTACTACTGGGTTGACACCCCCACCCTTTGATGATTGGTTAACTTGCGAGTTACCAACACAGCTGCCAGTAATCCGGCCAAGGGTGAATATATTCCGGCAGATTTATATGCATAACGTCATTAGGTTTGGTTGTCTTTAAACACATGTTATGTGGTTTGTGCTTGCAGTATGATTCCATATCAAATTCTATATAGCAACAAATGTTTTAAATTTAAACCTGCGGAACTCACCAACATTATGTGTTGACATTTTTGAGCATATCTTTTCAGGTGAACATAATCAAAGAGGATAGCTAGTGCTGATGCCTTAGCAGAGACCTCAAGATTTCAATAGTTTTGTGTTTGTAATGTATATCATTTGTATTCATTTGTGAACTATGTGTATTTTGGATTTAGAAATCAATAAGACTATGATAGTCGTGGAACTGACTAACCACGACACAAGTCACCATTGTGTCGGGCGACGTCATGACGCGAGGAATTTGCATGTACTATGTCTCTGTAATTATACCAAGTGTTATGACGATCCCGTCCGTCGCATCCTCGTGTTTCCGCTTTAAGCAAGGGTGTGACAACTGAGCCCATTCGTCTGAAACGGATCAGCAGCTGTGTTCTTGACGTTTTTGATCCAAATTTACTCAAAATTTGAGTTTTAACCATCCAAATCATGTCATATTCAAAACAGATCATATACACATCATTTACAATGGTTTCGGATCATTATTTTATCAAAACTTCATAAAAACTCGGATCCGAATTCCCGAAATTTTAACTTAGAAAAGAGCCAGACCAATTCAATGATTTAAAACGTGTTATTGGATCAACTTCAATCATATTCACAGCTTATAACATATCAAGATTGATCCATGACATCCAAAAACTTACCGAAATGGAGTTATCTTAGTCAATTTCATGGGAACATGGGTATTTGAGTGTGAAGGGAACAAGAAAATGGAGTAGATGCAGATAGAAATCTGCTTTTGAACCCTCTGCACCGCCTTACTTATCCGCACCTAAAACTTAACCGCCTCACCTCCAATCGTACGACTGAACCATTCGCACGGCTGAATCGTGCGACTGAAGCTCATACGCCTACTATTCGTGCGATTGAGTCTCATTCGCACGTAAGGGGTGCGACTGAAGTTCATTCGCATACAAGTCATGCGACTGAACACCAAAACAATCAAACAAACTCAACTTAGTTAATTAAACATAACTATAATACAATTACAAGTCCGGATCTAGAAACCGGATGTTACAACTCTCTCCCCCTTAAATAGGTTTCGTCCCCGAAACCAACTATTCAAACAACTGGGGATAATCTCTTTTCATCACATCTTCTGATTCCCAAGTGAAATCAGATCCCTTTCTATTTGACCACTGTATTTTAACTAACTCAATGGTTTTATTCCTCAATCTTTTCATCTTTCTATCTACTATAGCAGTAGGTTTCTCAACATAATTCAACTTATCATCCACCTCTATATCATCTAAAGGTATATATGCACTTTCATCAGCTAAACACTTGCGCAACTGTGATACGTGAAAGGTTGGGTGGATTCCTTGCAACAGATCGGGTAATTCTAGTTTATAGGCCACTTCTCCAATTCGTTCTATAATTCTAAATGGTCCTATAAAACGAGGACTTAACTTTCCCTTCTTTCTGAATCTGATAATTCCTTTCCAAGGAGATACTTTCAACATAACTCTATCTCCTACTTCAAACTCTATATGCCTTCGCCTTTTATCTTCATAAGACTTTTGTCGATCTTGAGCCGCTTTAAACCGAGCTTTGATCTGATCCAATTTCTCATTTGTAGCCTGTACAATTTCCAAACTACCCAACTCTTTCTGCCTGATCTCTCCCCAACATATTGGACTCCTGCACTTTCTGCCATATAACGTCTCATAAGGGGCTCTTCCAATTGTGGAATGATAACTGTTATTGTAGGAGAATTCAACCAATGGCAAATGACTATCCCAGCTACCACCAAAATCTAATACACAAGCCCGCAACATATCCTCAACTATTTGGATAGTCCTTTCAGTCAACCCATCAGTTTCTGGGTGAAAAGATGTACTGTGTAATAAACGAGTACCCATATCTTCATGAAACTTTCTCCAAAACCTCGAAGTAAAATGTGTATCTCTATCCGACACAATAGATAATGGTACTCCATGACGAGAAATAATCTCTCGAATAAACAGTTCTGCTAACTTCTCAGAGCTGTACGTTTCCTTGATTGGTAAGAAATGCCCGCTGCGTGTCAATCTATCCACTATGACCCAAATGGTATCATAACCTTTAGCTGTACGCGGAACCTTAGTTATGAAATCCATTTTCAACTCCTCCTACTTCCATTTTGGAATCTCTAAGGGTTGAAGCTTACCATATGGCTTTTGATGCTCAGCTTTGACCTCAAGACACGTCAAACACCTATTCACATACTGCATCACATTAAACTTCATACCAGGCCACCAATATTCTTGTTTCAAATCCTTATACATCTTTGTAGCACTAGGGTGTATAGAGTATCTGGATTTATGAGCTTCATCCAGCACCAACTCTTTCATCTTAATCAGAACCCACATCCGACCACATTTTGTCTTAACCCCAAAACTATTTTCTTCTAGATCTTTTATTTGACCTTTCATTCGTTCTCGTTTCACTTTCTCTTCCCTTAATGCTTCTAATTGAGCTTCCCGTAACTGATGCATAAAATCTGGGGTTATCACTAACTTATATGACTTAACTCTAATCGGAGGATGTTCATTCTTTCTGCTTAACGCGTCAGCAACTACATTCGCTTTACGAGGATGGTAAAGTATTTCACAATCATAATCTTTCACCAATTCTAACCATCTCCGCTGGAGCATGTTTAATTCCTTCTGATCGAAGAAATATTTCAAACTCTTATGATCCGTATAAATTGTACATTTTGTCCCATACAAGTAACGCCTCCATATTTTTAAGGCAAATACCACTACTGCCAATTCTAAATCATAGGTCGGATAATTCTATTCATGTTCCTTCAACTGTCTGGAAGCATAAGCTATTACTCGTCCCCTCCGCATCAATACACAACCTAAACCTTGATACGAAGCATCTGAATAGATTACTAGATCTTCATTTCCATCTGGCAACGACAACACTGGTGATCGAGTTAATTTCTGCTTCAGTTCTTGAAATGCATTTTCTTGTTCTGGTCCCCATACGTATCCTTCATTCTTTCTCGTCAGCTTCGTTAATGGGGATGCAATTTTGGCAAAATCCTGAATAAACCTTCTATAATAACCAGCCAGACCCAAGAAACTGCGGATTTCAGATGGCGTCTTTGGAGGACTCCACTTCGTTACTGTTTCAATCTTGGCAAGATCTACTAAAATACCTTCTGCATTGATCACATGTCCTAAAAACAATACTTCCCGCAACCAAAACTCACACTTTGAAAATTTTACATAAAGTTTTTCTTTTCTCAACCTTTCCAACACTTCACGAAGATGGCAGGCATGATCCCCCTCATTCTTTGAATAGATCAGTATATCATCAATAAGCACAATTACTGATCGATCCAACATTGGCTTACATACCCTATTCATCAAATCCATGAAAGCAGCAGGTGCATTTGTTAAGCCAAAAGACATAACCAAAAATTCATAATGACCATAACGTGTACGAAACGCTGTCTTAGGTATATCTTCTTCCTTGACTTTCAACTGATGATAACCTGAACGAAGGTCTATTTTAGAAAACCAATTGGCTCCCTGTAACTGATCAAACAAATCATCTATTCGTGGGAGTGGATACTTATTCTTTATTGTCAACTTGTTTAACTCTCAATAATCGATACACATACGCATACTCCCGTCTTTCTTCTTCACAAACAATACTGGAGCACCCCACGGGGAAGAACTGGGTCTAATAAAACCTCTTTCTAACAAATCTTCAGTCTGCTACATTAATTCCTTCAATTTCGATGGAGCTAGTCTATAAGGTGACTTAGCAACTGGCTTAGCACCCGGAACTAGATCAATTCTAAACTCAACTTCACGATCTGGAGAAATACCCGGTAATTCTTCTGGAAACACATCTATAAAATCTCTAACCACAGGAATGCCCTCTATCTTTTTCACAGGCTTTTGGGCATCGATCACATATACTAAATAAGATGCACATCCGCGACTCATTAACTTATCAGCTTTCATCATAGATACTATTTTCACAGTTGACTCCTCTCTATCACCATATACATTAATCGTTTTCCCATCCTGTGCTCTTAACAGAATTAGCTTCTTATTACATACAATATGGGCTTCATGGGTTGCCAACCAATCCATACCCAAAACTACATCAAACCCTCCTAATACCATAGGATATAGTGTAACAGGCAATCTATATCTCTCTAGTTCAATAAAGCAACCATCAATCATACTACTAATCATCATAGATCTATCATTAGCAGTTTCAACTATAAAAGCTACTTCTAATGGTCGAATTTCACATGCAAGCATAGGGCAAAAATTAACAGATACGAAACTTCCACTTGCACCAGAATCAAATAATACGTTAGCTGGAATTTCATTCACTAGAAACATACCTGAGACTACATCTGGCAAAGCTTTAGCCTCACTAGCTGACATAGAATACGCTCGTCCCTTAGCAACATTCGACCCTTCTCCTGACCCTTTCATCGATCTAACCGGTTCAGGCTTTCTAACTGCTAATTTTGGACATTCACTTCGAATATGCCCCGTTTCTCCACATTCATAACATCTACGAGGGCCTTCACTACATTCATTAGCATAATGTCCTAACCTTCCACATTTAAAGCAAGTTCTACTACCGGTCATACATTCACCCTTATGTAGCTTGCCACATTTCCCTCAACGTGGCAGCTCATTTCTGACATTCCTTTGGAATTGACCCCTTCCAAACCTACCCTTCTTCTGGAAACTTAGATTCTCAAATCTTCTCTGTACTGCAGGTTCTTCACGTTTCCTTTTACTTTCATCAGGAGCAACATCACTACCATAAACTTCTTGATACATATCTGCAGCTAAGTTTACCATCAACTGGTAACTACTCGGAGCAGATGATCTAACCAACTTTCTAACCTCCTGAGGCAACCCCTGGGTATACCTCAAGATTTTCTTCTCTTCAGGAACCACCAAATAAGGTACCAACCGAGCCATTTCTTCAAACTTAGACGTGTATTCCCTATGGGACATATTACCTGCCTGGAACTGCAGGAAATTCATCTCTATTCGATCCATCTAACCTTTCAAACAAAACTTATCCGACACTAACTTTCTAAATTCAGGCCACAACATTTTGTCAGTAGCCTCCTCGCCTAACGTTTGGATAATCGTATCCCACCAATACAGAGCCTCACCTACAAACGAGTGGGCTACAAACTTCACTTTTTGATCCTCCCTGCACTCACTCAACTTAGTCACGGCTTCCATTTCACGAAGCCATTTATAGGTGGCTACCACATCCATAGCCCCAGAAAATTGTGGAGGATTACATTCTTTAAACTGACCATACGTAACTCCCTTTCTCTCAATAGACCTCTCAGCTTTATCAACATTCCTATTTTCATCAGGTCTAGCTACATTCAAGGCTTTACGAACCTCCTCAGCAATTGTATCACGGAATTGTTGTCTCGTCATACTAAGCACCTCTGTGCCTTTATCAACATTTCTTTCTGAGGTTCTACCTTGCATTCTTTCACTTTCCCTTTCAGCCATAACCTATTAAAACGAGATCAGGATTATTTGGTACTCGCATGAAAGTATATAACCAGAATACTATAAGTAAAGTAAATTATTAATAATGTTGGCCAAGTACTATTAATTATTTACTTTACTTTTACTATCCTCGTTATTCCTTCTCATGTTCATCCCATCACCTTCTCTTGTTTTAATAAACTATTCTATCTAGCTATCCCTGCTGGCATATCTATTTTCTAGTTAAAGTCTAGTTATTAAGACACTAGATCTCTTTAACTACTGCTCTGATACCAACCTGTGATGCCCTAAAACACAGCAAGGCACCGGAGGCATGTCACATAGTTGGATTAATATTTTTAAACAAAAATCAGAGCTTTCTATTTACAGCGAAAGACTAAACAAACATTACATATTAACCCAACTTTTAAAACATTTTTACATATAGTTGTATTTAATTATACATTTTCCTATTTACATTATTAACAGGTCCCACACCCTATGCCAGTAGCTACTCCGGGATAGCATCCTTGTTCAGCTCATAACTTGCTTTCCTCTATTATTAGAGGACCCTTCCTTACCTAGCACACACAACACACTCAAAACATCAGATAAACAGGTGAGTTCTAAATTTTCATTAAAACATTAACAACATTTTATCACATACAAAAATCATATTGATATTGGCAATATAATTAAATCCACTTTATCATTACTTTGTCCCACCGGACTCGTCCCACCGGACGTCAGTTTCCCACATCTAGAAACTGTCAGTTTCCCACATCCTGAAACTGTAATTATTATCTCTCATCCAGTAGGATGCCAAATTAATCATCTAGGGTCGTCATCACAAGATGTTCACAAAGCTGAGTGATCGTCACCACTCTTTTCTCACTGTACAGTCTATACACCCAGGCATCTTACCCTAACTGTCCTGTTGAGATTTACATCACATTATCATATTAAAACATTTCTTTTACTTATTGTCAATATTATCACATTAATTTACACCCCACACATTCTTTCTTTTAGCACCAGTTTTAACACTTTTTTTTTATTTATCACCATCACGTGATGATTAACAATGTTCAAATGATTATTCTTTAAACCCTATCTGATCCATTGGAATCATTACCATCACGTAATGGTTAACAATGTTCAGATAGCCATTCATTATCCCAACCATTCATCATCCCAACTTTACCCTAACAGCCTCACAAGCTGTTAGAAATGTATAAACATCATTATCATAGTTCTGGTGCTAAAACATTTAATTCATTTATCATCATATGTGTGCTAGCCCGAATGTTAAAACCAAACATTTGAAAAGGGATTAGAACTCACCTTATCAACTTCCTCACAACAATCTACACAATCCACGTACACGAGGTAACTAGTCATTCCCCTAATTAAGGTATATCTAAAGTAATATACCTTGATTCAGTAAACTATTCTCAAACAGGACCCTTATGCGAATGAACACTTATGCGAATGAGCACTCATGTGACTGGACCTATGCGGATGAACATCAATGCGACTGGACCTATGCGGATGAACATCAATGCGACTAAACCTTCAGCCGTACGACTGATCATTCATTCGCACGATTGAGTCCTCATTTGTACATAGTAATCACTCGTCTTCATTCGGTCTTCTGAGTCGCACGACTGAACCTCTATTCGCACTCAGTCGCATGACTAGACTCTCATTTGCACGACTGAGGCATACGACTGAGCCTATTCGTCTGAAACGGATCAGCAGCTGTGTTCTTGACGTTTTTGATCCAAATTTACTCAAAATTTGAGTTTTAACCATCCAAATCATGTCATATTCAAAGCAGATCATATACACATCGTTTACAATGGTTTTGGATCATTATTTTATCAAAACTTCATAAAAACTCGGATCTGAATTCCCAAATTTTTAACTTAGAAAAGAACCAGACCATTTCAATGATTTAAAACGTGTTATTGGACCAAATTCAATCATATTCACAGTTTATAACATATCAAGATTGATCCGTGACATCCTAAAACTTACTGAAACAGAGTTATCTTGGTCAATTTCGTGGGAACAGGGGTATTTGAGTGTGAAGGGGACAAGAAAATGGAGTAAATGCAGATAGAAATCTGCTTTTGAACCCTCTGCACCGCCTTACTTATCCACACCTAAAACTTAACCGCCTCACCTCTAATCGTATGACTGAACCATTCGCACGGTTGAATCGTGCGACTGAAGCTCATACGCCTATTATTCGTGCGAGTGACTCTCATTCGCACGTAAGGGGTGTGACTGAAGTTCATTCGCATGCAAGTCATGCGACTAAACACCAAAACAATCAAACAAACTCAACTTAGTTAATTAAACATAACTATAATACAATTACAAGTCCAGATTTAGAAACCAGATGTTACAAGTGCCAAGGTCAGAAAGGACCCGAGAAGACTTGGGAATTAGTAGAAGAAATGAAAGTCAAATATCCTCAACCGTTCGAGTAACCTTCGAATTTCAAGGACGAAATTCTTTTAAGGGGAGGAGAATGTAACAACCCGAGCATTTGGGTCATATGAACTTCGCATTTCATATTTTGTCAAACGAGTAGGTAATGAGTAAATTGTCTATTTAAAGTTTGAAGTTTTTAGATGAAATTTTTATGTTATAAGAGACCGTTTTAATATAATAATAATATATTATATTCGAACCTGGTCTGTTTTTGACGAAACTTAGGTGGACTTGTAGAGAAAAATAAGCTCGTCACAACGACATATTTGAAATTTCATAATACGCTATATATTAAAAGTTATAAGAGAAAAACGAGTTAAGCAACTGAATTAATTAGAATAATATAATAATATATAATAATATAATAAAATAATAATATTACTCAATTGCAATTGCAATTGCATCGTAGCATCCCACATCGAAACTCCATCTGAACTTCATCCCACATCGCCTCTGAAACTTTTTCACGTGTCTTCTGTTCCCTTATAAATAGAAGCCTTAAGGTTGAATTTAAAACATAAGTTTCTTTGGGAACGCTCTAATATAAAGAGAATCCCGAGTTTTCAATACCCCGTTGGGTGTTGCTTGTAGTCGTTTTGGTATTCGAGTAGGAGCGCGACTAGGAGCGCGAGTAGGGGAGACTCTACATCAAATTGTCGTAGATAGTTTTCAGGTACGCCCTTGTTTAAGGTTATTTTTAATTATTATTATTATAGTTGTTATTATTATTATTATTATTATTATTATTATTATTATTATTTATATTATTATTATTATTATTATTGTAGGTATTAGTATTAATATAGTAATTATTTATATTATTGTTATCATCTTTATAGTTATTATTATTATTCTAGTTGTTATTTTTATTGTTATAGTTAGTATTATTATTATTTGTTATTTTTAGTTTTGTAGTAATTATTATTGTTATTATTATTATTCTTATTAGACCTTAAGGTTATCATTAGGGAAGGTATTGGGTAACCCCGAGGGTTGGCTCGAGTATGATAGAAACTCCTGAGTTATACCAACTAGTAAGGGTTGTACCAAAGGGTTGGCATAGGATAAAATAAAGTGCCCAAATAAAACCAACAAATAGAAAAAGATAACGAATCATCCCTAAAATTGTTACTAGCTAGAATATAGCTTAAATAATGTTATTTTGCCTATAGGATAATACCTAATAGCAGTGAACCTGAGCAGACGATATCACCGACTTGATTGATTGAGGTGACTTCCTCTGAACTGTTTTTCTAAAACAGGATGTGATGTTCTGATAACTGGTAATAATTGAAGAATTGACTATCAATAGCATCTGTGATATGTGGCAATGCTTGATAGAATGCTTGAGGGATGCTTGTATGACTCTGCTTTAGCCAGTGGAGTTTGTATACATAGCCTGGTTATGTGAATTTATACTGTGCTTACTCTATTCCTATCTGTTTGCCATGGCTATATCTGCTTGATGCAATAGTCAATAATAAGACGTTTTGAATTTTGCGGAATACCATGTTTATGAACTCACAAGCTTTATGCTAAATCCCAAATATTTTCTATTTTATGGACACACAATCTAGGTGCCAAGTGATTGCGGAAATTGAAGATTACGAGCTAATTTATGAGAAAATAAAGTTCTAGAATGTTGTTGAAGATTTGGATCTCTATTATAGTTAAACTAATGTAATGATATTATCTATTATTAAAGATGTATTATACGCTTTTGATGTATAATTAAAGTTAGACTTCCGCTGTGTACTCTATAATTCCTATGTGTTCTGTATATCCAATGTGTAACACTCCCCAGGGTGAGCCCTGGGAGGCGGGTGTTACATCATAACCAACTGATAAGCCTTTACTCGAACCGACTCGGGTCTCTCCTTTCGGCTAAGGGCATCGGCCACCATGTTGGCCTTACCCGGATGGTAATGGATCTCATAGTTGTAGTCTTTGATGAGTTCTAACCATCTCCTTTGCCTCATGTGGAGATCCTTTTACTCAAAAAAATATTTTAAGCTCTTGTGGTCCGTGAAGATGGTGTACTTCGTCCCGTATAAGTAGTGCCTCCAAATCTTCAACACGAAGACCATCGTTGCAAGCTCTAAGTCATGAGTAGGGTAGTTGACCTCGTGGGTTTTTAACTGTCTGGATGCGTAGGCTATTACCCTTCCACGTTGCATTAACACGCAACCTAGTCCCGAATAAGAAACATCCAAGTATACCACTAAGTCTTCACTCCCTTTGGGTAGTGTCAAGAAAGGAGCTTGAGTCAATCTCGTCTTTAACTCCTCAAAAGCACATTCCTGTTCCCGACACCACAAAAACTTCACATCCTTACGAGTCAATTTAGTCAAAGGTGAGGCTACCTTGGAAAAGTCTTGTATAAACCTTCCGTAGTAACCTGCAAAACCCAAGAAACTACGAATCTCGGATGGTGTCTTTTGAGACTTCCATTGCATCATCTCCTCAAGCTTTGCCGGGTCCACCATGATTCCTTCAGTATTTACCACGTGACCCAAAAATTGAACTTCGCGCAACCAGAAAGCACACTTAGAGAATTTCGTATACACCTTCTCTTTTTAAGTGTCTCTAAAACCTTGCATATGTGGCCGGCATGTTCTTCCTTACTTCTTGAATAAATTAGGATATCATTAATGAACACAATCACTAATTTATCAAGCATTGGATGACACAGTCAGTTCATCAAATCTATGAAGGCAGTTGGCGCGTTAGTTAGACCAAAAGACATGACGAGAAACTCGTAGTGTCCGTAACGCGTGCAAAAAGCTATCTTAGGAATATCTCGCTCCTTTAATTTCAACTGATGGTAACCAGATCGAAGATCTGTCCTTGAGAACCAACTGGCACCTTGGAGCTGGTCGAACAAGTCATCAATCCTCGGTAACAGATACCAATTGTTTATCGTCAACTTATTCAGCTACCGGTAGTTGATGCACATCCGCATACTATCGTCCTTCTTCTTCATAAACAATACCAGAGCACTCGAAGGAGAGATGCTCGATCGAATGAACCCTTTATCCATCAACTCCTGTAGTTGATCCTTGAGTTCCTTAATCTCGGTCAAAGCTAATCGATAAGGTGCTTTGGCAACGGGTTGAGCACCGGGTATCAACTCACTCTGAAACTCAATCTCGTGATCCGGTGGCACACCTGGTATGTCTTCTCGGAACACATCCGGAAAATTACACACCACTGGTACGTCAGACAGTTGTGGTACTGAAGCGTCCACATCTTTCATGGAGGCAAAATAGGCACTACATCCACATCTCATGTACTTCCCCACCACCGCCATCGAAATCACCTTCAGAATCATAGTAACACAATTGTCGTAAACTGTCACCGAACTTCCATCGGGCGCAATTAGTCTAATCATCTTCTTGCGACATACGATGTTTGCCTTATAGGTTGCTAACCAATCCATCCCTAGTACTACATCAAATCCGCCTAGGGGCATCACAAGTAATTTAGCAGAGAACCTATGACCTTCTAGTTCTATGGCACAGTCCTCTATTATATTAGTAATCCTAGTAGACTTACCAATAGAAGTTTCTACGTCAAATGGCTCATCAATAATCCTACTACTAATGACAATTTAGCACAGAAAGTAGTAGAGAAGAAACTCCTGCTAGCACCAGAATTAAATATTACAGAGGCACAATTTTGGTTTACTAGAAACATACCTAACACGACATCGGGGTCCACTCTGGCCTCCTCCTGGGTCATCATGAAAGCTCTAGAACTTGCCCTCTACACTCCTTCCCCAGTCTTCTTCTTTGCCCTGGAACTCTCGGCCCTTGGCTTCTTACAGTCCTTGCCATGTGGCCCTCTTCGCCACAGCTATAACACCTCGGCACCCTATAGTCTCTAGCAATGTGGCCAAGCTTTCCAAACTTGAAGCATATGTTCAATCCCAACCTACACTCACTGGTATGCTCCCTTCCACATCTACCGCACTTCCTCAGCCCCGAGCTTGACGTTGCCCTATGATCATACATCTTCATCTTTTTGTTGTTTGGAGTGAAACCACCACGTCCAAACCGCTTCCCATTCCAGTTCTTATCATCACCACCTGTCTTCTTCGCCTCCACCACAGTCTCTTCTCGCTCATCATACAACCTACCCGCCAGGTCTACATCTGATCAAAAGGTACTTGGTCGGGCAGTAATCAAATGCGTATGTGTATCGGCTGGAAATATTTGAACATACCTCTTAATCTTCCTTTTGATATCGAAGTCACCTGATCAGGCACCAGCCTTGCCATCTCATTGAATTTGCTGGTATACTGTTGGTATGTCATAATTCCCGCTTCCAGCTACAGGAACTCCCTCTTAATCTTGTCCAACTTCCTGTGAGGATAGAACTCCTCAATCACCAACTTTTCAGTTCTGGCCACCTTATTTTTCCAATGGCCCTGCTGCCCTCGGCCTGGACAATATTATCCCACCAGCATAAGACCGAGTCCACCAATGAATGAGTGGCAAACTTCACCTTCTGATCTTCTCGACACTCACTGAAATCAAGCACCACCTCCATCTCCCTCACCCATCGGTGAGCAGCAGCAGCATTGTCGTTCCCATCGAATGTCGGGGGCTTGCAACTTTGAAATGCCCCGTAGTTACAACCATGTGCAGTCTCCTGCACAACTTCTTCCTCATCATCCTCACTCGAGACCATCGTCTCGGTCTCCAATCGCTCCCTTTCCTCCCTTCCGGTGGTCCTTCTCCTCTCTTTCTTCTCGTCCTCTCTTACCGCCTTGATCACATTAGTCACTACAGATATAAGAATCGTTTGCATGACTTCATGGACTTCCTCTACCACCGTATCTTTCAACAAAGCCCTTAAGTTTGCACTCTCATCACCACCCTCCTGGTGATGCACCTCAGGCACGGGCCCTCTCAGTAGTCTTGGTCTTATTCCTAGTAACAAGCGATTCAGCACCACGTCCTCCCTATACTCCACCCCTAGAGGCCTTAGATGATCTACCTCTACCCATTATCTAATCACTATAAGATTTAAACACTAACACGGTCATTCAAGGTAATAGCTCAGTTTATGTTAAGTATAGTAAGTACCTAATTACAGTGGCCAGTTGTGATTAGCCACTTACTTTACTCTTCACACCCAAAGCACTTCCTATCCTGACTACATCAGTATCTAAATATACTAAGAACATATAATTCAAGTAGCACACACATATAATACTGGTTAACCTTAAGAAAAGAAATACCTGATGCCACGTAACTATTAGGGCAGACATCCCTGCATTCATCCCATTTTCAGTTTAAGTTTAGGTTTTTGAAAATATTTACCAAATTCTCTTAAACTTTGGCTCTGATACCAACTTGTCAGGCCCCGTTCCGGTGCATCTTACAGTTGGTCATTCATAGCACTGAACATACATAATAGTATATATTTCATAAAACATTGTAGCGGAATTACATTAACAAAAGCCCATCCTGTTCATTTAAATTACTGTTGTTAAGAAATATATCGTTGTTCATTGGTTTACAAAAGATTGTTTAAATGCATTACAAAACAACAAAATCATCAAAACATGAATGGATGTCATCCTTGCCCCGCCGAATAGCTTCACCCTCGTGCCATCCTCAGCAGTGTTTACATGCTAACTGAAAATGTATAAAAGTAAATGTTGCTGAGTGAGTTCTAGTTTTAAAAGTATGAAAATACCTTGTATAGATATATGAAAATATCATTTGTTGTAAAATACTTTATTTATTTTGGTTTGTGATCACACATCATACATACATCAAGATAATACTTTCTTTCATTCCTTTACTGTACGTATTCGTTCATTTAGTACTTTTATCATTATCTTTCACTTTCTTACAGACAAATGTACAATGCCCCGAACATTGTGCAGGAAGCTGATGCTACGCCTGTGGTCTATAAATAGACCACGAACATTATGAACTAAGTTGACCTAAGCACCTAGGGTATACTACAAGGGTCCCTGTTGGTCTCAATGACTGACCCTGCATGCATCCTTCGAGTTAGCTAAACTGCATGCAGTTAAGCTAACGACGACATGATCGTGCACCTCTTTTTCATTTGCTTGTAATACTTTCATTTATTCCTTTATGTTCCACGTTCCTTTATCACTAATCTTTCAATTTTATTAATTATAATACTTTATGTATACGATCATAAACACACCACGTAAAGTCACACAATAATAATTTAATATGGAACATAAGAACGACTCATATTCATGAATAATAATAACAATTAAAACCCCAAAGTCAAACTAGGGTCAAACCCTAATCATTTTGTTTTTCTCCAAAACTTCAGAAAATTTCTAGGTGTTCTGGGCGCCTGAGCACTATGCAGGCGCATGAGCCCTGCTTAGGCACATCAGCACTATTCGGGTGCATGGCCCTACACTTAACCCTTTTTCCTGCTATGTCTTGGGAGCATGAACTATTCAGGCGCTTGGGCACTATTGGGGCGCATCATCCTATAGTTAACTTTCTAAGGTACATTTTCAGGCACATGGGCCATAATATGTTCTAAAGCAAAAAGGCTACGCGCATGGGCCATAATATGTTCTAACGCAAAAAGGCTAGGCGCATGGGCCCTGTTTGGGTGCATGAGCAACACTTAAATCTTTCTAAGGTATTTTCAGGCACATGGGCCTTATGTAGGCGCATGAACCTTCTATTTAACATGTTTCCCGAAAGTTTTCAGTCCCAAACAATCATGACATTATATTCTAAGCTTATTACTATCTCTCTAACATGCACACCACATAAACAACCATAAATCACCACTATACATGCACAATTGCATATGGTTACACATATAAAAATTATAAAATCATTTTTAATATATTTTCAGCCTCAAAGACATTTAAACATGTAAAAGATGGGGTCTAGAACTCACCTAGGCTGCTCCCAAGCTCAAACTCTCTAACTTGAACTTTTTAAAGAGCTCTAACACCTAAAACATGTCAAAAACACATACCCGAACATTTGTACACACATAAGAACATGTAGAAATTAGTTTCATTGTTGAAAATCCATAAAACCCATCCAAAAACACAAAGAACACTTACCAATCCGTGAATTCAGCTTCTTTTTCTTGAAAAACCGAGAGAAACTTTTGTTTTTCTCCTGTTCTTTCTTTTCAGCCAAAAGAAGTTGGTGAAAAGGTGATAGTGGGCGGCTATGCTCTTTTAAGCATAAAATAATAATATTTTGTCCTTTTTACACTTAATCCCCCTCCACTTTAGCTGATTTTCACTTCTTTCAAAATACTTTATTTTCTATTTATTTGACAAAGTTTCGGGCGTTACATAATCACAATCCTCTTGCACTTAACTATAGCAGTAATACAGGGTTCCTCATCTTCATCTATCTCATTGGCTACTGTAAGCCAGAACTGATCAATGACATCAGTGTATATAGTGGGTTAGCTATAATAGCATGATGTATCCTAGATGTCTTAAGACCATCTATCAGATATCTGAATAATGCCTTGTCATCTGGCACATCCCCGAGATAAGCAATAGCGTTATGGTTCTCGCCATCCGAAACATTAAACAAATTTGATAAGTACACAAAGAACCTTGAAAATTTCGGACTTACAAAAATTTAACAACTAGAAAATTTTGAAAAATTTGACTTCTCACATGAAAACTCTAAGTACTCGCGTAAAAACATCATGTTTTGATATTCATCTTTTAACGTGACAAGTTAGGCTATCATATAAAATTGATTTTGACCAGAAGTCAACTTCTCGCATGACAAGTCTACTTTCCACGCGAGTAGTTCAGTGTGATTTTGAATGTTTTTGCGTCTGTTCAATTCCAAACAACTTTTCACACGCGAAAAGTCTGTGTTCTTTTAGACTTTAAATCTATCATTTTCAGAGTGTTTTAACCAATAGAACATATTCATTAGGTGTCGTCTAAGTCATTATTAAGGTTTATTATGTTTAATTTGTTCAATTTAAGATGTATAAATCCTTTAACATTCGGTCAAGAATCAAACACACTTAAATCGATGTTATAATCATCAATATACATTATTAAGTGATTCGGAATCAATAGGCGGCCACAATGAACACTACTATCAAGTTTAACAGGGTTTCAACACTTAGAATTTTGAAATTAAAATTTTTAGAAGAAGTTGTGCAAATAGTGACTTTTCGATGACTGTTGAATTTGTAGTTCTCTGACTTCTCGTGCGAGATGTCAGAGTTCTTGCATATTGAACTTTCGCACACCTTGAACTTTTGCACACGAAAAGTTCAAATTTTATTTGAATTTCAAAATTGTCAATGTTTCAAATTTGTTCATTTATAAAGCCATTTGATTTGTTATGAAAATGATTATATTTAACTAAGTGTTTCCAATTATTCAAACACTTTTATTTTTTGAACATTTTTTAAAACTAAAACAAGTAAACAAAATACACCTTTTAACAAAAATCAATCAAAAATCAATTTGATACACTAATTATACTATTAACTTAATTATTTTTGCTAAATTTTTAAGTACAGGATCATATTTCTTAAAAATCGATCATTAACATCATCCAACATTATTATAAATGAGACTGGTTACGTTGATTGTCAATATATTATGTCAATATTAAACTTAGACTTCAAGTTTTACTTAGACACATAAGTTGTGATATTTATCATGTTTTGGTTAATTATATGAATTCATTGAATCCCAAAATCAAAAATTCTGCAAAACCGTTACCCAGCTTCAAGACACTTTCATGATTTCAAGTCACCCATACCCAGCTTCAAAACCTTTTACTTCATTCCAGCTTTCTCAGTATCAATTATTTTCTTAGATAATATTTAAGTGGAGCATAACTAGCATGAGAAATATTTCTGAACATAGAATATTAACAAGTTGTAAGACTTAATAACTACCAGTTGGACTTATGTTTTGCCCTCATAATATATTTACTACTTATATGCCAATTCGGACTTACGTGCCCCTTCTTTTGATTTTGCCTCCTACGTCAGAATATATTCTTAAAGAGGAAAATGTTATCATATAGTATGTATGACAATGACATATCTTTTATTATTATGCTCATTGGCATCTTTTATTCCTAGATGACCTTTTGGCTTCCTTTTTTTTGTTTTTCTCTTTTGTATTTTTGTTTCTCATTTTTATACAATGTTTATATTTTGTTTTTTTTACATGTATATATAGTATCTGAAATAAGCTGAGTTAAAAAGTAACTGGCTTGAGTATGACTAGACTGTAACTCTTAGTTTGTTTTAGCATGGAATCAGTGTTATGACAAAACCTTGATGAGTTACCCACTTAAGTCATAGAAAGTTACTTTCAGTGCATCATAGAACATAGTGATTTTCAATTTTTGAACGTCAAGTCTATTAACATATCAAACATAATTCACGTCAGTTTCTTTTATGCCTTAGAATGTAACAAATCAAAAGCAAGAAATATACTATCATTTCCTACATAA